>JAFMOD010000428.1:1224241-1249787 GCA_019802435.1 Corydoras maculifer
GCTGAATAATTTTGCACATCGCACTTTTCAGTTTTTTATTTGTAAAAAAATTGTTGATTCATGTATAACTTTCATTCCACTTCACAATTGTATACCACTTTGTGTTGGTCTTTCACATTAAATTCCAGTGAAATATATTTATGTTTGTGGTTGTAATGTGACAAAATATGGAAAAGTTCAAGGGGTATGAATACTTTTGCAACCCACTGTATATGGAACACAACAATCACAGATAAATCCAGCTAATTGAATTATAGTAATGAGAGAATAAATAATAATTCATATGATTAATGCTATAGGGAGTCATAAATAAATGTAAGCTTTAAAACTTTTATTTAATCTTAAATTACAGGTATTGTGTTTGAAGCCCAACAAGATTGCCGATCAAGAGAAATTTTTTTTTTAATTTTCACACTTGTTGGGGTCTTTTCCTTCATTTCTTCAGTGCTTTGTGCTTTAGATTGGGATTTTGAGTCTATGTTTGAAAAATTTACCTATTTTAACTTATTTTAATAGTTGTCCTAATGCAGTAACCTTCATTGTTGCAGTCAGATTTTTTTCAGCTGGGAGGACATTCTGTCAGTAGTTGAGTCTGAATCTTTGTTTTTTAATATTAATACTCGTATATTGTGATTCCAAATCCTTTTGCTGTGGTTCATACATAGTGTATGCAAGAGCTCTTTAAATTAAACTGTTTGTGCAGAAATAGCTTCAAATAAACCTGTTTATCCCATTAGTGCGTTAATTAAACCAGTTTGTATGGAGTACACTAAATTAGTATGCGTCTTCCTCAGTTGTCTTCACCTCCAAAGGTCTCTCTGTGTTTGCACCTTCCACTTCTTCCTAAAGTCCACAATTTTTTTGTTTAAGTTTTCTGTTTATACCATGTACCACCAACCCTAGTTCTTTGGTCATGTTGTAATACATATCTAGATATGTGATCCATGGTAATGACCTTACCATCATCTGTAACTATATGTATGGTTTGCTAAATAAATTCAAGGCAAGTAACATATGCAGAGCAACTCAGTGTGCAAAACTCATAGTCAAATCCTTAAGCTTAACCAAATTAATATTTGAGACTGTTGTTTAATATTTAGTAAGACATTTAAATCTTATAGAGCTTTATTCTTTAGTAAACAATTGAATAATAATTATTTAAGATGTACGTCACAGAAAACAGTTAAGTTTTTGAATTACGAAGTGTTTGTAAACCCAAAAATAGCTTTATCTGAAGTTATTAGATAACTAATTAATCTACAATAAGCTTGTTGGGACTATGATTAATACTTATAAAGACCAAGTGATGCAAATTCTTAATATGTATTCAGATTCCAAACTTTTTAATCTTTTTCATGCCTAAGGAAGACTATGAAGAAGCATTTTCAGGTAGCTGTTTTCTTAATTTTTAATGTAATGTAATTATAAAGTGGTTGATGTCTAAAAGATGTGTAGATCAAGAAAATAATATCAACAGAACTGCTTAAAAGTTTGCTAGAACTGAAAATCTCAACTGATCTGTGTGGTGTAACATCTGCAAAAATATGAATAATATTATAGTAGAATAATATTTACAGAAAACAAAATAAATGAGACATCTGTAGTGGAACATTTATACAATACTGATGATTTGTCTTGTTATGTAAAGAATTTCAAACAAAACACTTCAGCTGCAAATAAGAAAAATATAGTGGGAGAAAAAATATGGTAATTAAATGTGCACCTTTCTAACTAGTGGTTTGTTGCTTGATATATGGTTTGAGCTTGAGCTGCAGTCAGTGACATGGGGAATATAGTTATAGAATGGGGAAAGGTTGCACTTGGCTACCTAGGAGAAAATTTCACACCATCTAACAGAGATTAAAAATTAAATAGACAATAATTTACACATAAACTTCCACAATAAACAAGCTTATGAGGCATAAGCTAAAGGTTTTGTCATGAGAACCCCATTCCACAACCTAAACTAAACAAAAACTTATGTTTTTACAAGGAAGCATGGTAAAAATTTACGAAACAAGTATCGAAATAGTGTTACAAAAAAGAGGCTACAAAAAGGTGGTTGCAAGCTGTAATTCTTGTTACTATGGTGAGACTGACCTTTCTAGCTATTAAAAATTTTGTTTTGCATAATCATTCAATGAAGTAAATACAATGTTACTTCAACCAACGTCAGACTACTCATGTAAGGTTTGGTTAATCAATCCTATATTGTTTAAATTCAGCTTTGCTTGTGATAAAATTGATAAAATTAATATGGTCACAGTGAAGGACAAACTATTTTTTTTTATTAAATTCAGAAAGAAAAAATATTTATCTGCTTCAAATAACAAAAGTTATATTACTTTTTATGTAATCTGTTTAATTGTAAATGTTTAATTTAACTGCATCATCAGAATACAATGAGTGGCAAAATGACAAAACCTAATGTGAATTTTAGCAGTTATACATGGCTACAGTATTTGACACATAGATACAATGTTTTATATCTCTATCTGTGCATACATTTGTACATACAGAGTTCTGTACAGTATTCTTTCTTTCTATCTCTTTCGCTGAGAGATGAATACCCATTCATATTAATAAATTAATTGTTTTGATAAATTCCATGTCCACAGATGTATTTGTGAAAGAATGGATCACTCTCAGGAGCTCAGTACATTTCAGTCGAATTTCAGTAATTTTCAGTAAAGTCCAGTCAAAAGATTTCCACGCTATTAAATATTCCACAGTCAACTGTCAGTGGGATTGTAATAAAGTAAAAGTAATTAGAAATGACAGCGACTCGACCATAAAGTGGTAGGTCACGGGGTTCAGCAATTTCCTTGGTTGGTTTGGCGGTTGCCAGGAGAACAGCAATAGTCTGACTGCATTGTGCTAAGTGTAAAGTTTGGTGAAGGAGGAATTGTGGCATATGGTCACATGTCAGGAGCTATGTATGGCCCCTGAGTTTCCAAAAAGAAACATTTAAAGCTTCAGTATACGAAGATATTTTGAACCATTTCAGGCTAGCAATTTTGCGGAAACAGTTTGAGGAATGCAATTTTTGTTCCAACGTTACTACGCACCAGTGCACAAAGCAAGGCCCAAAAAATATGGATAAGCGTATTTGGTGTGGAACAACTTGAACGGAGTCCTGCTCTCAACCCAATAGCACACTTTGGGGATGGATTAGAGCAGAGACTGCAAGCATTCCCCTAAAACTTCACTGCACCACTGTAAAGTGGCCTGCAAATGGTAACACAAACACAGTAATGGCTTTAGTTAGTTCTAGATAATTTTTGACCAGATATACCTAAGGACTATTTAAGTGTGCAAACTTTAAAAAAAAATAAATAAATAAATAACTTTTGTTTAAAATAAATTAATAAATGCCTATACATGCTAGTAATTATCTTAATACATGATTACAGATGAAAAACAGGTTTTGTAAAATAAACGTAGTAGAAAATGCACCATTTTAATTTGCATTTCAATGTTTACCAGGGCATGCTTAATCAAATGAAACCTTTGTCTATTGCTACAAGTGTGTTTCCTTGGTGCTTTCTTAATTAATTATGTATATGGAATTGGAATAAATAATTCCATAAATAATTCCATAAATAATGGAATAAATATGTCTTCATTTTTGGCCCCTCTCCTTATGTTTCTGTTGGACTCACCTGGACTCAATGTGATTACCATTAGAATAATTAAAACACAATGGGGCATTACTTTACTTTTACTTATAAATTATAAAAATTGATAAACATTTATTCACTTACCTTTTTTTTTGTTGCTGTCTTTTGTTTGTGTCTGGCATGACATTGTCCAGTATTCTCCAGGGTCAATACTCAATTTATCATTTATTTTGGTTCCCAAAATGACTTTTAATTATTGTTATTGTATTGTTAGTTTTTGAGCAAGTTCAAATTTCAAGGTTTAAGATGCAAAAATTGCATTTAGGTGGCCGTTATGAGTTAAAACCATAAATGCGGGGAAAAAACTAAGGCACACACATAAACTGGAATAAAGCTTAGACACAACCAATGTTTTAACATTTTTAGGTTTTATGTTTTTGTGTAGAAATGGTTGGTGCAATTTACTTTTGCTGTTTGTATTTAAAAAGGGTATGTGGCATAGGTGCTGTTATTTGCTGGGTTTTGTATATGTAATTATTTTGTCACACACTTTATTTTAAATACAATGCTAGAAGAATGTATGATGCAAAATATTGTTTAGGACTTCACATTCAGCAGGATTGGCTTAGCCCATTTTTTATGTACAAAATTATTTTAATGGTTGTGCCTCTTAGTTATTTTTTAAAAAAAGGACATTTATTTCTATATAACTGTAAAAGTAAAAAAAAAAATCTATAAAACCCTATAAAGTTTTTACTTTAGATCAAGATTATCTCAGGTCCTGTTCAGAAACCCATTCTTTTCCATTTTTTTCATTCCACCGAAATCATTCCATTGGTTATGACAGCTGAATTCTCAAGGGCAGAGATAAGATGAGATTAACACAATGTAAGTCCATGGATGCATGGAACTAAGAGCTGCTAATAAAAATATCTGTTTGCACACTACAGTATTGATGTTTGTACTGGATTGTCTAGCTCTGGATGTACAACTTAATATTTCATATAACATGTAAATTCCTTTATTTAATTTAAGGATTGGTTACATTAAAGATATTCATTTATTAATTTATTTTCTTATGAATAAGAATCATGATTTAGTTAAATTATTAAATGGTATGCTGTGCACTGCTGTATTTTTATGTTGTATATGATTTGCGTTGTTATTCACCATTTGCCTAAAACACATTAGACTAAAAAAGGGGTAAATTATTAAATAAATGAATAAACAAAAATGAATTAACCTATATGGCTGAAGGGGTAAGGACACTTAATTCATTGCATGCATCATATAAGACATGATTTTATAGCAACTTTATGTTTAAAAAGAAAATGAATAGAATTTTCCTCCATTCACAAATATAAATATATTTATGCAATGTATAATATTTACAACTTGCCACAGAGAAGTCAGGCTTTCTTTTTAGTAGTGGTGATCTTACAAATGTCCAAATATATAATCATTTTAGCAAAGACAGCCATTACTGATTGCTTGTGCTGAAGCATTGTTTGAAGAGAATAAAGAATGGAGGTTAGCATTCTCATGGAGAAAAAGCTGGTGGAGTGGTGATTTGCCAGTCTGTTAGTCCCGAGGACCAAGGGAGTCACCTCCATTCTCCATCTCCCACTGGAAATTCTGCCCAGTCATTTGATAGAACATATTATTAAAGGGCTTATAGAACTTGTGCAGTCTTTGTATAACCTCTGGCTCTATCTTGGGGTGTGTCCTGCCTTTGGACTTGCCAAGGCACCTTGGGGTGCTACTATCCTCAGGCTTCTTCAGGCAGGGGAAGCCTTTGGTTTTGTTGAAGTAGAAGTGCTTGTCAGTCACAATGCGTTTGAGACCAAGGAAGTCCTGCACCTTAAACATCTCACCAGCTGGGTCAGTAATAAGCCGCTCACCACTTACAAAATGCATCTGTGAGAGTGGGAAATACTGCAACCAGTTTTCAAGGTGGAGCGCATAGATGCCAATGCGTAATGCACTCCATGAGGCATCAATTAGGCCCAGTGTCCTGTTTTTAAAGGCCAGTATCTCAAACGTGGGAATTTCAGGCCGTTTGGACAGCGTCTGTGTGTAATCTGAAATGGCTCGTGTCACAGGGTTGCGCACCACTATAATCAGTTTGATATCCTTTGCCATCATGTGAATGCGCTTTGGTGCACTATTTGTCACAAAATAGCTTGGTGTTTTCTCCATCGTGATTTGGCCTTCCAGTGTTGAGGGCATCAAGTCCCTGCAAAAGCAAGCAGATTGAAAATGAACAAAGTAGCTTTTAATTAAACTATTAGTGAGCATGAAGCACTTTATACCATCCAGCAAATTAAAAACTGGATGGACAGGGATAAAGTGAAGGAAAAACCAGTAAAGTCAGCTGATTCTACAGCTAGATACATCAAAGTTACATCAAACATAAATAAAGGACTAAACAAGCTTTCTGGTTAATAGTTAATTAATCTTGTAGCATGATCCTGATGTCCTTCTTTTAAAGTCAAGTAAACATCATCTATTGAAAAACAGTAAGAAATTATGAAACTCTTCAGATCATTTATAACTTTTTTTTTTTTTTAAATGGATGAAATATTGAAAATTATTGCAAATAATTCCAATGCAAATATTACATTCAACTTTGATTATACAGGCCATTATAGTTTTATAAAAAACAAACAATTTAGTAGTCTGTTTTCAAATAAACATTGGTGCTTAACTGAACTACATAAAAGTATTTAACGAGGTATTGTTTTTTTTAAGATATACATATGTCCAAGATATGACTTTCTTACGCTAATTCAATCAGTTATAGATCAGTTACGTGACAAAATACCTGTTTTTCCTAATCAAAACTGAAACGGAAAACATTTGAATTAGTACTTAAAATGTAATTTCATGATGCAACATTTGGATATAATTATGGGTGGGTACCATGTCAGTTCATTAAGGGAATTAAGTCTTTTCTAATGAAAGCTTTTCTAATGCACATTAAAATGATCTGCATATTTTCATAGACTAATTAACTGGAAGTTTTATTAAACTTCTAAAGTTATTAACTTTACAGAAAGTTTGTTGTTGGATTAAAAGACATGTCAACGAGTGTGCAAACTTAAGTTATAGTTTCATAAATGATTGCATTTATTGCATATAACTATGTTATAAAAATAAATTCAAGTTACTATTCAGCTAGTAAGAATTAAAACCATGAGCCATGTTACAAGGGAAAAAAAAAAAAAATAAAAATAAATAAATAAAAAAAATCATAATAATTAAAAAAATAATAATAAATAAATAAATAAATATATATATATATATATATTTATATATATATATATGAATTTTTTACAGAAATATCAGAATGGACTGCAAACTAATTCTTTATTTTAAAAGGTTATCTTCACTTTTATATTATTGTTACAATAAGAAACAGAATTTGCATGTTGCATATATTTTTAACTGATGTCTTAATAAAAAAATGTCAAAAGGTGTACATTTACATACACTTTAGTCTTTCAGCACAGATAGACAGACACTTGCTCACAAGTGCTATGTAATTTTATTTCTGCAATGGCTTTGTGCTCCTGGTGGGTAATTTCCCAATGGATTATTCCAGATTATTTCACCTATGCAGTATTGAGCTATGGCCACTTGAGTTATAACAGGTTATGAAACACATCTCTAGCAAGAATGGTGTCTAGGAGCTGTATTACTTTTCATTATGCCCCATCAGTGCCCCCATTTCCTCATGGTGCTTACAGAATTGCAGAAGGAAGAGTAAAGGCAGAGTAAAATATCAGCTATATAAAAGGACAGAAAAAATATTCAGAACTATATGCGCTCGAGCTGTATATAAAGACAGTAAGTGAAATATTGACTGAAAAAATAATGTGACATATTGCTTACGACCAACCTATGTTAATTTAAATCCCACACCCACTGCCAGCTCTGAGTTTAATGATGCTAAAAGACAAGTGACTTGTATTCAAGGTAACACTTTTCATTGAAGATGGGCACATTACCATCTCTTTGTACTCAAGTCAAAGCACAACTCATTATTTGTGTAATTGTAAAAATATGGAGATTACAGGGGCCAGATACATTCATTTGTGATTGAGGTCGAACTCATTTGGATAGGAAGAGAATCAGTCATGGATGGTGTACATTGAAAATGTCAAGCAGGATAGAAAGTCGGAACAGCAAACACAATACTGATAAACAAGCTGATTTTGAGATGCCTCTTCTGGCCTTGTACTCAGCAAGATCAGTGGGAACCTGAAAGAAACAGTTAACCTAGCAATACATGCACACCCAGCCATGGGTCGTTCAGGTGGGCAGGATAAATAAAACATGCAGCAATGAAAAAGCTCTTCTCACCATCTGCTGTTTACCTACTCAGACAAATCATGTAACATTCTGTGGCCTTTTGTTCTATAGCCCTGGCCATGCTTGCATAACACCTGGGTATGACACTTAAACACAATGAACAACTCTATTTTCTGGTGTGTTATTCAAGATCTATATTTAGTTCCATTAACATGTGCAAATATATAGAGATTTACCAAATAAGAAATAATATTTCAGAGGTTCTAAAAGTCCAGTCCAACACTGTTTAGAAAGTGTGATAAACATTACAAACCAAATAAACTTAAAAATCAACACTTGCATTGTAATTTACAAAAAGACATTCCATCCTAATGATTTAAGCACAATTTAGTGGTCACTTTTAATAAGTTAAAAATAAGATGGAAAACAATATTTTATCTGTATTGTTCCTTTTTTCCAAATAACTCAATTCCCTTAATGCCAGGAAGACATTTGTATGCATTTAATATCAAGATTTTGAGAACAGGTGGAATAAACAACCAATAATCTATATTATTATTATTATTATTATTATTAATAATAATAATAATAATAATAATAATAATAATAATAATAATAATAATAATAATAATAATAATAATAATGATGAGGCGGCACGGTGGCTTAGTGGTTAGCACGTTCGCCTCTCAGCACTAGGGATTCCTGGTTCGAACCCCTATCTGGGTGGAGTTTCCATGTTCTCCTCGTGTCTGCGTGGGTTTCCTCCGGGTTCTCCGGTTTTCTCCCACAGCACAAAAACATGGATCAAGTTAATTGAATTCTCAAAATTGCCCCATATAGATTGTGTCTGTGTGAGTGAGTGAGTGTGTGCCCAGCGATGGATTGGCGCCCTGTCCTGGGTCTATTTGCCCAGCGCCCGAGATGTTCTCCCCTGGATGGGCATGGGGAACCCCACCGCGACCCTAATAGAGGATAAGTGGGAGATAATGAATGAATGAATGAATAATAATGACAATGACAATGGCAGGAGGATAATTGAATGTGGTAGTTGTGGCAACCATTGTTGACGTGGGATTAAAGCAGTTTATTATAGTAGTAATTGCAACCAATTTTTCTGTTAAGAACTGATGTCACAAACTAAATAATAATAATAAAATATTTGTAGTTTCATTAGGATTTAATAGATAATAATTAGTTAATAATTTATTTATAAGCCACTTTAGTTTTCTACGTCCGGGTTGGTTATGGGGGGTACAGGAGGGTATGCCAGGGCAAAAGACAAGTAAATATCTTGGAAAGCATCAAATATGGTCAGGTAAATCAAACATTTTGACATCTGGGGTAATATCTTATAGGTAATTTAATCCATGCAAATACGAAAGAACCTTTCTGTAAGGTGAATGTTCAAATGACTGTACCTCCATTCTTACCTCTTTATACAAATGTGATACATTAATAATAATTTTCATTTAATAAATGTCAATATAATTTTAAAATGAAGTTACAAATATCTGTTTGAAATCCTTTAAGACCATGGAGCTGAACAAATGATGAATATTGTTAAATGAAGAAATATGTGATAATTGTTTCATTTACACAGTTTACCTGTAGAAACTAAGCTTGTGTTTTTGTTGAACTATTCACTTTACTAGGATGGACAAGAAAGTAATTGACAGCTGGTACAGCTGGTACTGGTACAAAACCATTTTTCTCTCCTTATTTTCCCTGATCCCCAGAAGACCATTCAACTTCCAAGACTGAGGCAGCCTGACGAGTTTTTTTTAACACAACACAAGCACCGTACGGCACACACTCTTATTCAATATTTATTTGCCTCTTGGACATTGTGGATAATGAAATGAAACTGAGGAGGAAAAACTTTATGGATCCTTGGAAGATCACAGTAAACCTTATTAATAATCTATAAAGTCAGTTCATCACCTTATAAATTAGCGTAATCCTGTTCATCTTCTTAAAATAAGAATTTAGATAAAACGCTGATGCCAAGACACAGCTGAGCAAACCCCTACATTGTTAATAGATTCAGCAGTGTAATAATAAAAATTGAAGGAGCTGGCTGATGTTTCATGCAGACTGGACAACAACAGCAACCCACTTGTTTTAATATTTACTTTCAAATTTACCGTAATGTTTTTATGCTTTCTTCAATAAATAAGTAAACAGGACTTGAGAGTAAACACATACAGATTGCTCAAAACACACATTGATAGCTTATGATTATCACAGAGTACATCAACAAAGTGATCAATCTGCCTGTTAGTCTTTTCAATGTCACAGAAGGAATTTATTTAGATTAAATAAAAGGAGAATCCATAAATGGCAAGCTCACCTGGATAGATTAAAGACTAAGGGTGCAATTTATATCCAGAAAATTGAACACACCTGGTTCACTTAAGCAGAACCAATTAATGTGACAGATTGCATGTCATAGTTATTATATCATGCAAGACAAAAAAACGATGGATGAAAGCTTATACAATTATACAAAAAGTGCATACAATTTGTAACATAGGAAATGTTTACAACACGCATGTTGTTATTGAAACATTATGTAAAAATATAAAAGAAAACTCTTATTGGCATTTGAATGTAAGTTAGTAAAGAGGTTCCATAGAAAAACAGCAAAAAAATGCAAATTCATTTGAATTTTAGCTAATTGAAAATGACAAAAATTAATAGGAAAAATATTCATCCATCCATCCATTATCTTCAGCTTTATCCTACATTAGGGTCGCGGGGGGGTTCCCCATGCCCATCCAGGGGAGAACGTTTTGGGCGTTGGGCAGATAGACCCAGGACAGAGCACCTACACACTCTATATGGGGCAATTTGGAGAACTCAATTGACTTGATCAATGCTTTTGGACTGTGGGAGGAAACCGGAGAACCCGGAGGAAACTCACGCAGACACGGGGAGAACATGGAAACTCCACCCAGATGGGGATTCGAACCTGGAATCCCTAGCGCTGAGAGGCGAACGTGCTAAGCACTAAGCCGCCCTAGGGAAAACATACTATATAAAATAAAAACAGGCAATTACTTTTGTATAGACTACAGCAAATAAACAGCAACTGTACATCCTCTCATTTGGGCAGTTTTGCTTTTGAGATTTATAATTTTTTTTCGTTTCTTTTTTTTTTTTTTAGAGTTTTTGAAACCTTTTTGATTGTTAGACAGTCACTCCACTCAGCCTTGAGATTTGCTTAAGTCAGCATCACAAGAACCACAAATTTTATATGGCAAATATTCCGATGCAAGGTAACATTTTAGGACCAACCATGGATGAATATTTTTTCTTTGTCATTTAATCTCTTAAATTACATTATTCTTGACAGCATAACAAACATCATAATTTTATTTCATAAGTAATCACTCTAACCACAGGACAGAATTGTGGAAAAGGAAGAAAATGATTTGTAGTAGGTAACTGGCCATACTAATAAATATAGGTCAAGAGTTTAATTTGAAGTAAACATCGGCATCCACTGTCACCCACAATCAGCAGAAGTGGTTCAAAAAATATATACAATTTCATTCTGTCATTTATAAAGAATTACTTAGGATCTATCATTATGTCGGTAGAACAAAACATGTTAAATAAAATAAAAAGTTAAATAAAAAGTTAATTTTGGTCTTTTTGAAGTTTTTGAAATAGAAGATGACTTATTTAAGCCATTGCACACTAAGGATTATTAAAACAAACTTTGTTTTTAATAAAAAGTTGACTTCACTTCTAAAATCAAATCGGTCTGATGACTGGTAACTGGGTACATACTCAAATGCCAAATGTTTGTTTGACATAATATTTTATGTGTTTAATTATGAATATAAGAAAAAGCTGTGGGCACTTAATTGTGTTACTCTTTTATACTTTATTAAATAAAATGTAAAGGTATAGAATTGTGTTTTGTTCACTGCCTGAACTTCATGAAGCACAAAATTTAAACCATGGATGCCTGCACTCATCACTACCACTGCACTATTAAGATGTTCTACAAATATGGGTTAAAGACTGACAAAAGCATGTAAACAGACAATGGAAACTAATTGAAGTCAAAGCATCTATTAATTCAGTTTAACTTCATCTTTATATTTTCAATGGCCTATATCTTAAGCTACACCTTTCCCCAACTTTCTTTAACAGAGTACAATTAGATTCTTAAGTTTTTCTTGATACCTTAATATATTGATTTTCAAAAATGACTGTAGTCCTAGTTGGGGCCAAACTTCACTCATATGCATATATCTGTACCTCTGTAATTCAGCTCCATACAAGTACAAGTACAAATTCCCTAGGTCTTTTCTCCATTCCTGATCATTGATCACACCCTTGCATCTTAGTGAATCACTCACAACTTCACTCCCACCTCAGAACATAGAGTATCAGTGTCATATGCGCTAAAATTGACTCATACAAAAGGAAAGTTCATGCCCACATAATGCAAAAAGTAGTTCTATTACTCATTTTGTTCATATAGAATATATACATATAGAATATATATAGAATTCATATAGAATATATATAGAATCATATAGAATATATATTATATATATATATATATGAAATGATATATATATATATGAAATGAAGTTTGACGTCATTAACGAACTTGCGCCACTTTCTATCTATTTTCATATATATCAAGACTACCTCTTGAAGCTCATCAACAGAATGCCAGGAGTGTGCGAGGCATGTATCAAAGCAAAAGGTGGCTACTTTGAAGAACCTAGAATATAAGACATTTTCTGTTGTTTCACACTTTTTTGTGAAGTATATAATTCCACATGTGTCAATTCAGTTTTGATGCCTTCACTGTGAATCTACAATTTTTCTAGTCATGAAAATAAAGAAAACTCTTTGAATGAGAAGGTGTGTAGATCTTTTGGTCTATACTGTATACACATATACACACACACACATATATATATATATATATATATATATATATATATATATATATATATATATGTAATATTGTGATCACTTTCCGATACTTTCAAATATTTTTTGTTTTATTCAGATGGCTATTTTATTTGTCGCTTTTCTGACCTTTTACTTGGTAATTTGCGTAGTGTAGTCATTTATTAATTACATTTTTTTTTGCCTTTCAGTACATATTTCTTTGCCCTGGCTGATCCTCAGCCCAGTCAGAATGCTGATAACCTGGCAGCCATTTCACCTTCCACACCACCAGTTTAAGTCATCCAACTTGGAAGAACCAAGCCAGTGGATTTGCAGATAGCAACATTGGGGTATTCTGGTGAACTTATTCCTGTTATACTGGTCATTGGTGCATTTACAAACGGCAATTCATCTTTTTGTCCAAAAGAATGTTAACAGGATCCATTTATGATATTTCTTCATGCTTACTGAGCCCTAGCTTAGGCGGTGCCTTCATTTCAGAACTCCCAAGTGCATCGATGAGCACATATTCTAAATTGCAATGTAGAAAACATTGCTAAAAATGATTCAAAGCTCAAGACCATTAGTGGATTAAATCATTGATATCCATACAGTGGCAAATGGGAGTGGTTGGGGAAATTTTTCAGTGAGATCTTAGTGTGACACTTAAAAACAAGCTCATCATCTGAGATTGTCTCCATCCTTAGTGTTCTCAACGATCTGTATATTGAGATCCATACAAATTGATTTAGAGGGCATGGAAATGGCAGTGGGATGAGTGGAAGATGACTTTGTAACAACCATACGGCACTATGAGTATCACTTTGTGATAATAAATGCCATAAACTAATGTGCCAATAAAATACTTTTTTAAAATTTCATCAACGTGGTAACATCTTAATTTATGATCACTCAATTGATAAGAAAAATGGCCAAGTCATTTGATTTGTGATGAATAACTGCATATTCCTTAATCGTTAAAAGTCTGCATTTCAGGCATGATGTACAGTGGAAAAAAATTCATATCTTTACTCTGATCCTCATAGAGGGTTGGTGATAGGGCTAAGCAAGAGGGATGGTTGACTATCGGAACAGTTTCCACATTGGTGCAATAAGTCTTCCTCTCTCCATCCATCCATTATCTTCCACTTATCCTATATTAGGGTCCAGGGGAGAACGTTTTGGGCACTGGGCAGATACACCCAGGACAGGACGACAATCTATTGCTGGGCACACACTCACTCACACAGACAAACACATTCTATATGGGGCAATTTGGAGAACTCAATTGACTTGATCCATGTTTTTGAACTGTGGGAGGAAACCGGAGAACCTGGAGAAAACCCAAGGGGACACGGGGAGAACATGGAAACTCCACCCAGATTCAACTCTAGTGCTGACAGGCGAACATGCTAACCACTAAGCCACCATGCCGCCCAGTCTTCCTCTTTTTAAAATCTTTAAACTTTGAAATAAATATTAATTTACCTTAAATAAAATACTCTTTTAAGTTTAGTACTACTGTAATACTGCCTGGTACCATAACTATAAATGTCAGAGCTTATGTTTTATGTGCAATAACTTGCAGATATTAACAACAGTATGATGGTTTCTTAACCACTGCAATAAATAATGTAAACATAAGGCTCTGCATTCATTACTAGTGCAATGGTCTCCATAGTAAACTCCACTTGAAAAATCAAATGAAAGAAAAGGTCAACACATGCCAATGTTAGGATCAGGGAGTATAAAAACGCATAAAAAAAGCTATTTAAATGTACTTAACTATTAATATAGTCATTCTATTTGTATAACTGTGGGTGTAACAGTGGTTAGCACAAGCCTGATTTCCAGGTATGAAAAACACCGATGTATTGGTGTACACATAGTACTGTTTCAAAGCCCCAAAAATATGAGAGTTGCATCAAGAAGCTCATCCAGAGTTAAACTGTGCCAGATTAAATATGTGAATCTTTCATCTGTATGAATTCCTCACAAAAACAGCTGAAAGAAGAAGCAGATTCTGTTCTGGAAACCAAATCCTGTGTGGTAGTAATTACACAGTGCCACTTCCTTATGTCCCTTTCGGGTTTAGAAAACAGCCATTATACAGGTCAGTTAAAGCTTGATTATGGCTCTGTAACACTGGGATTGCAGTCCTCTACAATTTTTGAACATCTGGCTTGATGGAAATTCTCTGTTAAGAATGTTAAATTCATGTAGATGGGTTAAGCTCCTCCATTATTGCTTAAGCCATTTTAATGCTGCATTTCCACTAATCCAAAATGTGCTTTTACTGGTCATATGTAAAAACAGTGATTTGTGTAAAGAGCAAACCTGGCCATCTGATTAGATTCACTGCCAACTGCAGTGTTTAAAGACACACTGCCGATGACTTTAAACGCAGGGCACGTGTATAGCTCTGACAGATGTCTGGCACAGATTTTTTTTTTCATTAGAAAATGAAAATTATCCAATATAAATGAGTTAATTAAGTAAGGTTACTAATATTTGTTAACATTTTTTTTTTTTTTTTTTTTTTTTTGCTTTTATGCACTGCCCTAAGGTATTGTTAGTTTACAAATAATGGGATAACATTCGGGTGTGAGTTGGCTCCCTGACTTGTTAAAAAAACAGGAATCTATCAAAGTCCTTGGTTTATGACACAAAAAAGGATTTTCGTGTACAACTGATGAGTTGTTCATGCTCATAAGGCTGAAAAACATTTAAAAAATTTGAATTGTACAGTCTGTGTACATATGTGCACATTGTTCACTCTTTTCATTATTAAACACTAGCCCCTTTTTGGCCCAAGATGATGATGTTCTCTGGGAATAGAGTAAATGTTAATTTACACGTAGTTGGTTGCTTGGTGTTTACTTTATTTGAAATGAAAATTAATTTAACTAACTGCGAGAGAAAAAAACACCAAACAGAACAAAGATCAAAATCAGATTGTTAAATTGCTAACATAAAAATTAAATAATGAATAAGTTATGTTTAGCCATATGGTTAGAATGATGGGGTGGGGGGGTGAATGAGCAGCGAGGAGGCGAGTGAAGGGATAGCAAACCGGTCAAACCCACGTCCCTAGCCATCATAATACACATCCGGGATAGCTTAACCAATTAACTGCGAGCCGTCAGCACACATGAAGAAAAAAAATAGGGAACAGCTCAGAAAATTCTGCGGGCAGTGATGGAGAAAACTCACCAAGTCCAACTTACAGAGAAAAAATAAGTTAATTTCCCAGTGCCCTCAGTGCTTCTGCTGATCTTGTAGTTGAAACTGGGAAGGACTGAGTCCAATACTGGACATGGTATGGGAAGAAGTTTTTAATGCAGAAATTACCAGGGGTAAAAGAACGCCACATGACCCACACATAACATTACAAAATAAAAGGAAAAGCAGGGCTTATAAATAAATGTCCAAAAACCTAAAGCAACATTGTGAAAAAAAAACAGTGAACAATGCAGAAAACACTGGTAAAATAAACACACACGGACAAGCAAACAGGACTGACTTACATCATTGATCAGACAGGAATGAGAAGGTAAGGCAGGTTGACATGATAAACACACCTGATGATGATAACGAGACAAAAGGCAAATTAACAAGGACAAATTAACTGATGAACATGGATCATACAAGGGGTAACACTCAAAAAACAGGTAAAAGTGTTTCTCGTAAAAACATGTTAGCTATGCCATGGCGAGATTAGAATTTGATTGCCCTTCACCAACCAACTACGCCACTGAAATGCACAGTACAGGTTGCACATCACCTGCTAAATATGATGTATTGTGAGCTAACTGATTTAACCCTGTAAGGCAAGATAAAGTGAGCTGATCAAACCTGTATGTGAGAAGTATACAGTGAATACAGTTGTACATAAACAGATAATCGATCATGTAATCAATAACAACAATCCAACACCGAAGTGGGCATCATTGTGCTATAAATAGCTATCGACACAGCTGCTCTCACTCAGCATTAATTGTCCATGTGGTACCTGGGAAATGTAGTTCCCATCTCAATGCGCTGCCTAACAAACATATTTAAGAACCCCCTACCGGAGTAAACCACAAATTGGAGCATAACACAGATGAGATGCGAATAAAAAACAAAAGATCAGATCAGAGGAGCAATCATTCCTGATATTTTTTAAAGTTAACAAAATATTTACATTTTTTTTGCATGTAATTGTACTGTACATATTAATGAAGTAATATCTGAAAATCGTGGTTTAAAAATTGACTTTGTGGCATTTTAATTAAACATGTCAGCATTTCAATAAGACCAGAATGAAATAACTGGTAAAAATTGACATCCAATTAATTAAACTGTAGAAAGCTAGTTTCAGTTAAAATTTCAGTTACATGACAATAATGTAAAGTTTAATGTTAACAAAAAAAGTTTATTGTGAAAGAATAAGAAGAAATGTGTTGCAGAGAAAAGGTAAATACATAATTGTTTCTACTTTGAAATTGTTTAACACTTCTGGTCAGATTTCCGTATTATATTTTCCTTTGTACAGTGCTGCACCAGTTTAAAAAAATGGAAGAGCAAAAAATATATATATATTTTTATCTTTAGAGAGTGTGACATAGAACATGCCATCTGTGAAATGGCTGTCCTAAGTCAATGAACAATTCAGATGCTTACAGTGCAAAGATGGATTGAGATATATTGCGTAATATAGGATGGATCTCAAAACAGGCCTTATATGGCCATGGGCTGATGGGCAGCTTGTTTAATATGTTCAGTAAATCGATGAACACATCTTTAATTCCCTGAACCAAGATACTTTGCCACAATGTGCCAGTCTGTCATAAATACAGATGCAGGATAATGACTTAAAAGATCTGCACTGACAACAACAAGAAATTATTGCCATATGTCTAAAAGAAAAAAGAAAAATAATTTTAGTTTTTTTTAAAAAATAAACATTTTTAAAAATTTCATCTAAAAAAAAGCTGTGAATTAGTTAAAATTAAATACTGTAAGTAATATAGAAGCTTACTAGAAAATAGTAATTCGTGGTGTGGGCATAACATTACATTTTGTGAATGGGAAGAAGATCCAGGGGGGCAGATTGGTTAGGGATTTCACCTGTTCCTAATGGCTTCCTCTCTATTTTGTCAGTGAGTGGAAGAGATAAAGAATAAAAAGACTTGACATGAGTCGGAGAAAGACATGCATAGTAGCTGTGTGTGTGTGCTGTAAAGCACAAAGAGACTTAGTCTATTAAAAAAAAAGTGGTGATTTATATAATAAGTGGCAAGACACAGATTTCTGAGAACTTCACCAGTATGTCTACAATCAATGTTTTTTAAAACTGGTTACGCTGGTGCCGTTCAATAAAACCATGCCCAAGCCCTGCTGGTGTTATTTCTACTGACAGCATCCCATATATTATAGACAGCCCTTTATATTATACCGAATTAAAAAAAAAAAAAAAAGTTATAGTTTTAGTTAGTTGTATACATCCATCCATTATCTTCCGCTTTATCCTCTCCTAGGGTCGCAGGGGGTTCCCTATGCCCATCCAGGGGAGAACGTTTCGGGAATTGGGCAGATACACCCAGGACAGGGCGCCAATCTATTGCAGGGCACACGCTCACTCACACAGACACACACAAACGCACTCTATATGGGGTAATTTGGAGAATTCGATTGACCATGATGTTTTTGTACTGTGGGAGGGAACCAGAGAACATGGAGGAAACCCACGCGGACACGGGGAGAACATGGAAAGTCCACCCAGATTGGGATTCAAACCAGGAATCTCTAGTGCTGAGAGGCGAACGTGCTAACCACTAAGCCACCATGCCGCTTCAGTTGTATACAATTATTTTTATTTTTAGATTTAGCAAATATAAAATAAAAATATGAAAAAACATTGTCACCATTTTGTAATTTGCATTTATAATGCAAATACATACATCAGATTAAAACTACTAATTAGTGTTTAGTTAAAAAAAAAAAAAAAAAAAAAAAAAAAAAAAAAAGTGTAGGAAAATTGCTACACAAAGTGGGTTGACATGAATCGTCTAGCTTAGTGGTTAGCACGTAAGCATCGGTAGCTTAGTGGTTAGCACGTTCGCCTCTCAGTACTAGGGATTCCCGGTTCGAATCCCCATCTGGGTGGAGTATCCATGTTCTCCCCGTGTCGGAGTGTGTTTCCTCCAGGTTCTCCGGTTTCCTCTCACAGTCCAAAACATGGGTCAAGAATGAATGAATCTTCTTCAACAAGGTAAAACATCAGGAAATGTTGCATAAGATGTTGATTGCACCCAGTTGGCTGTGTCTAAAGGAAACTTACAGGGGTCACACACATGCCTCAGTGTAGACTGTGACGCTGATTACAATCTTGTGATGTTGACAATGAAGATAAGGTTTAAAAGTAAACAAGTCATAAAGACAATTCAACTGGACCTCAAGAAACTCAGACATGTCCAGTTTAAACAACAATACCAAGTGGAGGTTGTCAATATTTGAAGAGTCAGCAAGAGGAACCACATACACCAGATGAAATGTGGAAGCAAATAAAGGATGTCATGATGGAAGCTGCTATGAAGACAAAACAGAAAAACTACACCAAATAAGAACCGGATTTCCATTGAAACCTTTGAATAGATAAAGAAGAAGTTTAAAACAAACTTATAGTAAAGTACAGAAGTTGGTCAGAAGAAACGAATAAGCTAAATTTGATTGTGAATCATTGTGAAATAACTTGTAAGAAAAGGTAAAGAAAGCTAACCGCAGGCTGTATTCCAGATTGTGAAAAATCTCATCAAACCATTCTATTCTACACCAATGGAGATTTCTGACTTCCACAAAATTTTGAGTATCAAAACGCTGTCGATCCTCCTATAGGAGGCCGGAGTAAGTATGGTTAAGTTTATTAAAAGGAAATAAGAATACAAAACAAAGGATCGGACAACAGGTAATATAAATGTGATTCTGGTCTAAAGGATCAATGAGAACAAAGAGAACTGCCATTTACCTGTTACTCTAGATTGTCACCTTCACTGCTCTATGCAGTAGTAAATTTCTCTTTCTTTGTTTTTTGCATAATTATTTGGATTGGTGTTTCCGTTTTATCTTAATTGTAAAATAAATACTCTGCCTGAGCCAACTCTCATCTATGCATTATTCTACTTTTTTTTTCTAATTGGCTGGGACACAGCTGCAGGATTGCTATTTGTGTTATCACTTTTTCACTTTTGTGTTTTACGTGTTGAATTTTATTGGATGACTCTAGTGACCCTTCAAATGTACTTACTCTGCTTTTAAATTTTTAATGATTAAGTGCATTTATTTTCTGTTGTCCATTACTAATGTTGTCAGTAAATTTTCTACACACATATAAATGAAATTTTTGAACTGTAAGTAAACCAGACTATTCACTAAATATCCACACAGTCATTAGAGGGACCATTCAAACTTAGCATATAAAGGGACCAGTCTAGTTCCTGGAAATTTAAACTCAAACCTTACATCTGTGTAGTGGCAGTGGTTACTAAGCAGTAATGATGTGATGAAAACCAATATTAAGTTAAGCGTTTTAAATCAAAGCATGTTTACAAAGAACGATTTTATTGCTCAATAGCTGATCTTATATGGTGTCATAGGAGTATGTGTCTATTTTATTATCTTATGTCTCATTTAAGTATCAAGTTTGACACAGGTATTTCTCCTAAAATTGATCAGGAAAAATAGTATGAGCCAACGATGAGACCTAATCCTGCAGAATTGCTGGTTTATACAAATAAAATTTAGTGGTTGTTGTCAGAATAGAGGCTTAACCATGATACAGCATCCCCTTGAGCAATAAGGCTTAAGGCCCCGATCAAGGGCCAATTTTAGTAACTTCAGTTGCTTATAGACGTATGTACACGCTAAAAAACAAGCATGCAAAATAAAATTGAGGCCCAACTGAATTATTGTGTTTTCAATATAAACTAAAATAAAGTACGACTTCTAAAAATAAACTTAGGTACGTCTATATGTATGCATGTCTACAGTTAGTAGTAAAAACACAGTTTGCAGTAAAATTAGTTTGAGGACTATGTTTGAATGTCTGTAGATAGCGGTTTCATTTTATTTGTACAGTCATGGCCAAAAGTTTTGAGAATGATACAAATATTAATTTCTACAAAGTCTACTGCTTCAGTTTTTATAATGGCAATTTGCATATACTCCAGAATGTTATAAAGAGTGATCAGCTTAACAGCAATTATTTGCAAAGTCAATATTTGCCTAGAAAGTGAACTTTATCCCCCAAAACACATTTCAACTTCATTGCAGCCCTGCCTTAAAAGGACCAGCTAACATCATTTCAGTGATTACTCCATTTACACAGGTGTTGTGGGTGTTGATGAGGACAGGGCTGGAAATCAATCTGTCATGATTACGTAAGAATGACTCCACTGGACACTTTAAAAGGAGGCTGGTGCTTGGCATCATTGTTTCTCTTCTGTTAGCCATGGTTATCTCTAAAGAAACACGTGCAGTCATCATTGCACTGCACAAAAATTGCCTAACAGGGAAGAATATCACAGCTAGAAAGATTGCACCTCAGTCAACAATCTATCGCATTATTAAGAACTTCAAGGAGAGAGGTTCCATTGTTGCCAAAAAGGCTATAGGGCACCCAAGAAAGACCAGCAAGCGCCAGGACCGTCTCTTAAAAGTGTTTCAGCTGCGGGATCGGGCTACCAGCAGCGCAGAGCTTACTCAGGAATGGCAGCAGGCAGGTGTGAGTGCATCTGCACGCACTGTGAGGCAGAGACTCTTGGAGCAAGGCCTGATCTCAAGGAGGGCAACAAAGAAGCCACTTCTCTTCAGAAAAAACATCAGGGACAGATTGATATTCTGCAAAAGGTACAGGTAGTGGACTGCTGAGGACTGGGGTAAAGTCATTTTCTCTGATGAATCCCCTTTCCGATTGTTTGGGACATCTTGAAAACAGCTTATTCGGAGAAAACGAGGTGAGCGCTACCACCAGTCTTGTCTCATGCCAACTGTAAAGCATCCTGAAACCATTCATGTGTGGGGTTGCTTCTCAGCCAAGGGAATCGGCTCTCTCACAGTCTTGCCTAAAAACACAGCCATGAATAAAGAATGGTACCAGAATGTCCTCTGAGAGCAACCTTTCCCAACCATCCAAGAGCAGTTTCGTGTTCAACAATGCCTTTTCCAGCATGATGGAGCACCTTGCCATAAAGCAAAGGTGATAACTACATGGCTCAGAGAATAAAACATAGAGATTTAGGGTCCATGGCCTGGAAACTCCCCAGATCTTAATCCCATTGAAAACTTGTGGTCAATCATCAAGAGATGGGTGGACAAACAAAAACCTACACATTCTGACAAAATGCAACCATTGATTGTGCAAGAATGGACTGCTATCAATCAGCATTTGGTCCAGAAGTTGATTGAGAGCATGCCAGGGAGAATTGCAGAGGTCCTGAAGAAGTAGGGTCAACACTGCAAATATTGACTTCCTGCATTAACTCATTCTAACTGTCAATAAAAGCTTTTGTTACTCATAATATGATTGCAATTATATTTCTGTATGTGATAAAAACATCTGACAAACACACATAAAAACCAGAGGGCAGCAGATCATGTGAAAATATATTATTTGTGTCATTCTCGAAACTTTTGACCATGACTGTGGTCACTGAAAGTATGTTTAATTTCACTAAACTTTTATTGCAGAATGTCTGTTATTGCATCGCATTTGGCTGAATTACAGGGAATTTACCTTTGAATTCAGTTTTTACCTAGCGTTTCACCTGTGAGGCAGAGGGAGTGGGTGGGCTGTAGGTCATTATGCATATGAATAGCTGCCTGATGACCCCTTAATGGTTCAAAAAAGGGGGGCTGTTGTCCTCAGAATTTCAAGGGTCCAGGAAGACCAGTGTTAAACTGACAACCTAGAGTTTGATAGCCCAACAACTTAAGTTAAACATTTAGTTATCTATGCAAATAAAGGTAAAGAAGCCTAGGAACAGGAAATCAGCTCTTAGTCTCTGTGGTGTTAAAAGTTTACACACTTTGGCAACTATAATTTTCGCATAATTATTGAAGTGCCCCCTTGAAATTATCTTGATTCACTACATTACAGAAATATATTTATATTATATAGCAGTATTAGATTATCTTTTTCCACCTTAAATTAAATGCAGCCATTTGGGAAATTATATAATTGGCTAATAAAGCATTTTACTCCGTGAATGAGTGTAATGAAATTATTGTATCTTCACTTCAGAATTTATTAATTTCCTTTAACAATTGCAGATCCATACCAACAAACACCATACCATCCTCATAGGCAATACTTATTTCAAGTAAACAGTTGTTTATGCACTTGAAAAATCACAAGACTAAGGTGTGCTAAGTGTAATATTTCTTTGCTCAGAACCTGAGAGCTGCATATAGGATGTGTCATCAGACTGAGGAAGAAGGACTTTTATCAACACCTTTAATCACAGCTTATCAACACAGCTTATGAAGCTCAAATCACATGGCTCTTGTTGATCAAACTCACCGAGTGTTGTTTGAGAGTGTATCTATCTATACATACACACAGTTGGGTCCACATATATTTGGACACTATCGCAAATTTAGTTTTTTTTTTTTTACCTGTTGACCGAAATATGTTCAAGTTATAATTATCTACATGACATGGCATGGACATAGAGTCCAGACTTTCAGCTTTCATTTGAAAATATCCACATTAAAATTGGATCAAGAGTTTAGAAGTTTCAGCTCCTTAACACGTACCACCCTGTTTGTAAAGGGTCCAAAAATAATTGGACAATTGACTCAAAGGCTATTTCATGGGCAGGTGTGGACAATTCCTTCGTTATGTCATTCTTAATTGAGCAGACGAAAGGCCAATGCAGGTGAAACAAGCCGTCTTTAATCTGAGAAAACAGAAAAAACCCATCTGAGAAATTGCTGCAATATTAGGAGTGGCAAAATCTACAGTTTGGTACAACCTAAGAAAGTAAGAAAGCACTGGTAAACTTTCTCATTCATTCATTATCTTCCGCTTTATCCTATACAGTGGGGTTCCCCATGCCCATCCAGGGGAGAAAGTTTCGGTCGCTGGGCAGATACACCAAGGACAGGGCGCCAATTTATCGCTGGGCACACACTCACTCACACAGACATTCACACATACACACTCTATATGGGGCAATTTGGAGAACTCCATTGACTTGATCCATGTTTTTGGACTGTGGGGGGAAACCGGAGAACCCAGAGGAAACCCACACAGACACGGGGAGAACATGGAAACTTCACCCAGATGGGGATTTGAACCGGGAATCCCTAGTGCTGAGAGGCGAACGTGCTAACCACTAAGCCACCATGCCACACACTGGTAAACTTATCAATGCAAAAAGATCTGGATTCCCACAGAAGACAACAGTGGTAGATGATCGCAGAATAATTTCCATGGTGAGGAGAAACCCTTTCACAACAGCCAACCAAGTGTACAACATTCTCCAGGAGGTAGGTGTATTAATGTCCAACTCCACCATAAAAAGAATGCATGCAAGTAACACAAAGGGTTCACTGCATGGTGCAAACCACTCATAAACCTCAAGAATAAAAAAGGCTAGATTGGACATTGCTAAAAAAGCCAGCACAGTTCTGGAAGAACATACTTTGGACAGATAAAACCAAGATCAACCTCTACCAGAATGATGGAAAGGAAAAAGTATGGTGAAGGCGTAGTAAAGCTCATGATCAAAAGCATACCACATCATCTGTACAACACAGCGGACAGTGTGATGGCTTGGGCATGCATGGCTGCCAGAGGCACTGGGTCACTAATGTTTATTGATGTGACACAGGACAAAAGCAGCCAGATGAATTCTGAGGTATTCAGAGACATACTGTGTGAAGCCAAATGCAGCCAAACTGATTGGATGGTGTTTCATAGTACAGATAGACAATGACCCAAAACATAAAGCCAATGCAGCCCAGGAGTTCAGTAAAGCAAAGAATTGGAATGTTCTTGAATGGTCAAGTCAGTCACCTAATCACAACCCAATTGAGCATGCATTTTACTTGTTAAAGACTAAACTTCAGACAGAAAGGCCCACAAACATCAGAAACTGAAAACCGCTGCAGTAAAGGTCAGGTAGAGTCCGTCTGGTGATGTCCATGAGTTCAAGACTTCAGGCAGTCATTGCCAAAAAAGGTTTGTCAACCAATTATTACAAACAAAGATTTTATTTACAATTACTTAATTTGTCCAATTACTTTTGAGACCCTGGAATGAAGGGATTGTGTTTGCATAAAAATGTGAGCAACTAAAGTATAATCATTTTGTTCAACCCACTGAATTAAAGCTGAAAGTCTGAACATCAACTGCGTCTGAATTGTTTTGTTCAAAATTCATTGTTGTCATTTACAGAGCCAAAAACAGATATATATATATATATATATATATATATATATATATATATATATATATATATATATATATATATATATATACAGTGGGTTGCAAAAGTATTCATACCCCTTGAACTTTTCCATATTTTGTCACATTACAACCACAAACATAAATATATTTCACTGGAATTTAATGTGAAAGACCAACACAAAGTGGTATACAATTGTGAAGTGGAATGAAAGTTATACATGAATCAACAATTTTT
>JAFMOD010000428.1:1255852-1343274 GCA_019802435.1 Corydoras maculifer
GGGCAAACACTCACTCACACAGACACACTCTAAATGGGGCAATTTTGAGAATTCAATTAACTTGATCCATGTTTTTGGACTGTGGGAGGAAACCGGAGAACCCGGAGGAAACCCACGCAGACACGGGGAGAACATGGAAACTCCACCCAGATGGGGATTCGAACCGGGAATCCCTAGCGCTGAGAGGCGAATGTGCTAACCACTAAGCCACCGTGCCGCCGATAAACAAATAATTGTTTAAATTCTTTTTCCCACTTTGATTAAGAACCATGTGAAAAAAAGGTACACACAATCCTTAACCTTACCTTATAGTTATTGCCAAGATAAATTAAAAGGGCTTATCAGAATTTAAAAAATTTAAAAAATTAAAATAGCAGAAAACACATTTTTTTACACAGTGCATCGGTAAACATATCCACTTTGTTGGCATATCGTATGTATTTTTTTCCCATAATGCATGATAAAATATTTGGAATTTAAAAGATGCAATGAACCACTTAATGTTGTATGTTCTACATGTTATAAACCATCCAGTGAACTATCATTATAAGGCTAATATTTGTGATCTTAATGCTTGCAAGAGGAACGCAACTAATCTGTAGTGATTGCCAACCTTTAAAACGTTTATGTATTTGACTAAATAAAGGTGACACCCCGCACAATCCCGACTGTGAAGAAACCAAGTCTCATCCACCTCCTACGAAACAGTTGGTTTAAGCCTACCAAAAATAGACTGTACAACTGTGGCCTACACAGACATCTCAACTGGGAACATGGAAATGACTGAATGAATAGCACAGAAAACTACTAAAAAAAAAAAAAAAGTAAGAAAGAAAAAAAAAAAAACTATAGAAAATTTCAAATTTTATATATATATATATATATATATATATATATATATATATATATATATATATATATATATTGTTAAAAAATATATATTAGCATGTTTGTAATTAAATGACATTTAAATATTAACATGATGGGCAGCACGGTGGCTTAGTGGTTAGTGGTTAAGCACTAGGGATTCCCGGTTCGAATCCCAATCTGAGTGTAATTTCCATGTTCTCCCCGTGTCTGCATCAGTTTCCTCCGGGTTCTCCGGTTTCCTCCTACAGTCCAAAAACAGGCAGCAAGGTCAAGTGAATTCTCCAAATTGCCCCATATAGAGTCTGTTTGTGTGTCTGTGTGAGTGAGTGTGTGCCCAGCAATAGATTGGCACCCTGTCCTGTCTGCCCAGTGCCCAAAATTTTCTCCCCTGGATGGGCATGGGAAACCACCCCCCCGTGACCCTAGTAGAGGATAAAAAAGAAAGATAATGGATGGATGGATTGTAACATTATATCTGTGGTTGTGCGTATGCAAGATTTGCATGCCACCTGAGGTATAGTTTGGTTTGTAGTATTAATGTGCAAATATTATATGATTCAAACTGAGGTATGTAGGATGACCTGTGCAACCAGACAACATTTATGTCGCATGTTAATTTTATAATTTTATAAGGTTTTATAAAGGTCCTATACAATTACAATTGATTTAGGCTCATTTTCACAAAGTTTGCAAAGAAACATCTAAGCAAGCTGATGCATTTTAAAAAAAAAATATGAACACAATAGTACGTTTAAAATTAAAAAAAATGTGTAATTTCATGAAAAGAACACAACTGCACTGAAAAGGGTGAACAGATTACTCTTTGAATTTGCTTTAATAAAAGTAGAGTGTGCAAAAAAGCTCTGGTAAAGATAATATACAGTATAGATTAATCACTAGCAAATTCTTAAACATTATATTGTGGAACAATTAACATCATTAATATCAACATCAATGTAATCTATTATAAGACATCCAAAGAGCAGTGCATGTGAGCCCAATATTGCACAGAACAAGAAACTATTGCTGTAGGTAAAATTCAGTTAGCTGCATATTTAAAATTATCTTGTTTTAAAAAAAATTACTTTATAATATTTGTAAATGTAATGTAAATGTTATTTTACATCTTTACAACTATAGTTTACTTATAGAAGATAGAGATATGCATAAATAAATAAATAAATAAATAAATAAATAAATAAGCATTTCTGATGCTTTAAAGTAAAAATATTTTATACATTTAAAATAATAACATTTTCATAAACATTTTTCTTGTTATGTCATTGGTCCCAGTGTTGAGCTGTGTAATTGAGTTCCAGAGTGATGCTTGAGGGTTGCTTCCGCATTGAACCCATCCCTCCCATGTTCAACACTGACTGTGGTCCTGACTGTGCCTGCACATTAAGGCAGTGCTTTGTTTGTGTGGCCGGGGAAAAAAAAAAAAAACTCTCAGTTCAGCTTGGTCGGAAAATCAGCATTAAGGCCAGATTGGTATGCACCCTTTTCTTTTCTCTACCCACCCCCCCAACAATCCACTTGCTTGCAAGTTATTTACACTTGCTTTTGACTAATAAAATACATATTTGGTTTAATTTATATATGTAAGTATTTGCAATTGAAATTATTCTGTTTATTTAGTAAAGATGGTATATTATTTGTCCATCACTGCTGGGCAGTATGTTTTTTGTTTTCTTTAAAACACTATATTGCCAAAAGAATTTCCTCACCTATCCAAATGATTAGAATCAGGTGTTCTTATCACTTACATGGCGACAGACGTATAAAAATCAAGCACTTATGCATGCAGACTGTTTTTACAAACATTTGTGAAAGAATAGGTTGCTCTCAGGAGCCCAGTTGATTGCAGCATGGAAATGTAAATGGATGCCTCCGTGCAACAAATCCAGTCGTGAAATTTCCTTGGGAACGATAGCAATGCAAAGCGTCGAATGCAGTGGTGTAAAGCATGCCACCACTGGACTCTAGAGTAGTGGAGACGCTTTCTCTGGAGTGACGAATCACACTTCTCCATCTGACAATCTGATGGATGAGTCTGGGTTTAGCAGTTACCAGGAGAACGGTACTTTACTGACTGCATTGTGCCAAGTGTGCACTCCTGAACACACTCCTGTTCTAGCTGCAAAGGGTGGACCAACATCATATTGGACACTATAGATTAGGTCATTTGACATATATATATAGATTATGTCATTTAAGCTCACATGAGTCAAGGTAGGTGAGCGTATACTTTTGGCTATATAGTGTATATTTTAACCTTGTTTATTTCTTGATTTCTAGCCCTACTTTTTTTTAAAGCTTTATTTAGAAGACTATACATTTAAATCAGATTATGTCAGTCTATTTAAACTTATGCTATGATTGATAGAATATTATTATGCACTACAAACCATATAGCCTTTGCCATTTATAAATGTGATACATGCCTGCATGCCTACACAAAATGCCCAGCCTTTATTAGATTTTCTATAACACAATAGCTAAAAGCTTTATAGATACAGAAGGCAATGCTGTACTTGCAGACAATCGGAGGCCAGCAGGATGCAGCGGCAGCATGGATACAGGGGGCTCAGAGTGCTTTTATTATTAATAAATATGTGACAACTGCACAAGCCTGACAGCCCTGCAGCCCCCCACACACAGTGATAATGTGCAGCTGGTGATGAGCCTAAAGCACCAGCACCCACACACACTTCACTAATAATGCCGTTGTCACAAATACAAACACACACAGACACTATCCAACCATACCCCATAATTATTCACACTGCTTTAAGTGCTCCCTGTCTGATATCAGGATCACATTTGTTATATAAGCCTAGATTCGAAACGAGTAAAAAAAAAAAAAAAAAAAAAAAAAAAAAAAAAAAAAAAAAAAAAAAGGGAAAAGGGGATAAAGCTCAGCAGTCAAAGGAGAGTGCATGATTTTGAGTGATTTCAAATTACTATGTGAGACAAAAACAGAGAAGCAGATGGATAAAAATACTAATTTTAATCATCTTATTTCCAGTTATTTTAAAGAACCCATGTTTTCTTAAACATACCACATTTTAATATCACAATACATTTTCTCATTATATAATTCTTTAACCAATTGTAAACCACTGTAAACCTTTTTATTCTTTTTAAAAAGACCAGACAGTTGCAACTTGTCTTAATACAGAATCATTTTTCAAATTTAAAAGAACAAAGAGTGTGGCTTTTTCAAGTACTACTCAACTCCTCTGCAATGAATAGCTTTAAAATGCTGGTAATGTCTCATATTAAAATCCTTGACAGTCTGGATATTTTCTGGTTTGTGTATTGGAATTGTAAAAAAAATACCATATTCAAGCATTTGAATACTTTATTCAAATTTCGACGAATATGAAATTTTTACTTGAGTATAATTATACACATGGAGGTCGCTATTGATAAGCACATTAATAAATGGCAATTTGTTACTCTGCAAGTTATATTTTAGTATAGCAAAATGTGTAAATTGGTACCCACAGCTTTTCTACTTGTAGAGAGTAGTTGGGTCAGGGGTAACTAAATGTTAGAAAAGTATATAGTACAAATAAAAACGGCGGTAACATTTACCAACTACTTAGGTTTGTTGAAAACATGTCACATGATTGAGTATAAAAGAAAAAAAACAAAGATATTAGGCTTTATAGATGTAAAGATTGCCAGAGGTCAACCAATCTGCGACATATCTAAAAACTGTAATAATTTCAGAAAAATGTTTCTCAACATAACATTTGTGAAGACTTTGATGATCCCACTACTTATAGTCTCAGAAAATCTGATTCACTATCGCAAATGACTACATTAGCTTAAAAACAGTTCTGAATATCACTGTCTGAACATATTTTGCTGTGCAATTCATAATGCTAAGTTAAAATTTTATAATGCAACCATATAAGAACAAGATCCAGAAACACCATCTTTTCAACCAAACCTTGTTGAAAATGATCTGATGCAAAATGGAACTGTTCTGTGGTTAGTTAAATGAAATTTTTAAAATTCATTTTGAAAACTGTGGCCACAACTCAAGAAATTTAAGTTTCCAATACTGACCATGTTTAAGCTTACAACACAAAGCCTCCAGTGATGGGACATCCGTTCATTCAACAAATTACTTACACTTACAAATCACTTACAAATTACTTACAAATATTGTAAGTGTAAGGATGGTTTCCTTCCACACATATATGCACATGCTCCACACCTAGAGTGGTTTCCTTTCCTCCCTGAACTGACTTACCAGCAGTACCTATAAGGCTGCAGTTTCTTGCCACTCTGTAGGTCCACTGGCAGGAGAGCACTACTTCTTCCTGAGAATCTTTGTTTATTTTATTTAATTTTGAGTGTGCAAAACATTGATCTAGTACAATGATAGTAACTTTAATGTCATCAGTACTACTGGTCATTTGATATAACTGTTTTACTAGGTGTACTGTCAGGCTTGTGTAAGAGCCATGTTATGAACTCAGAGAAGTCAGAGAAAACCCATGTCTTGGTGTCACCATTACTGATGATGACAGATCATGGCTTTAGGTACACACACATGTACCAACATGCCTCTACCAGTCTGTTTAAAGAAAGGGAGGGAGGATGTTAAGGGGGAATAAAATCATCTAGACATCTATTTCGGACCTCAAACATTGACACATGGCAGCTTGCATAGGGATTTGGTGTGTGTGAAAGAATTTAGACTTCTCCGTGGCTTTCTTGAATGACACTGATTCCTACATAAAATTGACAAAGCAAATAGATAGAATGAGGACACAAATGTCCACATGCAAGCACATGCACATATAAACCACGCTTTACACCATTACACACATGAAAACACACAAATGCTAGGACAAAAAAAGACCATTTCACTGGCACCTACAGCTTACACCTCTAAGGTCAACATGGCAGGCAAAAATAGATAGGCTGGTTCAAGAATTAAGGTCACTTAGAAAGCAGTGGAGGCGGGGAAATGAGGAGGGAAAAGACAACATTTTTTTTGCAGATAAAATAGGGAAATAAGTTGACAAAACTAAACACAGTAAAGACTAGAACAAAAGAAGAAAGGGGCTAAAAGAGAAAGAAAAGAGAAGGGGCATGAAATGATTTGTTTTTAATTGGCAGTTTTGGCCTAGAAGTCTAAAACTTCCAAAGAGTAAGATTTGTGTGATCACACAAAAATCTGCAGCATACATACAGCACACAAGCAAGTTGATACTTCAGTGCAAAATTCAGGGTTTGTTTAGAACATATATAACATGTCATATATAACAAATATAACATGTCGTTAAAATCAGACAGCAAAAATAAAAGAATGCATTTTGGTCAGTACCAAATTAACATTTACTATGTAATGTCAAGAATTGTTCATTAAGACTAAAAGTGTTATAGGTGGGGGAAATGCTGCAAAAAGGTTTCAATATCCCCCAACATACAAAAATGACATGATGACTACCCTTTTTGTACTTGGCAGCTCCTAGAGAAATCAAATAATAATCTTAGTTGGGAAAGTATGAAGATTTAGGTAGTCAGGTAACTAGTGAAGAGCATTTTATAGGTACATATCACCAGAGAGGAATGGTTATTAATTTCATTTTCAGTTTAGAGCAGTAACAGGAGTTATGGCACACAACAGCAGTTTCACAGAGCAAGCAGGGGCAATGGTTCAGAAGGGAGAGTGTAGAAAAGCAGTTTCATTACTCCAGAATAGTAATGGAAATCAATGTAGGTTGCAGTAAATTTATACCTGGATTTACTTGTGGTGTACTTTAATTTCTGAAAACCTTGTGCTATTGGTAGGTATAGATATAAGTTGCAAATTACATTCAGGGCAGAAACAGGTAACGCACATCTTAAGGTTAGCCTGTTCAAGAAATGTTATTTGTGGAGACATAATTAGGATCTTAGTTTGTTTAGTTAGTTTAGTTAAAAATGTATGCTATATCCACCATCTCTAATACTAAAAAAATTGGTATATGGCAGCATAATAGGGAGAAAAGACATGGTGCTAGTTCAGAAAAATTGACTATAATTTAAGACTGGAAGCTGGTAGCAAATGTAGGTAAAGCAGCTCAAGTTTCCACAATGTAAATTGGTACTGTATGTATAGAAAACAATTTATTTTACAAAACAGTAATATGAAGATGGGGCATTAGAAAAAGAAAATGCTATGAAAATGAAAAAAGGCAGAATGCTATGTTGTGAAGAAGGCAAAATAATCGCCGCCTGTTTTAGTGTGTGTTGTTCCAATCAAGAAAGCAATAGGGTCAGTGAGGTGTGGCAGCATGATGCGGTTGACTATGGTGAGAACAAAGTCAAAAGAACAGGTTTTGTCTGGCTTCTGTGGATCGTGCCACACAATGCAATGAATGCAGCCAGTTGGCATCAGAACTGCTGCAGTGTGAGACCGTGAGAGGCAGGGTGTCATGAGGAGGTGGAGTCAAAAGAGCACCGTTCACCTGGCTCTGATGAAAGAGTGCAACTTCTTCTAGATGAAAAATAATACTGCAAAACCTATTTTTAGGTATAAAGCTGTTCTGCACTTACCGACTTTCTAGACGAAATATGAAGCCTCAGACCAAACACCATAGTGGTGTTTTAAAGACAAATAAGAGTGCATGTGCAATGAATGATTAGACTTCTCTTACTTGCCCAGCTTTGTTTACCAAACATGGTGTATTTAAATTTGTCACCAGTTTTCTAAGGGGAAGATTGAGAATGACTTTGGCAGTGAACATTTCTAATTATTTTTCTACCGTCAGATGAAACTTACTCTGGTACATTTCACAGTAAACTGCCATAGTGTTGAAAGGGTTGTTGACAAGTACAGTACATGCAAGATGGTCAGGTTAGGGAAAGTATGAGTTGTAGGTTTCCCAATTGTGCTAGTGTAGGTGCAGTGGGACAGTTTCTTGTGTGTTGGCAACATAGGGAGTACCAGGTCCAAAAAGGGAGTGAGACAGCATACAAGGCTGGGTAAGCTTTTTAAATATGGTGATAGTACGTTTTTTGCTCAATTTTCTTTAATATCAGTTGTGTTTCTGCCCAACACAAAAAGTAAGTTTTACATATAATTTGTATTATGCAATACATTGTATTAACATTACTGAAGCACAGGTTTGCCTCGTGTCTAAATCTCATGATTGCTTTAATATTATTAGAAAACATTATATATTGATTTTTTTTATAATATGGCAAAAAATAACCCTTTAAAACATCTTGCTTGTGAACAGATTGTAAATAAAAGCATAAATCATCATAATCGTAAAACGCTATATATGAAAAAAGGAACTTTTTTATTTCCACTAGCTGACTATGATACTTCGATGTTTGTGGCAAATAACTCATTTTCACAATTCTGAACATTTCAATAGGCCATGCAACAAAAAATAGGAGAGAATAAGAGCTGGTAGCCACATTGGTAGAAGGGTTATGATGTGTGTTTTGACATTAAGCACTTAAAAAATTTAAGTGCAAATTAAAAAATGTGGATATAATTCTACCAATAATTAAGGTGTTTCACTTCCAAAATAATTTTCATTGGATGCGTAAATATTCACATTACATGAATTAATGATAAATATCATATTGATTTATAGAAGAAACAACAGGTAATCATAATATGGCAAAGGTTTAAGTATTTTTTAAGTCATTGTTCACCTTTTATACCACCGTGCAGATAAACTGCCCCATGTTAATAATCTGTAAAATGAGTAACACAAAAAAGCTAAAATTCTTTAAAATGAAAAGTATTTCATGAATGTAAATAAAAGCAAACAAGCTTTAGTTGATGAGTAATGGCACTCTGGGGAACAGAAGTGCGGACAAACTAACAGTGACATAAAATATGGATGCCTGTTTGCCTTGTCTCACAAAACACTGTTTGAACATATAAATGCTTTTGATTGTGTTGTGATCCCTGAGAGACTAATGCTAAAAAAGAGGAATACTGCTAACTACCAGAAGACATTTTAAGCAGTATATAGCAGTGAATTCCATAAACTTACCTTATCACCGTACACATACTAATTACACAAAATTTAAAATTGTGCATTCTGACAACCTAGCTACCTAGTTTACTAAGCTCATTTAAAGTAATTCACACTGCGTCTACTTAAAATGACCTGCATTAGCTTTGTTATTTGAATTGCTGTCCTTTTCAAGTCCAAATTCAATGTACAGTCATATGCAAAAGTTTGGGCACCCCTATTAATCTTAATCATTTTTAGTTCTAAATATTTGGGTGTTTGCAACAGCAGTTTGATATATCTAATAACTGATGGACACAGTAATATTTCAGGATTAAAATTAGGTTTATTGTACTAACAGAAAATGTGCAATATGCATTAAACCAAAATTTGACAGGGGCAAAAGTATGGGCACCTCAACAGAAAAGTGACATTAATATTTAGAAGATCCTCCTTTTGCAAAGGAAACAGCCTCTAGTCGCTTCCTGTAGCTTTTAATGAGTTCCTGGATCCTGGATGAAGGTATTTTTGACCATTCCTCTTTACAAAACAATTTCAGTTCAAATCATCCCACAGATGTTCAATGATATTCAGGTCTGGTGACTGGGATGGCCATTCCAGAACATTAGAATTGTTCCTCTGCATGAATGCCTGAGTACATTTGGTGCGGTGTTTTGGATCATTGTCTTGCTGAAATATCCATCCCCGGCGTAACTTCAACTTCGTCACTGATTCTTGAACATTATTCTCAAGAATCTGCTGATACTGAGTGGAATCCATGCGACCCTCAACTTTAACAAGATTCCTGGTGCCGGCATTGGCCACACAGCCCCAAAGCATGATGGAACCTCCACAAATTTTACAGTGGGTTGCAAGTGTTTTTGTTGGAATGCTGTGTTTTTTGACTCCATGCATAATGCCTTTTTGTATGACCAAACAACTCAATCTTTGTTTCATCAGTCCACAGGATCTTCTTCCAAAATGAAGCTGGCTTGTCCAAATGTGATTTTGCATACCTCAGGCAACTCTGTGGCATGCTTGCAGAAACGGCTTCTTTCGCATCACTCTCCCATACAGCTTCTCCTTGTGCAAAGGTGCAAAGATCATGCTGCAGCTCTTTGGAGGCGGTCTGTGGATTGTCCTTGACTCACCATTCTTCTAATCTGCCTTTCTGATATTTTTCTTGTCCTGCCACTTCTGGGCTTAACAAGAACTGTCCCTGTGGTCTTCCATTTCCTTACTATGTTCCTCACAGTGGAGACTGACAGGTTAAATCTCTGAGACAACTTTTTGTATCCTTCCCCTGAACAACTATGTTGAACAATCTTTGTTTTCAGATCATTTGAGGAGTTGTTTTGAGGCACCCATGATGCCACTCTTCAAAAGAGATTCAAGTAGGAGAACAACTTGCAATTAGCCACCTTAAATACCTTGATTACTTGAATACTCATGATTGGATACACCTGGCTATGGAGTTAAAACCTCAATGAGGTTACCAAACCAATTTTGTGCTTCACTATGTCAGTAAAAAGTAGTTAGGATTATTCAAATAAATAAAATTATAAGGGTACCCATACTTTTGTCAAATTTTTGGTTTAATGCATATTACACATTTTCTGTTAGTACAATAAACCTAATTTCAATCCTGAAATATTACTGTGTCCACCAGTTATATAATATATCTAACTGAAATGGCTGTTGCAAACACCCAAATATTTAGATCTAAAAATGATTAAGATTAGTAGGGGTGCCCAAACTTTTGCATATGACTGTATTGAGTAAGGTAATGTCTGAATAGCTAACCATATCATGGTTGTTTTGAAATGTAATTGTCTAAACCTTATGCATTAGTGTGCATGCAAAATGAGTGGCCAAGCAATTCCAGCAACCTCAAGCACCAAAAATGAATACATTTATATAGCTTTTGCAGACCATAGAACATAATTATACTAAGTAATTGTTTCCACACATTTGGTTATTTGTCCACAATCAGTAACTGAACAATATAAACAAATGTATTATATGTATTAAATCTCAGAGATTTATAACAATATTAGAAGTAGGTGCTTTACAAGCCCTTGTGGGACATGAGCAAAGTACTTGGGAAAATTTCACCTTTCCCTACAAATCAGTCAGCAGGTTTGCCAGCGCTATAAAGTGAAAATGTGTAGTATAATGTAATTGGTGCCAGCTACGATTAAAAAAAAAATTTAAAAAAAGGAATAATCATACTGCTTTTCATAAGTCTGACCCTGAAGTTAGCAAATGGTTATAAAATTATGGTGTAAATGGGTATGCTCATTTATATTTCTCATCATCAATAATGTTGTGTGCAAGATGGGTTCGAACAAAAGTTTCTTTTTAAATAGTTTCCATGGTAACAAAAAAGCAGACTGACTCTAATGGTAAAAAAGGGGGAAAATATAGCTAGTATGTTAAAGTAGCCTAATAATGGATGCTACCATATTGCCAATATATCTAGGAGTAAACCTATTGAGGCGTCCAAAGAATCAATAGAAATGTGTTGTTGAATAGCATGAGTGCCGTCACATGTACAAATGTGAATTCCTGGACAAGGCCAATTTAATGTGCTTGAATGTGCGTTTAATTTGCGTCTTTTGATCCAATTAATTTCAGAACAAATGCTCAAATGATCTTATAGACAAATTTAGCAGAAAACACAAAGCCCAATGCAAATAAACCTCTGAAAGAGCAAACTTAGATAAGACTAAAATACAACTTTAATACATATATCGGCATATATATATATATATATATATATATATATATATATATATATATATATATATATATATATATATATATGTACTGTTTGTTCAACTATTTGTTTATTGATTGTAAAGAAGGGTAAATGTCCCACAGGTGTTTGAAGGCTAATTACTGAGCTGCAGTCAGTAATGACATATATCCACATATAGCATTTTCTAAATGATAGATTATTTAATAGATTTTTAAAAAATGTCATGCTACAGAGCTTTCCAGTTGTGCTGATAAAATATTAGCTTTATAAGATTTATTAGTCATGTTGTAAAGAATAAGGATACTTTTGGCAAATCCTTATGTACTATTATTTTCCCTTTTAAAATCAATTTCAGGAAAATATTAGAATATCAACAATATACTTATGCTTATTCTAACTGCTGCCATGTGGATACCTAGGCCAGAGCTCATTGTGTAAAAAATGGTAAAACACTCTAAACAGGTCACCAAATCACCACAGCTTAGACACATAGATAAATACAAATGCACATCCATCTAATCTTTGTACCCATTTCTGCACACATGAGACTTTTAAAGGAAACAGATCTCAATGCAAACTCAGCACAGAAACACCAAACAACTGAACTCAGACAATGTTACTCTAGAATAATTCAAATATTACATAGTCGTAATAATTTTTGAATAATGATATATAACTGTATGTAGCTTAAAAAAACCATTTTCAATCTGGCATAGCCAAATAAAGAACAACTTTTGTTTTCACCCAACAACATCCCTCCTCTGCTTTTATTATATTAAGATGATTTAATGTGGGAACGCTTGCTGGCTTATTGCTAATAGCCTCATAAAAACGAGCATCTGGCCACTTGCGCTAAAAGAGGAGCTGCAAAAAGAAATTAGATTAGGTTGCTTGTCAGCTCTCTCATTCAGCTGTGCAATCTAGGCTACACCAACAACATAGAATATTGGTGAACACACCAAAAACACCAGGGAAGCAAAGCACACATATACCACATGTGTTTAGCACTTGACATTGCAGTCATAGCAAGGTGCAGCATATGGATGATGGTCAGGGTAATTTGTTGACTGGCTTTGCTCACAGAGTGTGAAGTTTACCATCCATATGAGTTCTGTAAATAAATAAAGTGGGTCGGTTGCCTAATTAAAGCACAGCATGTAAAACCTGTTTGGTTTGCTTATTTTGCAAAGCAACACACTGACAGAGATAATGTAGCAGATTACTGTGCACAAGACCTTCAAAAAAGGACAAAAGTTGACACGACTATGGGTGTCCATCCATTCAGCATATCCTCATATGCCAGTGGCCTTTTTTTATCTTGCTTTTGTGGTAACTGCTATTCAACAGCAATAGATTAACTTTTAGCCTTTTGAAAATATAATGAGGAAATACAAGTCATTTGTCGAAAATGGAAAAATAATATGCTATGAAGATTTGCCATCCCCTTTTAGTTTTTCATTTAATTCAAGGGCAGGTTTTTAGGGTATCTTTGATGTTTTCATTTATTTATTATTTTTGCCAAATTGAATGTAGAAAATTACAAAGCAATCTGTTTGCTGCTGTATTTTCAGATATTGTAGCAAATGAAATATAAAACAGGCCATGTCACACATGATTCTGTTCCGGTTTGCTCTTGATGTTTCTGTATAAGGATATAGTCTAAACCAATAGATTTCCTGTTGTTATGTTAGCATCTAATTTAATATAAATATTTAAATTTTTGTAACATGAGCTGTGAGGTTTTTTTTGGTGGGGGGGGGGGGGGTTGTGTAGTACGGTTAGTCTAAACCTTGTACAAGCTTTGACATAACAGTTTATTTATTATGATATAATGCTTTTTTATGTTTTATGATATAAAAACATGATAAATATTTTAAAAATCTGATTTACCAGATAGTACAAATGTTAAGTAATCCTTGTAAGTAAATTCATGAAGTAATTCTTTGCCCACATATGCTTTTGCATTCAGTCAGTGAAAGCTTTTTTCTTATGTATTACAGCTAGTGATTATGTGAGAGCCATTAGAGCTACCAGCTGCCTATCTAAATTTGCCAAAACGATCTCTCACAACTGTTGATCAGTGGCAGCTAGTGCAGACTGATGAGTTTTAAACATGTTCCTATTAAGCTCACTGGCTGTGGCAGGAGCATAGTGGTGTGAGGAGGAAAGGTGGAGCCATCCACAATGGACTTTGATTAGAGATAATTATCGCATATGAAACAACTTCACCTGAAGAACGTGTGTCCATTGCCAACAGTGCCCCCTTTTTCCCTAGCACAAACGCGCTCCTGCCACACTGGCATGAAAAATATTTACCATAAATAAGCTTAAGTCAAAAACAAAAACCATCAGATATGCAGTACGTTTAGAATCAATCATTACACAGGAAACATCTGAAACTGGCACTGTGCCAAAGCAAACAATGTGTCAGGATAATCCCTGAAAATACTAACAGAAGACGTTTCCAAAATAATCTTTGGGTTTTATAATGTTTATGTGCAATTGTGTGCCATACCAGGGAGTTAGTACTAATAAGAGGTTTTTTGTTCAAGACATTTTGGTCTGATCAATAAAGAGTGGCAGTTTATGTTTGTGTACACATATTCACTTCCAGCTGAGCAGAGCCACAGGAGATGGCTTATAAGCAGGCACATTCAACATACTGCAAGTGTGCTTCAATAACATGCTGTAATTACTTGATTTGGACATATAAAAGGACAGTAATTATTATTAAAGGGATGACAGGGAAAACACACAGACTAACTATTTAAGCATGCTGAGCATCATCAAACCAAATGAGGTATGACTAAATGTCTCCATAGAAAATAGAAATTAAGGATTTACTGCAGCTAACAACAGGGGGTAAATTAGAAGCATTGCTTTGTGTTGTGGTTTCTGATCAATCTAAAGGTATGAAGTTTCATGCCAGTTACATAAAGTCAGCAAACAGTATAACAGAGAAAGTGTGAGGGGGTGGCAGGATGAAAATCCATGATGCACTGTGACTAAAACAGAAATCCTAAATGATGTGGGATTCATAAATGCATGCAACAAATCATAACGAATTAAGATTGCCATTTCAGCAGACGTTGCCAAACTGTGAGTAAATAAATCCCCATGTAAATGTGCATCATAAAAATGCCATAAATTTTAATCTCTTTGCCTTTCACTCTCCTTTAGGAATGGCTAGAAGGCTTGTTTTCAGGCTGGGGAAACAGTTTTACAGTTATTCTACGAAATGCTTTTTTCCCCTCAAGGTAACAAAAAGCAGCAAAAATAGATACAGGTGATCAAAGGTATATTGGAAGGTGGTGACATGAAGAAGACATTAACATCACTCTAGATAACAAAAAGCAAGCAAGATAGAAAACCAGACATAAAGAAGAAAGCGAAATAAAGAACAAACAGACAAAAAAAGGAAAGAACAAAGGAGCAGTTTGGTTTTTCAGAAAAGTTAGAGCAATTGTGTTTCATGCATCCTGTAGATACTATATAGCATCTGGGGGTCACTGACAGTATCCCAGTGCACAAGCTCTATATTTCTGCAGGCACTATTAATGTTTAAAATATCACTGGAAGGAAAGGATGAGCAGGCAGACAGAGAAACAGAGGACAAAGATGAACACTGGCTTATGGTTATTTGAGACTGTATGCAATACACCCTCAGAAATTAAAAGGTTGGTCAATCTGCAACTGTCCCTCTACTAAAATACTTTGCAGTTTGAACTAGGTCATCTATTCTACACTTTTTGCGCTCGATACATCTAACAATTTTTTTTCTGGAAAAGAAGAGGATGATGCTGAAGTTAAAAATTAATAGACATCACAGTGCCCCCAGAATGACAATTATGTCTCCAGAGGCCTGACCTTATAGCCATCAAATTGCTGTTAAAAACAACAAAATGAAACAGACACGCCTGAAAAAGATTTTAATTTCATCTGCCCCACTTAACAAAGTGATTCAACGGACAGGCATAATCAAATATTTAATAACAGCTTTTTTAAAAGGTCTACATTTTACCATAAAGCAACCTCTGACCACTATATTTAGTTGAGAAGTAAATGGCTTTTACTTCACTGTACTGGTTCTACATCTTGAAAGGATTTGCAGTACTCTGATGTTTAATATTTCACAAATTTGTTTAAAAAAACTCCAAATGAGGCAATGTGTTATTAAGACCTGATTTTATTTTTTATCATTGCAGCGTCATGAGTTTATTTATCAGTGTCCCTTCCATCATGCAATACTGACACTTTCAAAATGTCTCTCAACTCACCATTTTAATTTTTTTTTTGAAATACTGATTTTATATTTTTTATGATCCAATATAGTAAAATCATTATTTCTTTCATAATTGTATACACTTTGATAGTTTTTGCATTATTATATGAAATTACTAATCAGTGAATATGGCATGATTTCATTACTGTTTTAACATGCACATTGGCCTGCTATTTGTATTTGTTTAGTTGTCATTACTAAAGCTGAAATGTTAACCGTGAAGCTTTTTTAATGAGTTTGTCTTTTCTATTACCCTTTAAGTTAAAGCAGTCCTATATATGCTTTTGGCTCATTCAAAACTAATTGTAATTTATGTCCATCACATACATAGTAGGAGAATAAAAATTGCATTGTCAAAGTGGTTTATATAGGTGGAAAAGATTATGTACACATTACACCTTATATATAAATATTAATATGAATAAAATATGAATATTATTGATTTTATATTGATCTTTTTGATCATCTTTATATTGATTTTTTGATCATCTTTATATTGATGCTTGCTGGTCTGCTATTTGCACTAAACATTGAGTACCCTATAGAAAAGCAGTACACCTTCAAGATCTTTCAAGAGTTATAAATTAACCGTAAAGAATTTCTGCCATGGTTTATGGACTGTGAAATAGACTTCTGTGTTAAACTCTGTAGGCAAAAGTTTTTTTATTATTATAATAATAATTAGGTACAAACACAAAGTTGCTTATACTCTGAGTTATTTAATATTTATCTTTATTTTTTGTTTTTACTTAAGAGGTACAATTGCTTTCAACTGATATTTAATTATTTGCATTTTTTTTGTTCAAATTGACTCCTATTCCTAGGGATATAGGCTTTGTAGTGTCACGCAATTTAAAAACTGTATATAAAATTTTTATTGCCATAATGCTTAAAGTTACTATGCTATGTACCTTTTTGCAGTTCCATCCATCTATTATCTCCCCCTACCTCTAGTAGGGTTGCGGTGGGCTTCCCCATGCCCATCCAGGGGAGAACATTTCGGGCAGTTTACATAGTTTACCAATGTGTTAATAGTTGTTTTTTTACCAACCTTTTTGGTCTTATTACTTTATTTAATAGCATGTACCTCTGTTCAATAACTTATATTTTTCACAATGTATTACATTTTTTATGTGTTAGTCATACACTGATATTTATCATTGCTTCATATAACTCTATGAACTGTCAGAATCTGCATCCAAAACACCACTGCTGAACTATCTTGAGATAATGAGAAATTTTGCATCCCATGTCTTACCAATTAAAATTATGCTATCACTGTGCATATATTTATGAATGCAACCGAGTAAGTATATTTTTCAACTCACATAAAACTAACATAATAGTTATAACAAACAAATAAGTATGTTAGGAGTGCCAGGCCACTCCTCGCATGTTATTCATTTTGGTTTATTTGCTTTTTGTCCCATGTTTGGTTCCCTTGGTTTCGTTAATTAACAGAGGTAGGGGATTGGTTTCGGTCTGGTCACATGTTTGGTTTTGGTTTTTATTCATTCCCCATGTGTTTTTTCCGTCACCAGAGCAGCATTTACTTCTGTTACGCGTTGCCCGGTCCTTTGTTTTTTTGTGTACCTATTCCTTTTATTAAACACACCTGCATGCTTACCTAGTCGCCTGGCTCTATACTTCACGTTTGGGCACCTCACTCTGCGCGGTTATGCACAAAGCTACAGGGGATGGATGGCGCAATGTAACAAAGTAACATTTTTTTTTAGCAAATTTATTCTTTCAGAATTACATTGTTAAGGTCAGTCACTACTGTTGGATGAAAAGGCATGGCTTGCAGTCTCTGGTGTAATTCATTCCAAAGGTTGATGTCACCAACACATTGAGGCCAGGACAGGCAAAAAAAACCACCAAACTTGCTCATTCGATTTTTTTTTTATCCATACCTTGCTTTGTGTATTGTTGCACAGCAATATTGGAACAGAAAATGGACAGAATGTCCAAAATCTTTTGGAATGCTAAAACACAGAGAGTTACTTTTACTGGAATTTTATTATCATTATTATATAATTATAATTCCCAGATGGACAAGTGTGATTTGCAACTCCAGAAAACAGAGCTGCCAGTACCAAATAACTATTATTTAATTGCCACAGCCTAATAAGTATCGTTGCTGACCATGTCCATCCCTTTATGACAAGTGCACCCATCTTCTACATCCACCTGGATAATACACCATGTCACAAAGCATATATCATCTCAAACTGCTTACTTAAACATGACAATGAGTTCACTGTACTTCAGTGGCCTCCACAGTAACCAGATCTCAGTCCAATAGAGCACCTTTGTAATGTGGTAAAATAGGATGCATCTTCTCAGAATGTTTCCAGAATGTTGAAAGTATGCCACGAAGAAGTAAGGCAGTTTTGAAGGCAAAGTTAAGTAATGTAAGGTAAAATTATTTCCGGTCACTCAACTCAGTATGCATAAATGCACTATATAGACCCATTGCATTGCAGATAGATAACTTGTGTAGCCACACATTCAAAAAAAAAATAAAAATAAATAAATCACCAACAATAATCTCATGAATTTTCCATATTAATGGGGAAAATAATACTCACCAAAAATCCTGATTATTTGTACAGTTCATAAAGCCCTTTTCTATTGCAGTTGAAGCTAAAGCTGAAGTCTTCATGAAAAATCAAAAAGTCTATTCTGACACCCGAATGCATAACGAAGCACACAGAATCAGAGAGCTAAACACTTTTAGCAAACTTGAATGAAATAGCACTAGGAAACTTTGATGATGAAAGAGCGCCAAGGAGGGTTGACTTTCCATGTTTCCATTCCATGTTTAAGTCCCAGTATGCCCATACAGTATGTTGCAGTACTGTGAAACTGAAACAAGATGTGAAAATATCATGTCACAATATATTGTGTGTAAAAATATGTTCTAAGAACCTAGATACATATACATAAAAACAAAGGATAATTCTTCAAGGATAATTCAGATCAATGGATGAATAGAGGTCTTCACACTTGCTGCTTTGTTTAAGAGAAAATGGCTGCTATGGTCATGTGATTTATAATCATGTGACTTAACAACCAATTAGAAAAATGAACATATAAATAGCAAAGAAATTAGAGATGGCCTATAGAAGATATAGAAGGCACGTGACATAACGATGTTCGCTGTACCAAAAAGGTAATCTCTCTGACTAATCATTCAAAGCACAACATAAAGTACACCAGCTAGTTGGCCTTGGTGTGGCCAACTGTTGTGGTTTGTTGACCATTACTTTGTGACCAAGGATTTTGCAGAGGTATTCTATTGGGTATAGATCAAGACTCTTGGCTGGCCATTTCATTCTTTCAATGTTTTCAGTTTCAAGAAGCTTCTTATACTCTGTTATGTTCTGGGGCTGCTTTGCTGCATCTGGTACAGGGTGTCTTGGACCTGTGCAGGGTACAATGATATCTCAAGACTGTCATGGTGCTCCAGGGAGAAATGTGCTCCCCAGTGTCAAAAAGCTTGGTCTCAGTCACAGGTAATGGGTCTTGCAACAGGATAATGACCCAATACACACAGCTAAATCCACCCAAGAATGGAAGAGGAAAACATTGGACTTTTCTGAAGTAGCATTCTATGAGCTTATGCCTTCTTGAAAAGGCACCCTTTAAACCTAAGAGAACTGGAGCAGTTTGCACATGAGGAGTGGGCCAAATTACCTGCTGAGAGATGCAGAAGTCTCAGTGACTGTTACAGGAATTGTTTGAGTGCAGTGATTGTGCAACAAAATAATAAATTAAGGGTAACCTCATTTCTGTACAGGCCTGTTTCATGATTTTTTTAAAATCATTTTGTTAAAGCATAGTTGAAATGCAGTGTCTGACTTTCATAGCATATTCATTTATTATTACTTTTGTTAGATTCAAGTTATTTCTGTGACCATTGAGTTTTTTTCTTTTATTAACCAAGGTGTACCAACAATGTGTTTAGCTGTAGAAGAGGTCCTGCTGCCCCAAATTCAAAACCATGACATTTCCTCTTCCACCTTTCACTGACTTCTTTAGCTTCGTTATCTTTTAACTTCTTTATCACTTAACTGAACCCTGTCCCGCTTCTCCTCTGTACATTCAACATGCTCCTCAGCAAATGTGAGTCCAGCCTTTTGATTCTTTCTGCTATTGAGAGGTTTGGTCACTCCAGAGTGTGCTTTCAGTCCAAATGCTTTTAGTCCAAATGAGAAAGATCCTTACCCTGTTCAGTGAGGAACTGGTGAGCGATTTCAGCTGCAATGTTGAATGGATTACCCATGGAGATTCTACACATTATTCTGTCCTCTCTTGCATTTGTTTTTCATGGGCGGCCAGCTTCATAGGGACTTGAATAGTTAAAACTTCTCTTGCTATGGCTGACAACTATACAACCTGCTGCCAGAGGGTTTTAGTCACAATCGGCTCACCATTTTTCCAAAGACAGTGAAAACTGGAATGTTAGGCTGCCAGTTAAATTAGGCTTTTCAGATAATTAAGGAAATTAGCACCAGATGCCAGATTAATGCCAATAACTTGCAGGTTATTGAAGATATTTTATTACCTGTTGCTCTGGATAGCAGCACTGTGACCAAAGATGGTCTGTTGGCATTGCACCACAGTTGTGGGGTATGATTGTGCAAATGCATGTCAGGTGGCATCATACACATTTGTTCATTCATACATTCATATATAGCTGAAAACCAACGCTAATAAAAATAACCTGCAATTCAACATCTAATCTCCATCGCTTTAAAGAAGCTTTTAGATGCAAAATCAGACAGGTTAAAAATCATCACTGAAGCATCTGGCATGTACATTTCATTGTCTATGCTCCCTTATGAGTGGAGGACCCTGGTTTAATAAAACGTTCTCAAGAATAAAAAAATCTGAAACATTGCTGCTAAATGCACACATTTTATTTGATTTTATATTTTATATTTTCTTATTTTATAATCCATCCATTATCTTCCGCTTTATTCTATATTAGGGTCACGGGGGGGTTCCCCATACCCATCCAGGGGAGAACGTTTAGGGCGCTGGGCAGATACACCCAGGACAGGGCGCCAACCCATCGCTGGGTACACACTCACACACACAGACATGCACACAAACACACTCTATATGGGGCAATTTGGAGAAGTCAATTGACTTAATCCATGTTTTTGGACTGTGGGAGGAAACCGGAGAACCCGGAGGAAACCCATGTGGACATGGGGAGAACATGGAACCTCCACCCAGATGGAGATTCAAACCAGAAATCCCTAGTGCTGAGAGGCGAACGTGCTAACCACTAAGCCGCCTTCTTATTTTATAATATTTTATTAATTTTAAATTTACATATTTTATATTATTCAGTTATGTATTGCCTTTTGAATCTGCCCCTCCACCTCCTGCTGTACTAAAATTATACACCTGTTTCTGATTGTAATTCCTTTGAACTTAGTAGTTAATCATAAATTCTAAATTACATTTTAGGGACTGTATTGAAAGATACATACTAATAGGATAAAATTATTTATAGAAAAGTATATAAATAAAAAATTTAAGTTGTAATAAGTATGAGTATAATGCGAAACTATTTCCAACACAGGTGTCCTTTATAACCATAAAATTGAGGCACAAGTGTTCTTTTTTACATTATAACTATTACACAATTCACCCAAAGAAAAAGGCAAGAGATCTTTAATCAACAGCTCATACAACTTTAGGATGATTAACTCATTGAACAAACTAATTATATTATAATTGTTATAATTTGTGATATTCACACATTAGCTCATGAGTAACATGGAAAACTGCAGCATCATCTTGCTTATTTGTGGGGGGGGGTGTAAAGTTCTCAGTAGTACTTTGAAAAATAAATACAGTCTAATTTTATTGTATTTTTGCCTTTGAGAAAAAAAATATATAAAAATGTATAATTATCACATAATTTGAGTTGAATATCAGACTCAAATATCTCTGTGTATTCAACCTGCATTCCTGAATACACCTGTGTGTATTCAACCTGCATTCTGGAAATACGCCCACTCAAAGCTAATGACTTTGTAGTATCATAAACATAATGAATAGGAAAATTTGGTAAGCCAGCATACATAATGGTGTGTATACATTGTTAGCAATTATAGTACATCCATGCAGTTTACTATTGAGCATTTTTACTTTAGCTAAATCAAAATTTTAATCATTGTCATCTTTCCAGGCATATAGTAACTTGATCTTTTTACACACACACAGTCACACACTATTTTTTTTTATTATTGACTAATATCTGAATTTGCAGCATTATGCGGTTTTGTTTGTGGGTGAGTGGTAATGATAAATTGCTTACTGGCAGGATCATATTCATCTCCTTGATCAATGTTATATGACTGTGTTTTTTCCCCCCCAAGGATTGTTCACGCTATTTCTAGTCCACTTTACTTGTGTGCCTCACTTAAGATAATGTCGTTTATAGAAAAGATGGTGTGTTTTCAGTTCATTACTCTCTTGAACTCCAAGCAGTACATTTTATCAAGATGCTTAGGCAGACATGAAAAATCATGTATAAAGGTTATCAGGACCCTTCAGTGATCAGTATCAAAGACACCTTGTGAATATACCTCAAAAGAAAAAAATGTGCTGAGGTGGAAACACACTGACAAAAGCTTTTGCAAGGAAAGTACTATCCGAAAAAAAGAAGACAAAGGAGAAAAAAAATAATCCACTTTGTCTGAAGATATCAGAAATGGTCTAAGAGTTGTAATGGTGGTAAACAATGCTCTAAAAAACTGACTGAACAGTATGGTTTCCTGAACCTTCAAAACTCTCAGGAGAGACACAGAACAAAGAAAATTTCAGAGTGCAATAGTGCAGAACTGAAGTTTAAAATACCAACATTTACTTGTGTCAAATAAGACTTGCCCTAAACAACTTCAATAAAATCTAATATCTAAAAATAATACATTATTTATTATGGCAATTTTATACATGAACATGTAGCTTAACAAGCTTAGCACGCATTCTAAGACAAATTTACCTAATAAAATAACTAGGCTAAAATTAAAAGTAATTTAAAGCCACAAACCTGAAGCAATCAAAAAATATCCACAAATTCGAAATTTGTCACAAATAATTACATAATAATTGCAAATATAGATAAATGGATATTTGTGAATGAATAAAAAGGTCTGCAGTAGGTTGTGTCTTGCATGTGTCTTTATTTTAACAATATTTAAAGTTTAAATAATGATGCACGGTATTTGAACCCAGTTCATGTTAGGGGCATGTCATGTGTTTGTTGGCTTTACACCCCATTACAGTAATGCAAGTGTCACAGGAGCACAATACACAATACAATGCTGTCATGGGCTTTGTGGCTTCTGGATATGGATAAGTAAATTCATGATTTTTTTTTAATTATAGAGGGTAAAATAACGAACAAATTAGTGCTAAACCAAAATCAGAGCAAATATATTTTCTTAGGTGGATGCTTTTTCAAATTTTTTTTTTTGGAGAGTATTCCAGTGCTTGAAAATGGGGTTTGTATTACAGCTGAGTAAAACAAATCAATGTTGCCTCATAGGTGATGTGGCTATGCAAACCACCCAGTAAATACATATTTACTGCAAAAACATAGATCAAGGTCAATTGAATTCTCCAAATTGCCCCATATAGCGTGTCTTTGTTTGTGTGTGTGAGTGATTGTGTGCCCAGCAATAGATTGGCGCCCTATCCTGGGTGTATCTGCCCAGCGCCCTAAACGTTCTCCTCTGGATGAGCATGGGGAACCTCCCCCTCGACCCTAATATAGGATAAAGCGGAAGATAATGGATGGATGGAATAGATGGATTTTTGTTTACAAATAAACAGTTTGGAGGCATAGGTTTCTTTAACACTACAACACAGATTTTAAATCCACTTTATTACATAAATTATTTTTGTGATGCATGTGCTTCTTTGTTTTAGATTTAGGTTTATGTTAAATTGTTACAACCACACAGTATGGAATGTAATAAATTGCTGTATTGTACTTTAATCATGACTTATAAATGGACATTATTGGTGCACAAATATGTGCCACTTTTTTAGCCACATACATTTTTGTAAATTTGTTATAAAGGTGTTAACCTGAGAAAGTGAAAAATGGAAATAAAAAAACATTTATACATAAAATGTACATTTGACAAATGTGTGCTGTTTTAAACATTTTTATGAGGAAAATCTAAAAGTAAACAACGTCATGCAAATCTGTGGTTCAGTTATGCCTTATGGTTCATATGATTTAATGAGTGTCTTTTGCATATAATTACTTTAATTGGTAACATCCAACAACAGGATTTAAATGTATTAACATTTTCTATATTCAATTTGTCCAAACTGAAAACTAGTATAAATTTTTCTTCTCATTTGAAGATTCTTTTTTTGTTTAATAGGTAGCATTAAATATGTCTGTAATAATATCATGGGCACACTGTTACTGAGCACCTATATTAAACTTTAATGTGGCATGTGGGAGCTTCTTAGCCATAGTGATTGATTTGAAAAATCTACCATGGTGTAAATGTGTACTTTGCATAAAAAAAATAATTTTGCAATTGAGGGTTTTTGAAATTTACTGCGCCCTGACACAGTTCTGTCTTAGTTCTGTCCATGCTCTGTCTATTTTTCAGAGCATTTCTCTGTGGGAACAGATGTTTTTAATAATGAGTTTAAACAAGCTTTGGGAACAGATCTTACAAACTGGTTTATGATAATTCACACTGTTTTATGGACTGCTACAGCACAGGATCTAAACCCACACACATTAACACTAACTATAGGAAAATTATGTCAGATATCTGGCCAAAATAAAATAAAAAAGTAAGCATTAAGAAAATTATAATGAATTAAAATTACAATAAAATGTATTTCAAGCATAAATAGGAACAGTCCATGTTGTTTGCATTTTGTTTTGAATTTGTTGTTATTTTCAGATTTATAAGGGATGTTGTGTGATAATGTATTTCATTAAGTTAGCAATGTGTTAAGGAGTTGTTTATATCTCTTACAGTTAAAGACAGACCTTAATGTTAACCATAGAGCTGATGTGGCCCATGGTACAAATGTGTTTGACACCCATGTCCTATAAGCTCATTTAAACCACAAAAAATATTACATGTTGTAGTTTCTGCATAAAAAAAATAATTTTTTCCCCCTTGTTTTCTAAAGTCTTACTAGAAAACCAGTCTGACCTATAGTGAAAATGTCATTTACTATAATCCTCAGCCCATCATATTTTACTCCTATATAAACATCTGGTTGCCAGTCTTAGATTTACCCTTGTTCCTCTGTCTTGTAAACTTTAATTATATTATAGTTATCCTCCTGGAAATTTGGCAACAGTCTTATTTTGTTTTCCTATTTAAACAATACTCAAAAAATGGAATTTCAAATAGTTTGAAGATATTGCCAAGAACACAACACAGACAGTGCCATATGCCATCATGTAGACATACACAATGACTCTAGAGGATGAAAGAAAAATGTAAGCTGAACTTAATTGGGTTTTCATAAATGCAATATCTCTATCACCTTGAGGGTTTACTATTAAATTTTGCACAAATGTTTACTTATTTTCAAGGATTATAACTGGTTATTGGTGGTTAAAGGTCAAGATGACCATGTCCCTATATCTTTCCTATTCCTGTAAATATAACATTAAAAAAATACCTAATGGGATTTTGCTCAATGGAGAAGATCAGGGCATGCAGTGGTCCAGATGCGGGATGGGAAGATGCAGTGGGAGAGACCATGAACAAGCCAGTGATGCGGATTGACAGCAGTTCCATTAGCTAAGATTTGTATTTAAATTCAACGTTAAAAAAGACGTTCCTCAGCTTGGAAAATCCTGTCTTCAGACCTCATTCATTCTCACCCCATCACAGATACATTTAAGTACAAGGGTACTTTTATATAAATTAGAAGACAGGTAATGCATGCCAATATCACTGGTAGTTCTAGTTTGTTAAAGATTCTTTATCTTCTTCTAGCTAATGGTATGGTTTTGATGTATGATTCATATTTAACAGATGAATTGGATTCTAGATCCTTAAGACTGATATGGAAGTCTAATGAAATGTGCTGTTGAAGGATGTGTCTTTATATTTAGTAGATTATACAGCTGTAAAATGTTACAAAATACAAAATTTGTTTGGGAATTTTAGATATAACATATAATGTAATCTAAACAAACAAACAAACTAATCAGTGCTGCACATAAAAAATATGTTGGATTATTATTAGAAATTGATAGTTTCACATTGGTTCTAGGGATTACTGGTATTTTACAAAATTTTATGCACCTGTATAATATTTCTAATTACACATTCAGAATTTACAATTTTTTTTTTAATAAAACACATCTTTTTTTGTTTTTAAATAATTATATGCATGCTGATTGTGATCAAAGATTTAAATTTTAGTCAGTAAACTTGTCAATGAAGTTTCAGGTATATTTCAGGTATTAAGAATTTGGTCAGAGTTAAGTTCATTTGAAATATTGTATTTGTGAAGGAAACAGTACAGTGGAACTCGGTATTCTTGATTCAGCTATGCCTTCCTACATGTTTTTGGTAGCCATTTGAGAGGCTGATTTGCCTTTCCTAAGAGCACACAAGCAGTCCTGTCAATAAGTTTTTTTGGTCTTCCAGATCTAAGTTCTCCAGAACTGCCATCTCTTAATAACAGTCCACACTGTAAAAAGAAGCTCATTGTTGTTGAACAAAGCACAAGATTTATTATGCTTGAAAATTGGATTCAGCTGACAGTTCCTCATTACAATTGAAGACATGCCTCAGGCCTGATTTGCAAATCGAGGTCTGAGACCTTGTCGAATAAACATATCTGAGCCGCTGTGGTGCTGAGAGCAAAAATATTGTTTTACATTTGATAATCTGCAGTGTGTGTCTGTAATACTACTACTACAGTCTGTACTACTTATCTTATAACTCTTCTTGTACTGTTGTTACTGTACCAAATTTTAGAAATGTCATTTGGCCATGAGTGCCAAAACATTTTGTACACAAATATAACTGTAAACACATTATTTAACCAAATAAATTCAACATTTCAACATTTCATGGCCTTCGGGACAGTGCCTCTGGAATGACAGACAGGGGGGGGGGGGTCTCTTTTTAAAAAAAGGGACCAGAGGGTTTTTTCTAACTACAGGGTAATTACACTCCTCAGCCTCCCTGGTAACGTATATGCAGGAGTACTGGAGAAGAGAGTCAGGCTGATAGTCGAACCTCCGATTCAAGAGAAGCATTGCAGGTTTCATCCTGGTCGTGGAACACTGGACCAGCTCTTTACTCTATCCAGGTTCCTCGAGGTGGGAGTTTGCCCAACCAGTTTACTTGTGCTTTGTGGATCTGAAGAAGGCTTTCTACTGTGTTCTGTCATTGGTGTTTGCAGATGATGTGGTTAGCATCATCAAGCTGCAAACTTCAGCTCTTGCTGGATCGGTTTGCATCCAAGTGTGAAGCGACCAAGATGAGAATCAGCACCTCCAAATGTGAGGCCATGGTTCTCATTTTGAAATGGTGGAGAGTTCTCTCTGGGTCAGGAATGAGACCTTGCCTCAAGTGGAGGAGTTTTAGTATCTCGCGGTCTTGCTAATGAGTGATGGTAAGATGAAGCGTTAGAATGACAGGTGGATCAGTGCGGGGTTAGCAGACCCTATACTGTTGTGCTGAAGAATAAGCTAAGCTATAAGTCAAGGATCTCGTTTTACCAGTCGATCTACGTTCCAACCCACACCTATGGTCATGAGCTTTGGGCAATGACCAAAAGAACAAGATCACGAATACAAGAAGCCAAAATGCATTTTCTCTGCAGGATAACTGGGCTCTCCCTTAGTGATATGGTGAGAAGCTCCAGTTGGGAGAAGACCCTGGGGAAGACCCAGGACATGCTGGATGGAATATATCTCCCAGCTGGACTGGGAATGCTTTGAAGTGCCACCAGTTGAGCTGGTTGAGGTGGCTCTGGACCCCAGACAAGCGGACAATAATGGATGGATAGATGGATGCAATCACTGTGTTTAGTAACATGACTCGCTTAGGTCCTGCATAGAGTTTCATTGACAATTGTAGGCTACTTGCTAAAACCTCATCTTTCTAAAGCTCTCTGCAAGTGGTCCTTAGATCTTGAACAATACTTCTGATTATTATTTACTTGTAAGAAGTCTTGAAAAAACACCTGGTCATGGCTCGTGTATGGTGAATTTAAGTTTTTTTCAATTCCAGATGATGGCTCCAGTGCTGTTCAAAGAAACAACTAAAAGTTTAGAAATACATATATAACCAATACCGTTAGTATGTTGTGCAACTATAAGGTTGTAAAGGTCTTAAGAGGGTTTTTCATTTAATGCATCACTAAATACTTTATGAGACACCACGGTAATGAGACAGCTACAGGCCAATACACCAACTTATATTTATCTTTCATTTATCATTCACCTTGTTTTCCTCATGTGTTGAATACTTTTTCACTTTGTTATTTCACTGTTATTTCACAAATTATTACACATAATTTAATTAATAGACTTATAGTTGATTCTTAGGTTGTTCCCACCATCTCGTAAAAAAAATTATGTTAATAGCCACATTAGAAATACTGTATATTATTTTTTTCCTCTGCTGTATTTGTAGAACCCAGTTGTAAAAACAGCAGGCATTACTCATACTCACTGATGTTAATATTAATGAGCACATCATCAGGAGACCACTGAACAATAATGGTCTGCATAAAGGGGTTGTGAGGCCACTGATTTTCAATAAGAAAATAAACATTATTTTAGCTGAGGTATAGATGAACAGACAGTCTGATTATCTGTCTACTGTTACAAATACAAACATGTTTTTCATTCAGCCTGCACTATAAATTACTGCCAACTTTTTCATTTGCCCAGTAAGCACTGGGATACCACCCATAGTGTTAGACTCGCTTGCCTTACCCGGAACTCGGCTGCATGGAGCAAATGCGCAACGCAGAGGCGCCTGAAAACGTTTAAACGAATCGGCTGCACGGAGCAATGCGCAACGCTGACTCGTCTGAAATCGCTTCCACGGAAAGCCTGCACAGAGTAATGTGCAGCGCCGAACCGTCTGTAAGCGCGGGAGTGTGTTAGGAGGCACCAGGACATAAAACAAAACGGGAAATTTATTAATTAAAAGGTGTAGTGACACCAACAGAAAGGGTAACAAACAAACGAGACGACATGGGAAAAATAATAATAAAGACGTGCATGGGGGAGGGGGAACACGGAACCTAAATACAAAACAAACAATCACGTGCACCAAAATAAACCAATCACCCAACGGAGACAATAAGTACTCAAATGAGGGACAGGTGACATAGGCACTCATAACACATAGTAACCCTAATTATGATTAAAAGTCAAATAATGAATAAAATAATGATGTACTTTGAGTAAACACAAACTATTATTTAAATTAAAATATTAAATGAATATATTCATATTAAAACAAAATAGTGACTTACCCCAGGCCAACCTGTGGTATACAATACATTTTATATTTCATAATCCCAGCTAAACCCTCTGACCTGACCTTCCAAATTGACGGCTCCACAATCTCTTCAATCAATTAGGTCTGTAACCTTGGTTTCATAATTCACTCCCATCTTTAACTCTCTGATCATGTTACCAAAATTGCCCATTCCTGCAGATTCCTTCTTTACAACATGATGAAGACCGGACCTTTCTTGACTGAACATAGTACCCAGCTGTTAGTTCAAGCCCTCATCCTATCATAATCAGGCCTCTACAACTAATTCAGAACTCTGTAGCCCGACTTGGATTCAACCAGATGAAGCGAACTCATGTCACTCCACTACTCATTTCTCTCCATTGGCTCCCTGTAGCTGCTCGAATTCAGTACAGGTCACTGACTCCGGTCTACAGGACCATTTCTGAATCTGCCCCCTCTTACCTTCACTCTATCTTTTCAAAATACACTCTGGCTCGTTCACTTCGCTCTAGTGATGATTGTCGCCTGGTGATTCCACCTCACCGAGGAGCTAATTCTCACTCCATGGCGTTCACCACTGCAAAATGGAGGAACGATCTTCCCAACTCTGTCTGGGGTCACTTGGCATTTTTTTAAAAAACACTGAAGACGCATCTTTTTAACAAACACCTCCTGTAGAAAAAAAATGGAAAAAATGGGGCGGCATGCAGGATCAGATAACGATTAGGTTTGATAATTGTAATTGGTATTCTTCATAACTACTGACTTCTGTTGTCCTAATTTTTAAGTCGCATCTGCTAAATGACTAAATGTAAATGTAAATTTAAAACGTTTTTTAAGGTTTTGGGGCTTTTTTTCTCACTGATATTGCAGTTGACTGAGGTTGGTTAGGCACAATACAAATCTACAAATTATTTACTAATATTTAATACTAATAATTAATTATAAATCCTAGTTTTTCTTGTATCTTTTAAGTGGTATGTTTTAATCATATTTTAGATATTAAAAAATGATTGAACGAAGGCTCAATAAAGAAACACAACTGACTCTGTCTATCCCCAACCAAGAAATTAAACCATGCTGTGCTCCTTCAGGCAAGGGATTTAAGTCTGAATTCTGGCAGACTAAAGGCAATAAGGTTTTCTCTTGATTAGCACATAAAGAAGCCAGAAAAGCAGCTGTGAATGAGGCTTGGGAGCAGCTTTAGCAAAACATAGTCACTGTGGACAGAATCTACAAATAAATGCATGTAAAGAAAGCCAGGAAATCAAATATGGCTAATCTACCTGTGATGCTGTCAAGCAATACAGGAGATGGACTATCACCCTTGACTTAATTATTAGTCTTAAAATGTGGGTCTGCCTGGCTTCCATGCTGGAATGAGAACAAAAGTCAACAGACTGACACAAAGGGAGTAAAAGAGAGATAGATTGTTGGTTGGCTACATCACTGAATACTATCCATAGTGCTTTAAGTATTTCCAAAGAACTTCATTCAGTTTTATTTTAATGGAAATCAGAGAACCAATTTGATTTCACCATCCAGTGTGTGATTATTGATTGTTTAAAGACAGGTGGGAGCAAACAGCAGGCAATTAGTATTCACAAGCACTTGCTGGGTTACTTTCAAGTCTGTGTTTAATAACCTAGGATTGAATGGATGGTGGGGGAACTTTTAGATGAATAAGCGACAGTCACGTTTTCAGTCTGACTGCCACCATATGCTGTATGTTCGAAACTAGTGATGCAGAATGAAGGAAAGTACAAGTGGACGCTTGATGATGTTAATCCTAGTTGAGTGCCGAATTGAGTAGACCCATAATGGGGTGATACACCTGCTATAGAGGCCTTGAAAAAGCATCCTGGCCCATGTTTTTCTAAACAGGACAAATGACTGAAGGGAAGGGAATAGCGAGTGGCAGTAGCAGTGTTATTGACGGAGTGGGATTAGGATGAGCTCTCTGCATGCAGCAGTGGCAGAAGGATGAGCGCAGTGGGGACCAGGGCAGCACACGCTCTGTTTACTCACGCTAATCACTGCCTTCTTCATTCCCACAAACACTGATTACTGCAGCCACAGCGGGAGGTCTTCAGAGTGCATGCTTCCTGCCTCTGCCACTTTAATTTGCTATTATGAAACTCACAACACCATTGGCACATTAGCATTGTCACTCTAAGCCTCACTCAGAGGCGGTTAATGGTAATTGGGTTGCCAGAAGTTACTAAGTGGCTTTTGTTACCCATTATCGAGTCTTACTTGGGTATGGACTCAAGACATATCTATACGTCTTTCTTTTACTTGTTATTTACTTTTAACATATACTCTTCTTATTTTAACCCTATTTAGTAGTATATATTTATATAAATATTTATTTTATATTTTATATATTTTAATCCATCATACTACTCTTTCATAGTATGACAGCCAATATACAAAGAGTCTAAATGCCATAAAGTGTTTTATCTGAGGTATGTAATCCCAGCTACCTCAATGATTAAGCTTCTTCTTATGCATCATTTTGTATTAAACCAGTATGGTAAGATTTTCATCTCTGTCTGTATTCAAAGAAACCTATGATTTGCTAGTGTCACTGACATTTTTAATCATTCAAATTTTCTGGTTCTATGGTAAATATTTCTAGTGCTCTGAAATAAGTGTTCTGTTTAAATAAAATGGTGGGCTAATCTTTTTAAAAATAGTTTCCACATTAGATATGCAGATAAGGAGCAGAGACCGATGCTTCCGTGTGCAACTACCTCTTCAGTAAAAAAAAAGATGGCATTCTGATGGTTGTGGGGTGAGCGGTGGGGGTAGTACACCTAATTATAATTATGCACATACTTCCTGTACATCAGCCTTGTCCAGGTGGGGCCACTGAAACTCTGATGGATGGTTGGCCCTCAGGCTGGACTGTCTCATGTCAACTTGGGATGGCCGTATTGATTACACCTGCTGCCACTCTTCCACAGAGTTGCCAATAAGCCCTATCATGCATTCAACAAGAAAAAGCTGTGCCAAAATGAAGACCTCAATCTGAAGTCAGCAAGCTGAGACCGTGTTAGCTCTGGCACAGGAGATTACTAGATGACCCCTTTCCATTACCAACAAAGAGTCCCATGCCACATGCTCAGGCCTCGGGAGTTTAAATATGCAATTTATTATTGCTGGTGGTTGTTGGCAGATGGATTAGGGTTTTAAAAGATGAGGCGGACGATAAGCTGTTAAAGTGACTGAGAGATAATACACTACCAGTACTGAGTTTTTTTTTCAGATCTGTTACATTACAGGATAATTAGTCATGGTATTACTGCCCTTAAGCTTGTCTGAAATAGAACCCGATATGGAAATTGGCCTACTAAAATATATATATGGGCAGCACGGTGGCTTATTGGTTAGCACGTTAGCCTCTCAGCGCTAGGGATTCCTGCTTCGAATCCCCATCTGGGTGGAGTTTCCATGTTCTCCCCATGTCTGCGTGGGTTTCCTCCGGGTTCTCCGGTTTCCTCCCACAGTCCAAAAACATGGATAGTGTCGATTGAGTTCTCCAAATTGCCCCATATAGAGTGTGTTTGTGTGAGTGAGTGTGTGTCCAGCGATGGATTGGCGCCCTGTCCTGGGTGTATCTGCCCAGCGCCCGAGACGTTCGCTAAGATAATGGATGGATGGATATATATATATATATATATATATATATATATATATATATATATATATATATACATATATATATATATATATATATATATATATGTATGTATGTGTGTGTGTGTATGTATATATATATGTGTGTGTATGTATATATATATATATATATCCATCCATCCATTATCTTAGCGAACGTCTCGGGCGCTGGACAGATACACCCAGGACAGGGCGCCAATCCATCGCTGGACACACACTCACTGTGTGAAAAATCAAATTGTAATTCCATGTAGTGTGTAATTTAAAGCAGGATGAGGGAGCACAAAAAACACAAACCAAATCCAGTAACAGGCTTACATCACAATTAATTCAGCAAAACACTTGCAATAAGGTTTAAGATTACAGAGTGCAAATTTCTGCATAATTATACTCTAAAAGTTAGACAATTGCAGCCACATTTTCTCTTTTTACAAAACAGGTGCATAAATGTATGCAAATGAGCACAAAGCCTATAATCGGTTATCTGTTTCAGTAGCTTTGAGAACACAAGGGAGCAATTTCTGTCACAGCACTTGTCATTCATATCGCTGTACAAACGATCAGGGAAATTGTAAGGCAAAGTCCCTTTTGCACATGTTTATAAAATATTTAAAATATTTGAAATATTTTTTGACGGAAAATAAATTTAATTTTTTACACTTGTTGCAAATCTGTTTAAACTAAACATTTCTAAACCAAATTAATCTTAGTCTTATTTTATATCAAAAAGTTCAGAAAGAGCCAAACTAAACTAAGGGTCATTGTCTAAGATGGCCACCAGCCACTGCTTATCAGTAGGCGAACCAAACATAGTCATTGACTTTGTGCCCTCTGATGCTCATTAGTCAAAATACTTGACAGTGATGAAGGAGCAGGCTCTTTTCGGAGGTCAGAGCCAGTGGATGAGGAGATTTGCGAGTGTCTTCAACAGATCAGTCTCTCGGGTATGTCACACCTTGTGCAAAATTGCAACTTAAACTACACATGCTACAGCATTAATAAAACTGGTTTGGAGGTTAATAAAATTTTGGGAGTGCTTATAGATATACAGTATATTGCTTATATACACAAACACACAATTGGTGCATCGCTCTCTATGCTCACACTATACTTTTCTTTTGGCTTCTGGCATTTTTTCATATATTTTTTTTATGAATCTTAAGTCAAAGCATGTGATTAAAGAATGCAACCATTTATCTGAGGTTGGAACATGCTAGCACAATCAATAAAATTTCTCGCATAGTGTTTGTAACATAAACAACTTCCCTTTTACTATCAGAATTTTAAGGAAACAACTGCGTGTTGTAATGTTGCGATGTGGCACTTTTGGATATTGTGTTGCACAATCCATCAAAACTAATACAAAGCAACCAAGCATTAATGACATGAAGTACAAAACTCGTGGTATGTTGGGCTCTACCGCTGACTCACATGCAAAGCCAGAAGGGAATGTGTCTGCTCCAGCTACATGTTTGGGAGGGTCTGTATAAGACATTCCAGTGGTGAATATTCCAACCTATCGCTGGGCACACACTCACTCACACAAACAAACTCTACATGGGGCAATTTGGAGAATTCAATTGCCTTGATCAATGTTTTTGGACTGTGGAAGGAAACCGGAGAACCCGCAGGAAACCCACGCAGACACAAAGAACATGGAAACTCCACCCAGATGGGGATTCGAACCGGGAATCCCTAGCGCTGAAAGGCGAACGTGCTAACCACTAAGCCACCGTGCCGCCACTTTAAATAATAATAAAAATAAATTAATGAATACATAATAATAATAATAATAATAATAATAATAATAATAATAATAATAATAATAATAATGGGTTCTGTGGAAACACATTTCTCTTAATTTAGCCATTTTTTTTCCCCACACTAGCGGTTGCAGACAAACTGCTGAATAAATAAATAAATAATAAATAGTAGTGCATCTATAAAGGCTTGGCAAGAGTGCTACTCTTTCAAGTGCTTGAGCGTTTAAGATGTAGTCAGACCAGAGTAGTTGGGAATCAAAGAGGATCAACTGCAACTTTGCGATGTTCTGAAGTATGAGGATTCAGAAAGTGGGAAGTCTGAGCAGGATTGCAAATACTACCTGGTAACATTTGATTCAAAATGGATCATTAGCAAGATAAAATGTTTACATAACCATGAGAAAGTAATTTAAAATATTACAGAATTTTTTAATTACTATGTCTGGTCTAATTTTTCAAGCCTGTATGGACACATTTTGTCATACTTTTACAAATCAGTTTTTAGTCACTTTTATATTTAGTCATAGATACAGTAGAATTTTAAAATTATTCTCCTCTGATACGGCACTTGAATGGTTTTGATCCTAACTAACAGGAGGGACCTTCAAAGTTTCATGGAAAGTCTTTGACATGCCCACATCAAATGTGTGATGACATTGATATGCACTATACTGTTTTAGCACTATAAGGTTGATGTACCAACACTGCATGTCTTAGCAAGTAGCTATAACAAAGCTGAGTGACTCTCTCTCCAACTCTAGTGTTCAGCTAGTGCGTTGCCTAGTTTGGAATAGTCTAATACGCTGTCTGGTGAAAGTTGCTGTGTAGCCAGCTTGGCCTATTTCGACAGAGAGTAGTGGGAGTAAACAACTACATGATGGTCTCATCTTCCTCACACCTCTTTGGCTAATTCAAATAACATAATAGTTCCATACCATCTTTGGGTGTGAGCTTTATTAAGTCCAGTAGTTGCAAGAAAGCCAGCTAAAGTACTCACTATCTAGACTCGACCACAAAGCACTTGTCAAAAGGGCTTGGGTCTTGTTGAACACAAATGAGAATATGGATTAGACAGATCTACTGTCTTCTACTGCAGATGGTTCCATGGATGAGTAACGCTCTTAATTACCCAGGTTTTAGCAACAGAGCAGCAGGTTCAAGGGAAGCAAGGCTGAAGACAGATGCGATAAAATTTAGTTCAGCTTCTATTGCTGCTTTAAACATTTTAAAGCTTCAAAGATGAGCTTGACAGGCTTTTCAGCCTAACACACACGGATGTTCTCTGTAAGAGCATAACTTTAACATAACTACATATTTTAAGCTGCAGTTGATCACTTTCCATGTGTGCATTGACTATCCTATAACATCGGTCACCAGTGAACAAGTAGTGTTTGATGAATCAACTAACTAGCCTGATGTGTTAAAATTACAAAATATTCTTGATCCCCTCTTGCATTTATTTGTTAATGACTAGATTTCTAATGTTTTAACTTACATTAGTGATTTCTCTATTTCTGACACCAACTAGCACCTTTTACTCTTGGCGAAGTCTGTCATGCATCCCTGGTTTACGGTGGCACTTTGACAACAGCATGCTACTATTTGATCCACTGAAAAAAATTACGCAAGTCGAGTCTGTCCTCAGACCTAGAACAATATTAGTCTCTTCTTATGATTTTTTTTCAGGAACAACTTCGTGGCTTAAACTTTCCTCCGGTCCAAGGTAAATCAAGAGCTACAGAACTGTGTCAAGGTTACCCTTTTTGGTCTAAGTGGTGTATACTTAATAGTCAGCATTACTTATACAAAGCAACCTTTAACAAATCCAGCTCCTTGTATGGCTATTTCACCAAAGTCCACCAAACCAACTAATAATACTAATACAAATAATAATACTAATGAGCCAAAATTTAAATTCTATATGAGTGTTAGTTTGCCTATAGTGCATTAAAATACAACATCCGTAAACAACTAACTGCATGTACACTACCATGTTCATATCTAAATAAAAGAAGTACACATTTGCTTTTAAATTGTTATGCAAAATCTGCCATTGTGAGAAGGGGAAAGCCATAACTCGACTGCACACCGTCAGCCCAAATAGGGGGAAAAAACACAATCTGATCCAAAAAAAAAAAAGAAATACTAGAGACAAAGTAGGGAAGTATTAAAAAAAAAAAAAAACACCAGTTCCATAATCCACAAAGCACACAAAAAGGGGAAAAAACCCAGAGCACCCATTGCTTCAATAGAACTTTAGGTTGAAAGGACAGAGTCCAGAGATGAAGGTGGTTCAAAGGTGGTAGTTTTAATGTAGAAGACACTGGGTTAAAATAGCTACAGATGCGACATGACATGAACATCACACAAAACAAAACAAAAAACATATTCCTAACACTAAACCCAGGAAAGGAAGGTGATACCACCCACAACTGATGTAACAGAGGGACACTATCACTTATATTTAAAAAGTTTTATAATTATAAAACTTTTACATTAACCTTTACATTAGTCATTTATCCAAAGCGACTTATAAATTATAGAATGAGACAACTCAGCAGTTAAGGAGGAACCAGCAACACTGTAGAATAATCAAACCTAATCATCATCCAATCTAGCTATCATGTCTAGCCATGTCTAGCCATGATTAACCATATTTTTTTATCAATCCAATTGCCCTGTGAGCCACATTAAAAGTCTTGTACTAAATGTAAGCTATGCCAACTGACTAAATATACAACCAATCCTACAGATATACTTAGTTACCGAATTACTGTCCTAACTTGTTGAACGTGTTCAAAAAACTATTTTTTTCTTCTGAGGTGTTACCAGTTCTTCAACGACAACACTGCAAGAATGTTGAAGCACTGACCTAACAAGACTGTAATTTTAATTAAGAAACAAAGGTTCAATTAAGAAACAAAGGTACTAAATAATAAATAAAAATAATCAAACATATTCAAATGAACATTTGTTGACATCACAATTTCTGTCCTTACAACCAAACCTTTTTACAGTTATGGAAAAAACAAATCTTTATTAACATACTTTTATTAAATCGACACATGAACACGTGCAGAATCTGTACCTTATGGTCTAACACTGTTAACACTACCCAGCTCTCAAAAAGGATGAATCTCAAAGTGAGCCTTGGTTTCTTTCTTTTAAAATTAAATGGGTATGTCTTTCTTCACACTGTCCCTTTGTATGTAGGGCTCAACACTGTAAATTTGCTTTTGAAACAAAACCTAGTGCTATATAAATAAATATATTTTAACTTCAACTGTCGTAAGAGAGTAAGTATAAATGATGATTTTGTTATCTTAGAATTCTGGTAAATGATGACTTTGGCATTGAGTATTTGACTGCATCACCTTTGTAAATACACAATAGAAATTAATACTTATATATTATATTCACTTATATATTATATATATTATATTATATATTAACAAGTCTCTGTATTTTTCAATTAATTAAAGCTTTAAAAAATGTGCTTTTTTTTAGCAACTATGCCTTGATAATTGTTCATACACCTGCCCCACTAAGTATAAGTATATTTTTATTCTAGGAAAACATCTTTAAATTTTCTAGGGCTGGGGTAATGGAAAACATTGCTGAGTATCTTAACTCACCTGACAAAACCAATTAGAATTGTCTGTGAACAAGCCAACTGTTTTTGACTGAGACCTCACCAGATGAGGTGTTGAAAACCTGCTTAGTCCCACAGTGAGCCAATTATTTTCAGTTTTGCAAATCGCCTCTCTCTCACTCAGCAGTGAAGCACACAGGGACTAGAATCACAGGGCTGGTATTTGGTGCCGACACAGACACATTCAAAGGATCCAACTGCCTTCCTCCACCTTTCGCCCTGTACAAACACAGCTTCTGCTAACTGCACTTCTATAAATAATCAGACATGTAACAGTGCATTGTTAACAGATGTCTAAATACTTTTATAATAGAAAGATGTAGGATAAAATACTGGGAGGAAACACAGCAATTCAAAGCTGAGAGCAGCATGGGAATTCTTTTTTGTTATATGTAGGAAGTGTGGCTAATTTCATTCTTTTTAGGGCAGGTGTTAATGTAGGAGTTTGTCGGAGACTGAGGATCAAAAGAGGTATTCATTTTCTATAGGCCATTTCCCCTACAGTATGAAATAACCAGTGTCGATATTAAATGTTATTATTTTACTACTGCTAGTAAATTATCATTGAACACCAGAAGATGGATAGCAGGTAAAGTAAATCAAATTTTTACAACAAAATTGATTGGTAGGAGTGTATTTTGCACTCCTACATTAACTTTATGTTTGGTCTTTCGTAATTGGCCCTGTCATAGTTTCATTGTTATTGCTTGTTTTAGTTAGTTAGACATTAGTCATAGTTCATTTGTCACCTGTGTTTTCCGTCATCCTTAAGTTTTAAATAAACCCTCCTCCCCTCTGTCATGGCTTTTATGTGTTTAAAGTTCGTAGTGTTTCAGTTTATTAAAACCTTCGTCACTCCTGCACTCCAGCCTGCTTTGTGTTCTCTTCGCATGCTTCACTGGTGACAAATCGTGACATAAATCATAATTGCCCAACTTATGCAATTAAGTAGAATTTATATTTAATAATTATTATTTTATTACAGTAGTAGGTTTAAACTCCATTATCATGAGGGTGCTGTAGCTCAGTGGGTCGGGTGTTGGGTTATCAATCTAAAGGTCGTGGGTTCAAGTCCACTAAAGTTAACATTGTGGGTCCTTGAGCAAGTCTGATAACCCTCCTTGCTCCAGGGACGCTATACTCTGTGCATCTCTGTGGCCAACTCTGTGCACTGAAACCAACCAAGCTGGGATAATTGTAAATCATATTTACTTGTAATCAGTGGTGGGGTCTTCAGCACTGACTTAATCCACCTATCAATAACTATTTTATTGTTATTTAAATGATCCTTTTGTGTAGAAATGCAGTATAAAAAGTTGTTGAATCCCAGGAAAGATAACACATTGTAATGGTAGCGCAGCGCCGAGAAGGGAAAAGCAGAGTTGTTGGTAATGGACTTTGATTAGAGATAATGCACCTGATGCGGCTCCACCTGATAAAAAAAAAATATATATATATATATATATATATATATATATATATATATATATATATATATATATATATTAATAACAAATAACTTAGGATAGTTTGAATATATAACTGTAACAGAGGTGATATGAATTTCTCACCAACAGGATCAGTCTTTGTTACAGACATTATTTTGAACAAACACGGGTGTAGCTTACCAAAAGTCCTGCTCATGTCATTGCTAGATTTCTCTGCATGATGCTTGAGCCAGCTTGTAAAGGCTGCACACATTTATCAGGCGAAGCCAAGCCAGCTGCTTTAATTTCTTCTAATGTTATGGTCACAAGATTATTTTGGAATGTATATTTTTCTGAATAATAGAACTTTACACTTTCCAGTGTATGAAAATGATGTTTAGCTTCCACATGGAATCTAGTCCAAAAAGTAAGTTAGCTTCATGTTCACAAATGTAAAATCAAGACAAAAACGAAACATGTAGAGGACATCATGTAACGTAGTGGATTGCCAAATGCGTAAACTGACTCAAGATATCAGTGTTATAAGGGCAAGAAAAGTAGAATTCTTATTAAAAAGTAAACATAAATCTATAGCCAAACAATACTACATATAACAGCCAAGGTCTAAGCAATTAAAATAGAAAAGTGACCCAACTAGGAATTAAAAGCACACAAGAAAAGAAAGCTAAAATTTAGGAAACCAGAGGTACAGATATTTGACTACGTGCAGAAAAGGTACGCATAGACAGTGTTTTACTGTAATTGCAAACACATCAATAAGTACACACATACTATTATCAAACAAATATGATGTTTAAAGATATAACATGAGTGACAAAAAATATTATTTTAAACTCTTTTGTTACTTGGGTTTATGTTTGTTACCACCTGTTCCTCTTTCAGTTTCTGAGTGTGCAAGTTCTAACACCTGTTCCTCATCTACCTTTATTAGCTTCACTTGCTTTTCCCAATTTATAGCTTTTTCACTTTTTATTTGCCTTGCATTGTTGTTGGTATTAATGCATTTTACTATTATTTTGATTAACTTTACCTTTGTCTTTTCTATGCAGGAAAAATACCTTCTTATGCTTCCTTTTCTGCCTATTTATGATTCATCAGCTTCTTTGTCACTCTGCTTGTTTGCTATTTTTGCTTCAATTTTACTTTTGTTTTTGCACTAGGCTTTGCTGCTTTCCATGTTTGTATTTTAAGTTTTCAAGTCAAGCACTCTGTTTTTGTTAAGTCATTCAAAAAAATAAGCGGTAGAGCTTATCTTTTGGTCATCTCCTATTTCAGATTGGATGTTGTGATTTGGTTCTAATTAAGTAAATTTCTATAGAAAAGACCTACTTGTTTTCTGAAAAATCATCATCTGTTACATTATTACATACTGCTGAACCATTCAACGTTTAAATGTCAAATCTTAAACATGTTTACAGCAAACTCCTCACAATTAAAAAAAAAAGCTAATTAATCAAATGGTTTGGTACATTTTTATGGACTTAACCCTGCCTTGATCATTTTCCTGTTAAGTTCCAATTACATCTTTTGTCTGCTTTGATAAAATCTCCTCTGAGCTATTAAAATATTGGCACGTCAACATCTGCTCATGAATTCATGTAGCTTCCAGCAAAAGCCCTAAAGTTGTGAAAGCACATATTGTATATTAAGTCAAGTCTCTTGTTAAGCTGAATGCAGGCGAATATTAATTGCTGCCTTAGCATTCAGTGGCAGCTCTTCGTTGTCACAGACATCCAATTAGTCAAAGTCACTGTGCAGGTTAGCTGGGTCAGGGAAGTTTTCAAAAGCCTTACTCTGCATTGCGATGTGACCATGATCTGTTCCCCCTGGCTTGGTTCGATGAGAGACAATCAGAGTAGAGCCAATTAGGGTGAAAATAGCCTCATGGAACTGAAAATGCATTGTAATGCAGTGCCTAATGTCTTAAGGGATGAGACCTCGTAATTGGAACACATTCAGCCAGTTTTAGTAAATAGTAACAAATGATTAATTTTGCATTAAACTTAGTAGGAAATATTTATGACACTTGGATCATTTCTTTCCTAAGTGTCATTGCTAAACCAATTTAACTTGTTATGAATGGGCAGACACATGTAACTGTGTTTCTGATTGTATTTCTCTCCATACTCTCCTTTTAGAAACTCTTTTACTCTTGTATTTATATTTTATCATCTCTAAGGAAAGGTCCCAAAGAATAACTACTATATCCCACATTATGTAGGTCAGCTGCCTGCGAGCAAGGGTCAGGCACCACAGTACATTTTTGGAGTCGGTCCGGAAGAGAATCAGAGAGCTCCTTTCACCCAGTGGACTAGGTTTGTGTGTTTAATGTACTGTGGAAAAAATGCACCGCAGGAAGAAAAGCAAAAAAAAGGGTACAGCTGCAATATACAATATATCACGTGTTCTTGTTGTAATGTCTTTATATTTTAGTATAGTTCTTGCATATTTCACTGGAAACTCCACTGGAAACATATCATTTACCAATTATATACATAGTATATAATAATTTTGAAACATAATGTCATACAAATATCTAGGCAGTGTCACCAAGTATTTCTAACAGTCATTTTATAATTTAATTTATATAGTTATATGGGTTAATTTATTTCCCAGGGTACATAAAATATAAAACCATACAATTCCACCTTTTATTTTACAAAGTGTCTACAATGCAAGTAATTTTTGATCTGTATGTTACATGGTAACAAAAGTAAAATTATGTTAATGACATTTTGATATTTTGTATTTTCATTTTTATTTACGGGCGGCACAATGGCTTAGTGGATAGCACGCTCACCTCTTGGCGGTAGGGTTTTCCGGTTCCAATCCCAATCTGGGTGGAGTTTCCTTGTTCTCCCCGTGTCCGTGTGGGTTTCCACAGTCCAAAAACATGGATCAAGTATACTGAATTCTCCAAATTGCCCCATATAGAGTGTGTTTGAGTAAGTCTGCATTGAGTAAGTCTGCATGAGTAAGTGTGAACCCCCCGCCCCCCCACGACTCTAATAAAGGATATAGCAGAAGATAATAAATGAATGAATGTTGGTCAATTCTAGCTAGCGAAATGAAAAAAAAAATCAAAACATGATATTTGTAGTGGCGGCACGGTGGCTAAGTGGTTAGCACGTTTGCCTCTCAGCGCTAGGGATTCGAATCCCAATCTCAGAGTTTCCATGTTCTCCCCGTGTCCATATGGGTTTCCTCCGGATTCTCTGGTTTCCTCCCACAGTCCAAAAACATCAATCAAGTCAATTGAGTTCTCCAAATTGCCCCATATAGAGTGTGTTTGTGTGAGTGAATGAGTGCGTGAATGAGCGATGGATTGGCGTCCTGTTCTGAGTGTATCTGCCCAGCGCCCGAGACGTTCTCCCCTGGATGGGCATGGAGAACCCCACTGCGACCCTAATAGAGGATAAAGCGGAAGATAATGGATGAATGGATAATTGAAGTTTGTTCTGCTCTACCATGATTCAGGAAATGTCATTTTAGAGACAGACGTTTATGAAAAAATAGGTGCGGAGAAATGCAATTACAGCAAACTAACTTTACAGAACTGCGTGGAACCAAAAAACTTCGAAATTGCAGACACAGCTCCTTTATTTCATTCCTGCTCTCTCAGCTGTTAACAGACGGTTAAGATAATGCTATCTTGCTAACTGGTGAGCTGTACATAGTCTGTTCAGTGCTCCATAGCACCTCTAGGGGCAAACAATAATATATAATGTGCTGCTTTTAAAGTCTTAAAGCTATTGTATAAGCTTTACAGTGGTAAAGGGTATAAAAAAAAATTCTGACCATATGAGGAATTAATAATTAATGTACCAAATGAGCAGTCATTCCACCCAGCACTATAAAACCTTAATAAACATTGCTCATCTATCACATATGATTCCTTTGTTGTGGATCATATGGCATATGGCTTATAAGCATTAAGTCTTAATTGATCAATAATAATGAATAATTTTACAAACTACATTTACAAAAATAACCTAATCGGGGTCATGATAAGGAATAAAGGGACACACTCTTTTATTGATTGGTCATTTTGAAGATAATTTTATCAACATTACCAGTGGTTATTATTTGGTGTTGCATGTCTAAATACATTTGACCATATAGTGTTTATCAGTCCAGGTAATACAAATTCAATTAAACACCACACTAAGTTCATTTTCACAAAATAATAATTGCGATATGATCTGAATCTTCATAACACTGCTTGTTAGGTATGACACAACATTTTCTGTCAATCCTTAATAAAGGATGTTGTCATAGAAGGTGGTACCGCATAGCAACAGCTTCTCATTGTCATGCCAATGAACAGGCCAAATTAAATGGCACAGCTGGAGTTATGTTAAGCATAAGGCAAAGTGACAGAAATGCTAATCAAGTATCCAAAGTGACAGTATGCCACTATTGACGTGTATCAGGGCATCAGTGATTTATTATTCGAATGAAGAAGCACGTGTCATTGCAGTGGATCCCAACCACAGGCTATGTGTCTAAGTGCCTTTATAAAGCAAAGAGCAGTGTAGCCAAGTATGTATGTGTGTTCTTGAATGAGTCTGTGATGTGTAAGATGTACTTAGCCTGCTTTTTCCACCCATTTTATTCTATTTTTGTACCCTTCATCCAAGCATTAGCAATATTCTAATTATATCAGCTTTCTTAAACTTTACTCCATCAGCTTGTCACTTTTACTTTACTATGGAGACACCATTGGCCTTGCACAGTCAGGGATAGCAAGGTTAAACACCACCCACTTCAACTTAATCTGTAAACTAACTGCAGAAAAAACATACACAGTCGCTCAGGTTTTCCATGCATTTCCATGCATTTCGCAAAATTGCCAATTAAAACTGTGTCTTTATTTTGATGCAAAATGCATGCAATCATGTGTTAAAAATGCATGCCAGTAGAGTAATTAGTCGAGTATTTTACAAAAAACAAATTGACATATGTGGCAAAACTATATGAAAAAAATAAATCTGTTTTTCATTCAGTGCAATTGTAATCTTTCTTTGAATACTTGATACACCTTTTATATTGTCTTATTAAACAGTGAAGCCTATTGATTTGAGCTGTTCCAAATCCAATATGGAATCTTGTTACATGATATAGTAAACAGTGGCACAGCTGCTTTTTGCATTATTTATAGATACTAACATATGAGCAGACACTCATCCCCGCTAAGTCGCTCGACCCGTCCACTGAAAACGCAGACCAAGTAGCTGCTTGCTGTGAAACTGTACCATGATGAGGCAGCTTATTAATAAAATATTAAATGGTAGATTTTTTTTTTCAGAATTATTATTTAGACCAACATGTTGCTTTTGTTTATTAAAAAAAGAAATTCTCCCAGGAAAACATACTGAGCTGAAAATGGACTTCAAATTGTAGTCTTTCCCTAGACAAAGGCAATAGAACACTTTTACCCCCCCACACACTCTCTCTCTCTCCCTCTCGCTCTCTCTGTCTCTCTCACACACACACCACACACAAATGAGTATTCTCTAGGGATCCCATTTGAGTCCTCCATTAGCTTTGATGTTTATAGCTATTAAAAAGATTTCTTGCTTGATATGTGTAATTAATGTTCACTCTTTGTTCTCACTTTGGTGTCTGCAAGGAAGAACAATCATAATTCCACACTTGTTCAGATATGTTTTCATAGCTTAGTGTCATCAGATTTCTTTTTGCTCCCTTTTAGGAATTCAATGAAATAATTTTGATGACTGTCTGATGGGATCTTGACTGAACAATGCATATGAAAGTCTGAAATGTAAAGTGATTGCATTTTCTGCAGTGGTGGGCCAGCAGTGATGCCTTGTACAATAAAAGCAGGCCACAGCACTCTATGCTTTCATAAGGGACATGGCTAGAGAAAGAAACAAGTGGGAGATTAATGGTGTATAAACAATATGGAGGGGTGGATAAGCAAAGGAGTTGAGTCATATGCACTTCCAGAGCAATTCTTGTCATTGGCAATGCTGCAAATCACTTGAGCCATTAGAGTCCTTTGGAAGGCTTTTTCGCATCTCCTGAGTGTATGCCACTAGTACAGGCTACCTGCCTTGCCTACATACAAATGTCTGGCTGAGTGATTGAGCATTATCCTTTCTTGCCTCATAAAACACCCCTTGCTAAAGCAGTGTATGAATATAACAGTATGAATTTATGACAGAAGTCACCTTTAGACACCTACAGCATGACAGGATCAAGGATAGACCCAGTCTGTACAATTCAGACAAGCCTTTTTTTCTGATTTTGCATCCATTGCATCATCACTCAAAAAGGCAAACAAAAATAAGTTATTTTATCAATGTGCCAGACAGAGACAGTATAGCTGGACAAACAAAAACACACATATGCACACATAGACACGAGTGATGATAATATGTTATGATAAAAGACTTCATTTCCTCATGGGCAGATTGTCTGCAACTGTGTGTGCTAAAATTCTCTGAGACCACAGGCTCATTAAATACAATGAGATGGTGATTCACACCATTCTTTTAAGTAGTCTAGTAGTCATGGAAACAGCATAAGAAGTTAGTTGCTGGTGCACAAAATTATGTACTAATGAACCTGTGAGGCAAATTTTGTAAACGTGACCACCTTTATTCTTATTCAAGCAAAAAAATAAAAAGCCAAATTAATTTTTTTATACACCATTACCATTTAGTCTGTCTGCATACACAGTTATACAAATACAGCTTACATTTAGTATTTTCAGTTTATGCTTAGACAACAAAATCACAGCTCAAACAGGTCCATTGAAACAATCAGTCAGATCAACTGCACTCCTGTTTGCATCATATACACCTCTTTGACAACATACATTTTTCCTCCTGTTTCCCAAATAAGAATGTTAAGAAGCTGTCATCGATATTATTAGTGAAACAGCTGGTGCAATGAGTACTGTTTACATTACAGCAATACTACTGATGCAAACCTACAGTGCTCTGTCTGTTGTTCCCAGGTCTTTATTAACTAATTAGTGGCATCATTATGCATTTCTTTTTTACATACTAGTCTAGTAACTGAACCGGTTAGCTAGACCAAACCCTCTTGAGATTTTTAAATTACAAAAAGGTCCTACTGTTTAAACAAGAAAAAAATTTAAGAATATATTAGTAAATGAGATAAATACTATAAACTACAAATTTTTATAATGGTTCATATATGATGATGTCATTGTAAGAACAGTTATAAAATTGAATAAACAGCACTCCAGTCAATATTATTAAAATGTTATTAATTATCTTAATTATCTTATGTTAAACTATCCAAAACATACCATACAAACCTTGTGACATCGTTAAAAACAATTATAATACATTTAATTGTATTTATTTAATTAGATGTAGATGTACAGTCTTTAATAAAGTCTGATTCACCATACACCTTTTAATTTACTGTTCACATCTAACAAAGATCACATCTTATACATCTCCTTTTCCTCCTGACATTAGAGAGCTAAAAGAAAACAAGCTCTCTTGAGGTACATGAAATATGTTTGTTAGTACCAGACACTCTGTATTCTTTTATTGAATAGTTTCAAAGTAATCTGTAGGGAAAACAATGCACTGTGTATTTTGGATCGACTTTGTAATGAAACTCACACAAGCAGGGTGAGAATTCTTGCTTACAGAAGCTTCATGCAAATTATATATGAATATGAGCAGAAATAGGTAAACACACTCTCTCATTTTTATTGGTATCATGGTTTTCTTAGAAAAATGTTTCTGGCCATCTCATCCAAGAAGCTCTAAAATGCCAAAAAAAAATTATTTAGGTCATAGACCTATTTTGTTTGTTTTTATTAATGGGTCATGGAGCAAATTAATTATTTCATGACATTACGGCCCAGCGTAATAAAGGAAAAAACAGTGGAGGTCGAGAAGCACAGCCAAAATAAACATGACCACTAACTGTAATTTGGAGGCCCAGGCTTTCAAACTTTAGAGTGAATTAATATTGTGACTTGGTACCTGAACATCCATAAATAAGCTTTGATTCTCTTTTAAAATACCTAGACTGGGGGCCCATGCTGTTTTAGTCCACCATTTCAAACTGAAAGGAGACTAGATTATGTAAAAGCTGTTTGTTTTAATTTTAAACCTAATCAATAATTATTTTGGGCTTTCTGTGTGTTAATTGAAACTCGTAGATTCTAGCAAGTACGCAGTTTTTTAAAGATGTATGTGTGTGATGTATGTGTGTGTGTCTATATATATATATATATATATATATATATATATATATATATATATATATATATATATATATATATATATATATATATATATAGTTCTATGCTTGTTTATAATGACATATACTGTTTAATTTATTTCGTGTTTAGTGGTTTATTTTGTCCTTTTTTGGAAAAGATAAAAGTGACTTAGCCTTACAAGTTTTTGTAAGGTTTCTGAAAAGTAACTGGGGTTTCATTTGGTAATTTGCAATGTGCCGTAGTGCAATGGCTGACTACAGTTCCTTTTACAGCTCCCGTGCTGTGGGAGCTTCAGCGATTACATTCATTATCACAACAGGATTGCGCCACTGCGTTTTTAGTAATTGACAGAACATGCAGTGAACTTTGGCTGCGTCTTTCACATGGGAATAATGTTCCAGAAGGTAGAAAAAAACACTGTTACAGAGAAAATGGGGAATGAGAGCAAAGAGCCTTGAAGACATGTAAAAGCACGAAGAGACTTCTCATCCTTCAAGTATTTCACACATCTGTCATTGGATTTTCCATGCTGTATCCTAAACCTCCGGAATAAATTTAAGGTACAGAAGAGCTATTGACTCTATGTATCAAATTGATTTTGTTACAACTAGAGTGACACTAGCAGAATTTTCGACAAAGGAAATTTTAACTCACAATTTACCTTTTATAAATGTATTCATTTTCTATTTCTATCTATAATTATGAGGACAGCGGAGGTGCTAGAGACTCACAGAAGAAAAGGTACAAAAATATATTGGACAAGTCATCATTCTCTCAATAGACAGACACACAGAAGAATACATTTGTGCACAGTTGAACTAGCGTAACCATTAGCATGTTTCTGAATAATTAGTGGAGGACAAAGTTCCTGAAATTAACCCATGCAGACGTGGGAAAAAATGGCAGACAAAAAATTTACTTTTTTTTCCAACCCACGAGTAATAATATAAATAATAAAAAAATTATATAAAATGGTGACAATATATATATATATATATATATATATATATATATATATATATATATATATATATATACAGTATATTGACTATATATAAAAAGTAAATACTATGATTTACAAATCTCATGGGCCCAAATTTTATTTCCAGGTCAGTAACATGACTAATTATAAATGTAGTATTTTAGGAAGGTCCAATCTCTCAAGTGTAAAGATGTACAGAGTCACCAATCTGTTGCTAAAAATTGTGGAATAATTGCAGAAAAAAAAAATTTTGATCTAAAATTGTGAAGCCTGGCTTATATTATCATATATTATTATAGCTTATATTATCATCTAATGATTCAGAAAATTAGAAGAAATCGCTGCGTGCAGGGAACAAGGACAAAGGTCAAAAGTGAATGCTTGTAATATTCAGGCTGTTAGGCTGCACTGCATTAAATGCATTGAAAATAACCGCATGAGCTCAGGAACACATCCAGAAATCACATTCTGTAAACACAGTTCCTTGTGCAATCCAGTGATGCAAGTAAAAGTAGCCATAAAAATCCAGAAGCTCCACCATCTCTGCCAGTTCATTAAAAATAGTCTAAATGAGGCTAAATGGAAAACTCTTTTGTGGTCGGGTGAATCCATCCATCCATCTATCTTCCGCTTTATCCTCTACTAGGGTCACAGCCCCATGCCCATCCAGGGGAGAACATTTTGGGCACTGGGCAGATAGACCCAGGACAGGGCGCTAATCTATCGCTGGGCACACACACTCACACACACACTCTATACGGGGCAATTTGGAGAATTCAATTCTATGTTCCATGTGATCCATGTTTTTAGACTGTGAGAGGAAACCAAAGAAAACCCACGCGGACATGGGGAGAACATCTAAACTCCGCTCAGATTGGGATTCAAACCGGGAATCCCTAGCATTTAGAGGCGAATGCACTAACCACTAAGCCACCAATCAGATGAATCAACATTTTAAATTAATTTTGGATACCATGATGCCATATCAGACAGGTTAGTTTAATATTTAAATACAGCTGCTTAACTCTTGGGATCTTTATTCACGTTCCTATTTACCAATAAATATATAAATAACTACTAATAAATAGCAGTTCCACAAATGAGTATACAATGTTAATTGCACCATACATTTTTAATAAGAGGCAGTTCTATACTGCAGACAGAGCAGTCAAACACATACACTCTGTGCCTACAGATCCACACTGTTCTAACTTGAGCAGAACATGAGTTGGCATTGTTCTAGGTAACAAAAAAACATTTCCAAATGCAAAATAAAAAAAATGTTGTTTTTTTTTTTTAAAGCAAAACAAGCAACTTGTTAGTGTTTAGTCTCACACATTACTATGTGTTTATCTTAAACATATTATCCAAAACATCATTTATTACTATGCAACATTTAACTTGAATTTAATTTCATAAGTCTATGCTGTATAAAGCAAGACACAAATCATTAAATCAAAAACTTTTAAAATTCAAAATCAAAGTACTTCATTAAATAAATACAGCATCATAATAAACTTTCAATAAATTGAATTAAAATGTATAAACTTTCAAGAACCACTTAGCATTTAGCATATTAGTGTTCAGCACATTTAGTGTTTAGCATTTGAATCACTTCAAAGTATTTATTTGCTTAAATGTTTGAGAGTGCTAGAAGACAAGAGTTTCTGAAAGGTACTTCAATGTAACATGCAGTACTGTGCAAATTGTTCATCATTTGTGAAAATAAGGCTAAAATTCGGTTCTGTGTGGCAATTTGTCTTTTATAATGTAAAACAATTATTTTCAGCATATTTTCTTTTTAATATACTAATTGGGGCAAAATCTTATTTCTTATTTCATCCCAGCATTCCTGCCTTGCTTCTGCATCCAACTTTTGAGACTGGAGTTTTGGCAGTCCTACTTTAATAAAATAACTAGTAATGTACCTTCCTGGTTGTATCTTACAGGTATCCAATAGCTTGGGAAGGCAAATCAGGTAAATGGAGACTCCTGACACTTCTTAATGTGTTTAATTATATCTCCCTTCCATGTGCAGTGAAACAAAAACTGCCAGAAATGGGAGACAGAGAAAGATATGACTAAATACTAAAACGTTTTTTTTAACCATTGACAAACACATATACCTTGTTCAGTTAATCCTGGTTTCACTTAATCACAACTATTACATTATGAATTTTTTACTTTTGCCAGCTCGAAGAACTCCTAATTTGAGCTTCTTAATTTTTTAACATGCCAGGTTGGAAAGCATTCTCAATTTGGTCAACTCCACAAGTAAATTTCAATCCCTCTGGTCAAATGAATAGTTTGGTTTGGACTCTGTCATTATGTCATAATGATAAGTCTGTATTTATCATTTTAAAAAATCTGCATGTTCTTGTTGATGTGAAAATGTATGCATCTTGGTCTGTCAGTTTGAAGAATTTTCTTAATTTGGTAATTTTTTCAGAATCTGTTGTTAAACATAAGTTCCTGAGAGGGTCTGGCTTAACCTGTCCCTGGTCCAAATTGTCTGGCTAAAGTCATTTGTGGACAAAAGAGTTTGGTTATACCTGTCATTTACCTACAGGCCTTTGTGGGAGCAACATGGAGACATGGGGCAATCCAGGACAATTCCAGTTCATGAACCAGTCCAGAACCTTGTTTTTGGAAAATGTTCCTGAACCTGTTGGCTGGAAAGAAAAATGCCAATACCAGGCTTGCATTAGTCACCAGTTACTCCAGTTTCCCCAGGATCACACTCTTGAGGATTTTTGGCCTCCAAACTGTGGTTGTGACAGATCTTTTGCCTGCTTTTTTGTTATAACAAACTCTTTTCGGGCTTGTATCCCACTCTTAATGGAACTAAACCTCATCTTTATTATTTCTTTTTGTAGTGCATTTCTTTGCAGGATGGAAATGTTGCATGTTACTGTTTTTGAAAAGTTGGTTTGTTTTACTGTTCTAATAGTTGTCACCTGCTTACATCTAAACATCTAAACAGCTAAACTGCTACAGCTAAACATCTCTCTCAGTACATGTGTTTTCATATTTACATTTATCCAGCTCACGATTGTGTGTCTCTGAGTAGGATTTGTTCTGTCATACAGCCATGCACTGCCTGTCTTCTGTCCACAATGTTCGTCCCATTTCACCCAGATTCAGTAAGTCTAGCCATCATCATATGTGTATGCTCTTATGTTTTATTACACATCACGATCTAGAATTTTTCCTAAGTAGTGATTAATTAGTCTTTGCACTGTCATGCACCAGTATTTAGTGCCTATCTGCACATAAATGTTCCCTGTGCTTTAATATGATCCCATATTTTGAGGTTCTTTTACATAAATGTTCTTATTTTTCTGTCTTCATTCCTTAGTTTGCTATGTGATATCATGTAGCTAGAGTTGTACTTATAAATAAATATTCTTTTATTGCTTTTTTTTTAATTTGACTGCCTTTATTTGTTGTACCTTTACTGCTATCTAGAGACACCTTGACAGTTGGTACTAGATTTAAATAATGTCAATGGTATGAAATGAAAGTAGTCAGCCTTTGACTTTCCAAACTCCTCTTTTAATTTAACTATTTTAAAATTTGAGAATGCTGTGTTCCTTCTGGGGTGATGCATAAAACTGGGGTGATGCATAAACTTTTCTGTCCAATATTTATAAACATCGTTGCACTCAACTAATCTGCTACTGGTAACATCAGTTAGAATTGAGTATTATATAATTGTAATTAACATAAAATTGTTTGCTAATAGCAGCCCTGTGGTGTACAATGCATAACAAATACACTAACCAACAGCTTCACCACATTTGTAAAGACTGTGTGAATGAATACAGAATTTTAAAAACAACATGTGCCTCTACACAGCATGTGCAGCAGAAGGCCCAGTTGAAAGGCCCTATAATAAAAAAAAATGAGAGTTTCTGCCTTTAGGCAGCCACCATTGATTGATGGGCAGTTGTTCAGTGCCTTAAAACTTCCAGCCAAACTGTCTGAAGCCGAACGTCAAATGCATCTGTTTGGAGAGAGCTGTCTGAGAAAAAAACAGAAGGAGGTGGTGGAGTGAGACTGAGACGGAGAGAACACAGCAGGCAGGAATGTGTACACATCATGAGTGTGGCAAATTAAACTATCTGTTATTAACTACAAGGTATAACATTCCCTCCTCTGGAATTGCTCTGTTCATTAAGTAATTATCATGGTACATTAATTTTCCAAGCCCAGAAGCCTTTATTTGATTTACCCAAGGCAATGGGTGTGTTTAGCCTGGTAAAAGTAGGTTCATTACAAAACAGATCTCAGCAACCGTGGTAAAGGAAGAACTGTGTTGACGCAGAGCCACGGGCTGCTGGGATTGCTTCATTTACATTCCTCAGATTACATCAGAAATTCTGATACATTGTTTTCCTTCTGTTTTCCTCCCATTGCCTGTTAATTGGGGACAGCATGGCAAAAACGGATATGCACTGACAAATACACCAGCAGTAAATGCACATCCCTAATTAGGCCACATTAATGAGAATGTCACATGCTTGACCATCACCATGATATTTTATCAGCAAGTAAATAAGGATCTTTTTCTGCAAATACCCATTATGTCTTCTGTTCCTTCCGCCTGTGCAGTTTGCCCTTTGCTTGAGCATGCAGCTTTTTTTATTTTTGAAGTGCCATCTTTGGCAAATATTCCTACACATCATTCTTTGGAGATATTTACAATGCTTTAATTTGTAAGTGATTCTGGGGCCAACTGAGTATACCCTGATTAGGAGATTTGTCATAAATAAGCTGGAGAGTGACCTTATTGCACCACAAACCTGTTTTCATTTAGTTCTGCTAATTTTAGCCAAGTAATATCTTGAGTGATATCCAGAAAACCCAGCATGACATGAGAGTGAATTTTGGCCTTTAAAGAGAGAGAGACATGGTATTTCTTTCTTTACCACAGCAACCTTGATCATATTGTGACCGGCATGCCTCGTGTGATTCTAGGCCACTGTAGTAAATTAAATTAAATAAACCCATTAGTCACAGAACTGCAGCCTTTTCACCCCTGCCCAGATGTGCTTTCATGGTTTGTTGGCCTGTTAAAGGAGCCGTAGTACAGATATTGTGCCCCCAAATGCAAAGTGACCTTGAATTCAATATAATTCATTGTTTATCTATGAAATCAATTAAGTACCACAAAGTGTTGAGGGCTTTGAGCTTAAAACAATTACAACAAAGAATCAATTTATGTTTAAGACATCCTCTCATGGACATTTACACATCAGGTAAAATGATGAAGTATACCTAAAGAGAATGAGACTGCTGGCAAACAGCCTGGGCACACTAAAGGGAGTAGCAGATGGAATTGAGTGCCTGTAAAACACCTATACAGTGAACTCTGTGTGAGCAAGGAATCACATTTCTCCCCATGCTGCTATTCCACCCTGTCTATTATAGCTGTAAATCAAGTATGTGTGTTTACTTTGTAGATAATAAAAGGACATGGTAAAATAAAAGAACAAAAACTTTTTTTGTTTTAATCTCAATAACCTCCAAATTTATACATATTCAACACAACATTGTATCTAAGCAAAAATAAATTTTAATTGTTTTTCAACTGTTTGCACTTGAACATGATAGAAGAAAATCACATTTTAATTTTTCCAAATTTCACTAACTACAAATTACACTTCGTTCTTGTATTTTTCTTAAATTTTAAACATTTACTTTCTGCTAATATCTTGTGTGTATGGTTTGTTTAACCAATGTGCCAGCTTATTTTCAAAAAGGTCAGAACAACAAACACCTATGGGTATTTTTACTATGTGAAACCAATCAATGAAATTAACTAATCAATGAAATTAAGAATTTATTTCAATCTTTAAACAATTATTAATTTAGTCTTGGTATCAAAGGACCCATACATTAAAAAAAACATGAGTTTGATACTTCATTAATTGTGCATACACATACTAACAAGCAACATAAATTATATATATCGATTATAAATAATTTTAGTTAATTTAAAAAAAATCCCTTTAGGAGAACTTTGGAACTACCAGGAAAACAGGCTGTACATTCAAGGCTTGGTTCCAACATTGTTTCACACTGAGCTAAAATTATTGTAGCGGAATACCCCACAGTGATTTGAGGCATGAAGGAGCATGAATAAATGAAAAGCATAAAGTGATGAGAAACTTCAAAGTCTATGGGACAATCAGAGCAAACAAGCTTTCTGGAATCCTGTGAATATGTGTGTCTATGTTTATGGTGGTGACTCAGGAGTGTAAACACAGGAATTAACTCACACCTCTAGAGACCCAGCACATCTCACCACCATAATTGAATTAGGCCTGTCACATCTCCCAAGCTGCATATGCTAGCTGATCATATGAGCCTTGTCACAGATCGTTTGCAGCTTTTGTATGCAGGATATAAACAACAATACAATTATAATTTCACACTTCTTTATATCTACTGATATACTCAACTGACTTTCTGACCAAAAACTAATTTTATCACAGCTTACTTATTAAAAATGGCATTTTACTAGAGTCCAAACTGCCAAAATGGATGCACTGCTGATATTTTTATTTCTTTTAACATACTGTATCTCCCTTTAGAGGCGTCACAAAGCTCTACTAAGCTAAATGTCAGGTCAAAAAGAATAGGTCTGCTACATACAGACAGCACCAGCACGTCCTCCCTTTATCAAAACCACCGGTTTTATGCCAAGAATATCAATTGATCTGTTGCAATTGTTAGAAATAAGGCCTCACTTTTCATTAGAAACTTAGACAACCAAGATTATTTTAGACACATTTTCGGAAGAACTAATTAACTGAAAAAGACAGTGACGATAGAAAGATTTAAAGATAAAAAAGAGAAGAAACAACCTAGATGGATGCAATCAAATGAAATAATGAATACGCCATTAAGATGCTTGAAGACTCACACAGAAGACAGATGTTCGGGAGAAACATTATCCATTTGGTTGCCAGAAGTCAGGATTCAACAGCATGTTCAATGAACTTTTTCTCATGATTAAAATCAGTACAAGCACGATTTATTTGTTTATTACTTTTAAAATAAGATTTTTTTATACATTTAATAATAAATAATGTAAAGATTCTAAATGCTGTATTATTATCATTACACTACTGAAGAGAGTGCATGATCTTTGGTAGATACAAGTTCTTTTAGTTCTAATAGTCCTAATAATAAATAAAATTTATCTCAGACTTAATTTTGCTTTTAATTTAAATCATACAACACATTATGCTCTAAATGTAATTTTAAATAGTCCATTTAAGACATATGGCTAAAATAACAACTGCTATATTCTAAACAGCTCTCTATTTGACAAAAGATGCAGAGAAAGCCAAACAAAAAGACTGCTGGTGAATAAGCAAAGCATTAATGGTAGTCTGTATACCAATGTCATTTTTTATGTCAGGAGCTTAAATTGGCAAATTGAATTTTTGCCTTAAGTGAATTAAACATGTGGAATTGAATGATGATCATCACTTTAGAACCTTGGTAGCAGGAAGAAGCCCAGTAGGTGGGGAACAATGAATGGCAGAGTGGAAGATGTGGTGTGAAAAAGGATAAAGTAAAAGGATAATTGTGTAAGGGAAGAAATTTACTTGATACTGTCTAGGTTTTTCTTCCCAGCCATCAATGATACAGTGTAGTGACGTCCGCCATAATTTTGGTGTCACTAAAGAAATGGGTTTGAATAACCCCAGCGGCTGACCCTTCAGTAAGTGGCATGATATGAACTAAATTTTTTACCCTGACTCTGGAGGCCACAAAAAAACCTTTTTCAGACTCAGTGGCTGTATGTGAATGCTTACACCTTAAGGCTGCCTGACTTTAAATCTCAAGTGTAATTGAACTGTCAGGACACTGTCTGGGATTGTTTCCTGAGGTCCAGGTAAATGTGCTCACAATAAGATGCAGATTACTGGATGTGCCTTGATGTCAACCATTTGAGGTCACTGAAAAGGACGATCACTTTTTTTTTTTTTTTTGGTCTGCTACACAACCCTTGTAGATGTAAAGAACCAGACTAGGCAGTAGAAGGCAATTTTTTTCATTTTCCATATCCAGCACTGAAGAACAAACAAGGCAGTACTGCAATTCACATGAACAACCTGAGAAGAAGACAGAAGAGAAATGTTTTCCATGAATTTATTCTAGCCAGAAAGAGGGTGCTATGGCAAAGCCGCCTGCCAAAGTTCAGCATCTTCACACACAGCAGAGCATTCTTCTAATTGAAAAAGTTTAATTTTGTGACTATGGAGCTTGTGTCAAAGGACTTAGAGGTGTGTCTTTGTGTGTTCTGGCAGAGGCTTATCGTGGCCTGCCAGAACTGGGCATTTTGGGAAATGCAGGCAAACAAAGTAGTAGGGGAGTATGAAAACTAAGCACTGAGTTCCAGCCCACACGTCTCCCCTTCCCAGGAGGGTGTCATTGGCTGTACTGTAAAGAATTTGCAGTAAAGTTGGAGTAAATAAGGGAGGAACACTAGATTTGAACCCCTGCTCTGCTTCACTCAGCAGTGAATCTGTTCCTACTTCTTTCTTTTCCTGACACAGGATTCCATCCAATTTCCTGACAGAGAGGATGAACTAGGTACTGTCAATCGCACTTCATCCCAGACCCTCCAAGATGTGGCAGCCTGCCAATGTCAATACATCAAGAAATCCAGATCGGCAGTGTGAAGAAAAAAATGAGCTGCAGAGATACAGCAGTTAAAAAATGTGATAAAGTGTTAAAAGAGTAATTGAAGAAAGCACGTCATCATAAAACCATGTGTGGGATATATCATTTAGCAGTAATGCATTTATCAGAATACCAGTGACCAGAGGAATGGTAATGGGTTGAGAGTTGCTGAACTTCGTTTAAATCTGCGTACCAAGCTGCAACCGTTGCTACCATTTGATGTGACTCAAAAAGGAAAACAAATTCAAGCATTATAGTGCAACCATGTGAGACTAAACAAAACCATATTAAACTAAGTATTCTTGTTAGAATAAACAATAGCACAATTTTCAGGGTAGCCCAGAGATCCAAATAGAATCTAAATATCAAAATAGTAAGGAAAACATCCATTTAAAATCCAAATGTATTACAAATAAGTGGTAAGAATAATCAAAAAACATCTTCGAAAACATCTTTTTTTTTTTAGAAAGGGCAAAAAAGGTTGTGCAATACATATAGAAACTATTGGTAGAATCCTGGTATTAAAATGACACTTAATAAAGATAAAGTTAAAATCAACAAACATAAATCTATTCTTTTAATATAACCTAGAGTTGGATGTGGTGGCTCAAAAGTTAAGATAGTCTACAGTGGACAAAACATTATAGAGTTAAAGCCACAGCTTAGCCAAATTGCCACTGTTTGATGTCAATGTATATGTATGCTACATATAGCATACGTGCATTGCCAAAATGTGAGATTTATACAATTATATTTTAATTATATGGTTATGTGAACCAAAACATAATAGAAAATAAGGCCCTTAGAAAGGCTTAAAATGAGGTAACTACAACTCCAATCAAACAACACATGATACATTATTTTGAGTGTAAGTATACCCCATGAAACCACAGCTTGTAGAACCAGCTTTAGCATTCAGAACTTGTAACCATTGTAAAATAATTTTCTTCTGTAAGACATTATTCTTGAAGAAGTCTGACCCATTGTTCTTTACAGCATTATCTTGGTTTATAATTATATGTGGGCCTACATTTATGCACAGCTCTAATAGAATCTGACCATAATATTTTAACTGAGTTAAAGGTAGACTAGGCAACTGGACCACCTTGTTTTTACATCCTGCTTCTGTGATTGTAATCTTTGTTCACTTGCATGTTTAAGCCAAGCTAAGCTGTTAAACAGTTGATCTTACATTTAAATCAACATGTTGGTATGTAGAAAATTGTTTACTCTGCAACTACAAGGTGCCCAGGTCCTATGGCTGAAACTACTCTTCCACCACTATGCTTGACACCAAGTATGGGGTGTTTGTGCTGATAGGATGCGTTTGATTTTCAACAAATGGGGCACTGGGCATTATGACCAAACACTTTCTTGGTTTTATGTGTATATAGGCATTGTTATTAAAGTTTAGTGTTTGCTCAGATCTATTCTAAAACCACAGCATATCGAATTTGCGGACATGTCCAGTCATGGGAATACCTCTAGTGAATAATCTTTCGCACTGTGGCATTGGTGGACTGTAAATTGCTTGTGAATTGACTTATAACAGTTTTCTGAAGGAGGGGTAGAAAAAATAGTTTCTTTAACATCATCGCTTAATGTTTTCCCTCTATGGCAATGTGTTCACACACATCTTAATATGCCAGACCAGCATACTGACAAAATGTCTGAGTGCATATAAGTGTTCATACTTGCTGATAATAAATTAATGAAGGGCATTTGATTAGCAGTACCTGGCTGCTACTTACACTTTTAACTCCAAAAGTGGAAGTAAGTGTGTAGTTATCTTTTTCACACATTGCTTTTGCAATTTGACAGAGGTTGTCATTTTATTTCTGGATAACAAAAAAAATGACATGGTGTAATTTGTTATATACCAGACATTGCGTTTGTTTAATTTGAAGACCTTGGAAGAACTATATATTTTAACACTGTATGTCCTGATACAAAAAAACATGGAAAAATGTTTAAATAATTTTATTTTGCACACCTGTGTTTCTACACTAATTGGACATGTTACCAACCCCATGTATTAAATAAATTTATTTCATTTACTTACATTTACTGCATTTCTACAACTCAAACTGTAGTCTAACTGATTCTCTACATATATTGTTACTTCTATGTTCGCTGTTTTAAATGATCAGGACCACCAAAGAACCACATATTATTGGTTGATGGATACCTCTCACCAATGCAATGATCCTGAAATGGTAATGGTATGTTAGTGTGTATTGCAGTAAAGCCATATGGGATGCACTGCCTGCAATAGGGATGATCAATATAAAACAACCTGTAATAGTAAAGCTGTGTTAGTGTGTGCTGCACTGGTACAAGTGGATCAGTCACAGCAGGCTGCTGGAAACCTTAGTGACACTGCTGGACTGAGAATAATCCACTAACCAAAAATGACAGCGAACAGCATCCTATAAGCAACATCATGGAGGCACTGATAAAAGATTAAATGATAGCAATCTCATACTGTGCAGCAAAAATTATATACTGTTTCTGGTTTCACATGTACAAAGCAAAGCATAAGGATAAATGTGTCTAATACATTTGTACATATGCAAACACACACACACACACACACAAAATAAACCATTTTATTATCACTGCAATGCTATTGAAAAAAAAAATATACACATAGATTTAAGACAAAATTATACTTATTTCAGTGGAGATGACTGAAAACATATTAGCGGTCTTTAGTCTAATTTATGCAATTCTGTCCTCTTTATATCAAATCCTCACACTATGAACATAATGAAATGGTTTGCATTGACACCCAGGAAATAACCAGCATAGGTCTGCGCTTTCCTCTGAATTGAACTGTAGCAGATGTTCCTGCAGGGCCTCGAATTACAGAACCATAGGAGTAAAATCCCTGGACAACCATTCAGACAAACTATTTTTTGCAGTGTCTTAATGCACCTCTTTACAAACTCTTTCTATATATCTACATACTCAACTTTGTTTGGATCAAATGACTTTTTGACATACGTAAAACTGTACTCCTAAGGGATCGAGCAGCAGGAATCATGTTTTTATTTAAAGTAGCATGTGCTTAAAACCATTTTAAAAAAATGTGAAATGTATAAAGGCAAAATATTTAACTGGATGACCATGCTAAATGTTGACTCATTGTTCCTTAACCGGTACAGAATTTAAAATTTATAAAAGTGGAACACTGCTCTCCTGAGTAAGCAATTCATGACTCAGGTTCACTTGGGAATTGATTCAGGACAACATAGTACACACTGCACCTGACTCAGACTATGTCTGGCATAAGATAAAACAAAGCTAATATGTTTATTTCTCTAACCTCCAACATGTTTTTTTTTTTTTTTTTTTTTTTTTTTCTTTAAGACAGAACATATGCATAGTCCTGGCTATTACACTTACACTAACAATAACTGCAATATAGTATAATTTTCAAGGACCGATGTAAGTGTAAAACTGATTTCCAGTGTACCAGTTACCGACAATCCACTTATTATTATCTATTTATTGGGGGTTCATTTTCACACTGACGACTTTCATTTTACAAACGTCCGTCATATCGGTGCTGCAATAATAAACAACGCTGAAGGCAAATAAGGAAAGATGTAATATATATATATATATATATATATATATATATATATATATATATATATATATATATATATATATATATATATATATATATATACTGCTGATGCACACTTGCACTGTTATTTAATGGTGATGATTTGCTTTTAATTAATGATAATTTGCAAGCAATTTGCTTTTGAGCCAGCAAACAAGCAAACATCACATACTACACTAAAAATATAGCCAATAATAATAATAATAATAATAATAATAATAATAATAATAATAATAATAATAACCAGTATTATTGTAAATGTAATTATTATTATTATTATTATTATTATTATTATTATTATTATAAATTTCAGATACATGCAAATATTTGCTTCCAGCCATAAGGTCGAACCTGAGTGTAATCTGGGAAGTGCATGGGTGGAATTAGCGAGCGCGTACCTGTACCAGTCTAATCCCTTCTCGTAGTGACGGTCAAAAAAGTGCGGTTCGTTTCCGACAGCGCGCACATCCGGATGAACCCGGAGCGCTTCGAGCAGAGCCCGTGTGCCTCCTTTCTTCACCCCTATTATAATGGCCTGGGGTAGTTTCTTCTCCCCGTAATCCGATGTGCCGTTCGGCGTTTTGCTCAGTCCTGCGTCCATGGTACTGGTTTCTGGATGCCCCACGTTCAGCGCGACGCTCCTGCTGCTGGCCGCCCGAGCTTGCTCCCATCCCGCCGTAACCTCCTGAAGGCGGACGCTGGGCTGCGCGGTGAGCTCTGCCCCTGTGGTGCGCCCTGTCACGCTCCTCTCGGTGAGCTCTTGCTCGAACGAAGCGCGGGAAGGAGTGGAATAAAGTTTCTCCCTCAGCGTGGCCGAAGTTGGGTCCTCCGGTGCCTGATACGCGTAGTTCTCCAGAACAGGGATGCGCAGCGAGTCGTAGCAGCTCATCAAACTGTAGAACAGGTAGGTGACGGACAGCGAGAGCGTGAACATGAACAGGATTTTCCGGGGCACTTTAGAAGCAAGCAGCGTCGTGCCGGGCAAAAATGCCATCTCTGATAGCCAGGATCCTCTCAGAGAAGTGGCCGGACATGTTTCCTCTCCTCTCTCACCCTCTCCGAGTCTTGCATGGACACTCAACAACGGCGATCTGTCACTATTAGCCACCCCGGAGTTGCAGCGGCGGGGCCGAGGCTCAGCGAGCCACTTCGCATGGTTATAAAGACGCGAGTTCAAACGGAGATCGTTAAAATTCCAGAGGAGCGGCGCGTCGCTCCCGCGAGCATCGATTTCTTATTCGGGCGTTGACAGCCCTTTGTCACAATTCATCGGAGTGAACTTGCAGTCGAGAGCGGCTTGTGCTGTCGGGCATCCTTCCAAACGCGCTGCCCGGCTTGACGCACGAGAACGGCGACTGGCCAAACCTTGGCATTTTAAACACACACGCGAGGCTACGCGCGTGTGAAAAGGTCGAAAGAAACACCAAAGTGCTGCGAATGACGGGCTGTTATTTTTCCGAGCGCTGTCCTGACATCATTTTTCCCCCCGTCCGTGCTCCCGAACGTCTGCAAAACGATAAACGATAGTGTCAGGAGCGAGCGCAGTCCTGCCCACTCATAAGCCGCCAACTTTGAGTGCGCGCAAACGGAACGGGCTCTGCATAAATAAGCGACTGCTTCGCTCAGTGACTGAGAGCGCGGCGCGCGGCGGAGGCATCGAACCCTGATTGGTGGCGCCGCTGGCGACGTGAGCTCATCAAATCTGCCGAACAAATACTGGAGTAAGGGCAGCGACGTCCCAAACCGAATGATGCTTGACGACTTAAGACGCACAAGGACATGATCTTAAATAGATGAACCTCCTGCGCAAACTCCACAGGGGCAGCAAAATACATATGTGGTTTTATACCATTGTAAAAGGAGGGGGTGGTAGGCGGCGATATGTATAAAAAATATATAAATAAGCGACACGTTCGCCTCTCAATCTGGGTGGATGTTCTCCCCGTGTCAGCGTGAGTTTCATCCGGGTTCTCCGGTTTTAGCGACGTCCCAAACCGACAAGGACATGATTTTAAATAGATGAACCTCCTGCGCAAACTCCACAGGGGCAGCAAAATACATATGTGGTTTTATACCATTGTAAAAGGGGGGAGGGGGTTGTAGATGGCGATATGTATACAAATATATATATATATATATATATATATATATATATATATATATATATAGGGCGGCACGGTGGCTTAGTGGTTAGCACGTTCGCCTCTCAGCGCTAGGGATTCCCAGTTCGAATCCCCATCTGGGTGGAGTTTCCATGTTCTCCCTGTGTCTGCGTGGGTTTCCTCCGGGTTCTCCGGTTTCCGCCCACAATCCAAAAACATGGATCAAGTTAATTGAATTCTCAAAATTGCCCCATATAGAGTGTGTCTGTGTGAGTGAGTGTGTGCCCAGCGATGGATTGGCGCCCTGTCCTCGGTCTGTCTGCCCAGCGCCCGAGACGTTCTCCCCTGGATGGGCATGGGGAACCCCACCGCGACCCTAATAGAGGATAAGCGGGAGATAATGAATGAATGAATATATATATATATATATATATATATATATATATAAGCGGCACGTTCGCCTCTCAATCTGGGTGGATGTTCTCCCCGTGTCAGCGTGGTTTTCCTCTGGGTTCTCCAGTTTCAGCGACGTCCCAAACCGAATGATGCTTGACGACTTAAGACGCACAAGGACATGATCATAAATAGATGAACCTCTTGCGCAAACTCCACAGGGGCAGCAAAATACATATTTGGTTTTATACCATTGTAAAAGGGGAGGGGGGATAGGCAGCGATATATATATATAAAAATATTTATTGGCATATATATTCGCCTCTTAATCTGGGTGGAGTTTCCATGTTCTCCCCGTGTCCGCGTGGGTTTCCTCCGGGTTCTCCGGTTTCCTCCCACAGTCCAAAAACATGGATCATGGTCAATTGAATTCTCCAAATTGCCACATTTAGTGTGTGTTTGTGTGAGTGAGTGTGCCCAGTGATAGATTGGCACCCTGCCCTGGGTGTATCTGGCCAGTGCCCAAAATGTTAAGAAACGATCTCCCCTAATAATATATCCATTATCTTCCGCTTTATCTTGTACTAGTCTACTACATTCCCCGGGTTTTCCGGTTTCCTCCCACAGCCCAAAAAACATGGATCAAGGTCAATTGAATTCTCCAAATTGCCCCATATAGAGTATGTGTGAGTGAGTTTGTGGCCAGCAATAGATTGGCACCCTGTCTTGGGTGTACTGCCCAGCATCCAATAGATTCTCCCCTGGATGGGCATGGGAAACCCAAGCCCTCCTACACACACACACACACATATATATATATATATATATATATATATATATATATACACTTCATCACAGTATTTGACTGTTCTTCTATGACCCAACACAACCCAATGTGTACAATTAATAATAATAATAGCCCCCCTGTCACTGTTTTAAAAACAATGTCAGTCTTTAACAAGTGAATACACACCACACACACACACACATCAATATCAGGGTAAACATCAATAGAATACTACTATAAAAGGATGTCAAATATCAATTAATTCATAGAATTAACATTACAGAATAATGATCAAATTCATTTTCATACAAAAATTTAATACAACAAAAAAATGTGTGTCTTTAAAATGGTTAACCCCTTTTTTCTTAGAAGGATGCTTTCTATTACGTAATTATGTTTTTAATTGTATCCTTCTTGTGTAATTTCCAATCAATCATCAGTACTCTGCTTTACTGTTGTCATTAATATACATCTCATCACTCAATGTTTAATGTTCTCATGATGCTTCACGATCGGCTTCCATGCACAAGATTTATATGACCAGCATGGAATATCACCTGCTGCAATTGCCTGATAACAAGCTGATCATTTTAACCAGGTATATTGGAGCAGGGTAGTAGCAAAAACACGTACATGCAAGTAGTCCCCTGAACCAGCGATAAGAATCATTGCCTTAGCATGATAACTCAAACAATAGTGGTCAAATTGCAAAATATGGCCTCGAGGGATAAAAAAAAAAACCTGTTATGTAAATCAAAAGAAAATATGTCTTTAATCAACCATATATATATATAATATAATATATATATATATATATATATATATATATATATATATATATATATATATATATATATATATATAATTTATTAATCAAACCCAGACCACTTAACCCAGACCACTAAATTAAATGTAAACATAAATGTTAATTTTTTTTTAATGTTTAAAGTTCCACTTAAAAATAGTTCTAAAATTACATACTCTAGTCTGTCTTTTTCTACATATATTCCCCTTTGCTCTGTTTTTTATGGTCAGAAGACACGCAAGACAACCTCAAAACTGGAATTATTTGAGTGTTGAATAATTCTCATCACTGCAGTGACACTGACATGGTGGTAACGTGTTAGAGTGTGTTGTGTTGCGGTGAATGGATGAGCACAGCAGTGCTGCTGAAAATTTAAACCCTGTATCCAATTCCTGTCCACTCTATTACACGGTTTTACATGTACCCTGAATAAATACTAAATTTGTCCCTAAGTTGAAAGGTGTGTTTATGTGTTCTGATAAACTAAAGACCTGTACAGAATGTTGCCCTGCCTTTTGCTTACTAAGTTTTTGAAAAATGTCTAGCACCGCCTGCAACCATAGTTAAGATCAGATAGTTAGAAAATGAATTTTAATTTTAATATTTTTCATTACGTATTGAACTTAAAATTTTTATGTGTTCATTTATGTTTTTGTAGCTGCAGAATTAATTTAAGTTGCCTTCATTTACAGAAGAACCCAAATTATTATAACTTCCCTCAACCCCATTAAATTATACTACTTGATTTATTAATGTAGTCATTTTATAACCTGCTTATCCTGATCAGGGTCACAGTGGATGCTGGACTCTGCCCAGCACTCCAGGAGTAAAAGACAGGGGAGTAAAACACCCTGAACAGGTCACCAATTCATCATAGGACAAACAAAGAACATTCATATTCAGTACTTGCATTATTTTGTAGTATGGATGAAAATCTAAGCTTGATAAGGAAACACAAAATTAATAAAAAATGTCACTTAAAGAAACATTTTTACTTATATTGGACAGTTTCTGTTGCAACTCCTTGATCTGTTTGTTATTGCATATTTTCAGTTTAGTACCCTCATGTGCATAAGTTAATTTTGTTTTATGTTTACCTGCATCTCCTCGTGTGTTACTTGTTTGTACCCATTCACCGTCCATGTCTGTATAGTTCCTGTCCTCCTTTTCCTTGAGGAGGAGTATTGATTTATCATGAAGCCTGGTTGCGTTCAGTTCCACATCTACCAGCCACATGATCTTCCTCCACATTATTAGTTAATCCGGTCCTCTTCTATTAGTGGGGCTTTATTATTTCGCTCTGCACTCTGTCTCACCTTCCAGATTTTAGTCATATGTCCTTTTCTCATGGTCCTTTGTGGCGTTTAATGATGCACCAGTATTCTTCATCTATCTATGTGCATCTGGTTTCAGTCTCATGCCCACACTACTGGGTTCCATAGTTAAATTTTATGTTTCTGTTTGCATTTGTATACAGAGTGTCAGATTTTTTGTTTATTCATACTGGGTTCTGTTATCTTATTATTGCTTTATGTGAAGATGTATGTTCTGCAGTTAATAAATATTCTCCTTTGCTGCTTCAAGCACTACTGCCTTTGCTTGTTTAATTCTCACTGCTATCTTGCGTACAGGTTACGTGTTCGGCGTTCCCATCAAACACGTGACATCCACACAGAGTCTTGTCTGCTCAGCCTGTAAATCAAATGCGAGTATGCTATCTTCTACATAGTCCCATAAGTATTTAAACCAGTTTAAGTACTTTACTTTTGATTATTCTTATGCAAAAAAATACACATGTGCATATATATGTATATATATAAACACAGTACATATACAGTACAGTTTATCTACCAAAATACACTAGAACCCAAATACACTAGACTGCAAGCACACTCACTCACATATGGTCTCACAAAGTTTTTTGCTTACAAGTTATGTTTGATTAAAACGGAACAAAGTTCATCAATTTCAAAATACAACATGCCTATTATTAAGCAGTATGGTGGAAGCATAATGCAGGAGAAATTCTGATTTCCAAATTTAGACTACCAACCAACATAGAAAACCCATTTAATCATCCTTTAGTCATTAAAAAATAAATATCATTCAATGTTAAAAATTTAATAATTTGCACACAGTTAGATCTATAAGTGCCGCAGTGGAAAGAGTGGATAGCTTCAAGTACCTTGGAGTTCACATCACGCAGGACCTGTCATAGTCCTGCCACATTAACAACCTGGCAAAGAAGTCTTGTCAGCACCTCTTCCATCTCAGATGCCTAAGGGATTTCAGACTGCCCTCCAAATTCCTGTGGAGCTTCTACTCCTGCACCGTCGAGAGCATCCTCACAGGAAATATCATAACCTGGTTCGGAATCAGCACCCACCTGGATAGACGGTCTCCGCAAAGGGTGATACGTTTGGCTAAGTGCACCATCCAAGTAGCGCTTCCAGACCTCCAGACCATCTACAGGAAACGTTGCTGGTCCACAGTCAAAAAGATTGTGAAGGACCTCAGCCATCCTAATAAGAGACTGTTAACCCTGTTTCCATCAGGAAAGCATTTTCATTCCTTAAAGGATAACACAGAGAGGATCAGGAGGTGCTTCTTCTAAATGGCTATTTGAACTCTGAACCAGAACTAAACCAAACTCAAGCCTGCACACTAGACAATTTCGGAACTCTTAATAACCTTTTACTTTAATTTAATTTTTTTTTTTTTTACTTTTTTCACTTTTCACTGAATTAGTTTCATTAGCTGAATTAGTTGCACAGATACAGATTTATTTCTAAATTTATTTCTAGATAATTACCCACGTAGACCTGTTTAATCCCAGTGTTGTCACCTAAAGTAAACACTACATTTAAGGAGCATCATAGAGGTAAAATGGTAGTGCAGAGGTTACTGCTCTTGATGAAATATGACACAGATTGTGATCCACGCTTTTTTTATCCATCATCAAGAGTTTTCGAATTACCATCAAAAAAAAGAATAAATTAAAAAAAAATGTTTACTGACATTTTAATTTGCACTCATACTGTATGTGTATTGTCCTCTGGGGCTCAGTAAAGATGCTCCAAAATCATATTCTAAGTTATGGTTTATTTACTTGATGATACATTTGAGTTTTGTAGGACAGCTTAATGTGAATTCTATAATGTAAAAAAGAAAAAAACCTATATAAGTATTTCAATGAGTAGTTGAATGTTGTATATTGTCTTTATTCTCTGGTGAAATTGGTCTCAAGGTCCAGACATAACCCTAGATTTTGTTCTTGGAACTGTGTTGCATTTGTCTTAAACCTATTAACTTTCGGAGTGTAAGTCAGATCACTTTGGAATGACACCCCCCCCCCCCGACTTTTAGACTAAAGCTCACATCTGCCCTCTACTGTTGATCTGTTTAGATCTAAAACATGAAATGCAGACTTTAGGACAAAAACAGCGTGTGGGCTAAGCTAATGACCTCACACAAACACTGACTTAAATGTATGGATGACAAATGAATGTTTAAATCATCTGAGCACAGCAAGAATCACATCATGTGCACAATATATCATTCGGTGAATGAAAAGCTTTGCTATATAGTGTAATGGAGTTTTAGAGACCAATCCAAGGTGAAAAAGCATATTTAGTGCTAAAGTTCATTTGGCACATTTACAGCCACAACGTGACAGACGTTATTATTCAATGAAATGGCTACATTCCCTGGATTAAACTTAGGCTCTGTAGGGAAATAAATACAAGAAAGTCAGGGCTGAGTGGCACAGAGAAGCTTGTCCCCTTCTATTAAAACACCCCTGTTTTAATACAGCTCCTAACTGGTATAAAGCTTCCTTTATGTGATCCACATGTTGTAGACGATCTGAGATCATCATTATTATTATTTAGTAAATACATTAATCTGCAGCCTGTAAAACCAGGTATTCTATACTAATTGGTAAAAAACATGCATGGTGAAAAATGGGTCATGAAGCAATGTACTTAAGATCTTGTCTAATCTATGCCCTAAAAACTAAGCCTGCAACTGAGTTTTGAGTGAGCAAGGGGAGGTTCTACCCAGGATTAGTGTAGGTGTTCATGCTCAGTGAGTATGTTTGCCAACGTTTGGTTCCATCATAATGCACTTAGAGTTGGATCAAAAATGAAAAATTTACATACTTTGCCTGAAGCTGAAAGCCTCTGTTTCAGGCAAATAAATCAAAGAAACAGTACATGGACTGTGTAATGTTAATAGAAAGCTGAGGGTAACATCGATTCAGCATCTACACTGGAGGTTTCAGGAAACAAATAGTACAAAAACAGCTTTGGGGGATGGTTTAACATGGAAACATTACATTGCAATTCAATGTAAATTTTAAATGCAACACTGTTCTCTGACTAGTGCTAACATTAATAAAATGAAACATGGAACATAAATATTACAGCAGTTGTAACTATAGTGCCTGCTTGGTCCATAGACACCAACTGTGTAATTAAGCACACTGCCAGTTCTGCTACCTCTGCAGAGGTATTATAATGAACATTAAAATACAGTAACCATAAATTGTGCATAGGAAATTAATTGGTGAAATATATATATATATATATAAAGGCGGCACGGTGGCTTAGTGGTTAGCACGTTCGCCTCTCAGCGCTAGGAATTCCCGGTTCGAATCCCCATCTGGGTGGAGTTTCCATGTTCTCCCCGTGTCTGCGTGGGTTTCCTCCGGGTTCTCCGGTTTCCTCCCACAGTCCAAAAACATGGAACAAGTTAATTGAATTCTCAAAAAATTGCCCCCTATAGAGTGTGTCTGTGTGAGTGAGTGTGTGCCCAGCGATGGATTGGCACCCTGTCCTGGGTCTGTCTGCCCAGCGCCCGAGACGTTCTCCCCTGGATGGGCATGGGGAACCCCACCGCGACCCTAATAGAGGATAAGCGGAAGATAATGAATGAATGAATGAATGAATGAATATATAAATAAAATAGAGATACTAAATCTTCCTTAAATAGCTTAGCACACAGCACATGCTCATATTGTTTGTAACTTTGCTTTTGTGTTTTGAAATATTCTACTTGGACAAAGCTGCTGGCTGGCATGACAGCTGTTATAAGCCTTAGATACTATATATTGCCAAAGGTATTCACTCACCTTCCTTGACTCACATGTAAGATGAAGTGACATCCCATTCCTAATCCACAGAGTTTGATATGATGTCGGTCAACCCTTTGCAGTTAGAACAGCTTCAATTCTTCTGGGAATGCTGTCCACAAGGTATAGGAGTGTGTTTATGGGAATTTTTAATGACTCTTCCACAAGCACATTTATGAAGTCACACACTGATGTTGGACGAGAAGGCCTGGCTATCAGTCTCTGCTCTAATTCATTCCAAAGATGTTCTATCGGGTCAAGGTCAGGACTCTGTGCATGCCAGTCAAGTTCATCCACACCAGACTCTGTCATCCATGTCTTTATGGACCTTGCTTTGTGCACTTTTGCACAGTCATGTTGGAAGAGGAAGGGGCCAGCTTCCAACTGTTCCCACAAAGTTTGGAGCATGGAGTTGTCCAAAAAGTCTTGGTATGATTAAGCATTCAGAGGTTCTTAGGAGAAGTGTGGCACTCCAGAGAACACATCTCCACTGATATAGAGTCCTGTGGTGGCGTACTTTACACCTCTGCATCTGGCGCTGTGCATTGCACTTGGTGATGTATGACTTGGATGCAGCTGCTCGACCATAGAAACCCATTCCATGAAGCTCTTTGCACACTATTCATAAGCTAATCTGAAGGCCATATGAAGTTTGAAGTTCTGTAGTGATTGACTACAGAAAGTTGGCGACCTATTCGTACCATGCACGCGTCAGCATCTGCTGACATCGCTCCGTCAGTTTACATGGCCTACTACTTCGTGGCCTGAGTTGCTGTCATTCTCAAACGCTTCCATTTTTGTATAATACAGCTGACAGTTGACTGTGGAATATTTAGAAACGAGGAAATTTCACGACTGGATTTGTTGCACAGGCATCCATTTACAGTTCCATGCTGGAATTCACTGAGCTCTTGAAAGCAACCCATTCTTTTACAAATGTTTGTAAAAACAGTCTGCATGCCTAGGTCCTTGATTTTATACACTTGTGGCCATGGAAGTATTTGGAACACCTGATTCTAATCATTTGGTGGGTGAGCAAATATTTTATGGAATATAATGTAATTATATGTATGTATAGTGTATATTATATGTATAGTATCATTAAATCAACATCAGGTCTGTTATTTCTTTATAATTTACGTTTGGTTCCAGACAAACTGGGATTCAACCATGTAAATATTTAAATAAAGAAAGTTGTTTTTAAGCTTAAGGCATATATTTTTATTAAATCTGTTAACGCTGGGACTGGTCACTTACAGAAATTAAGATATGCATTAAGATTTAATGCATAACCCAATCTCTCTAAAACCCAACATTTATATTAATTAATTCTTTAAACTTAAAATATAGGAAATGTTTCACCAACCTTTTTTTTCAGATGGTCATAAACTTATGTCTGTTGATTTACAGCTTAGAGTACTTAGAGCAAACACAAGCGGTTTTAGGCTGGAATAGTGACTGCAAGTTTGTGAACGAAAGTCAGAGCCAGGAAACAGATAGGGAAGAGGTAATTGATCTCACCTGGAACTTGTCTGTGTGATTGCGAAGAGATTTTAAAAGCATAATCAAAGAGAAACAGGAAGAAAGCCTCAGGCCTGTTTATCTATCTGCATACATATAAGTGCTAAACTCATTAGTTAAATAAATGTTTCAAATTTAGGCATGCTACAATATGATTTGACGAACTTTGTATCGTGTACAAAGGAGATAAAGCAAAAAGTATGACTGAGTATAAATGTGCATGTTCTGCAGATTTTTTGTACCTTAGGGAATCTAACTCGGAATGTTGTCAAACTATACACATTTAATGATTCTATTGATATTGTAATATTTAAACATTCAATAATACTAACCCATTACCTAAAAAACAATGATAAATAATTTAATACCAATACTAGACTAAAGTTTATTTATTTATGTAATTTTCTAAAGAAAATTGTTACTCAGTACTACACCGAAGGAAGCGTGAATGTTCAAAGCAAAGCAGTCTTTATTGCATTCAATAAAGCGTAAGAGGTATAGCTCCAAAACGAGAACAAATTCACATTACGTAAGGCAATGACGTCACCGGTCTGCGGAATCCCCTGGAGAATCGAGGAGACGGCGAGGAATGCGGCGAGGCGGGCATGTCGGAGTCCCGAAGCCTCTCACGAATTTCCAGGTGAAGCGTCCTAGAGGAGAGCAACGGGCAAAACCGGATCGCTCAAGCGCAGAAGCAAGAACCGAGTACGGTGTGCGAGCCACGTACTCAGACCAAACCAACATAGCAGGAACGTAACCAAAAACCTCTGCCCTGGTGGATCCGGGACGCCGACTTAAATAGAGGCTGCCGCTGATGAGGTGTACCTGAAACTAATAATCTGGAGAGGGTGAACGGTGATTGGTGGACACCGAGGCAGGTGTAGCATTGGGTGTGTGTGGCGATGAGGTAGGAGGAGCAGTGGGTGTTTGTGGAGGTGAGGTAGGAGGAACAGTGGGTGTGTGTGTGTGCGTGACAACTACCTACAAACTAATAATATTTACATTTATAAATTGTATTTTATTATAAAAGACTTATACACTGCTCAAAAAAATAATGGGAACACTCAAATAACACATCGTAGATCTGAATGAATGAAATATTTTCATTAAATACTTCGTTCTGTACAAATTTGAAGGTGCTGACAACAAAATCAAACAAAAATCATCAGTGAAAATCAAATTTATTAACTAATGGAGACCTGGATTTGGAGTTACACACAAAATTAAAGTTTGATGTAATGTCCTTAAAACAATGAGGTGGCAGATGGTCTCCTGAGGGATCTCCTCCCAGACCTGGATTAAAGCATCTGCCAACTCCTGAACAGTCTGTGGTACAATGTGACGTTGGTGGATAGAGCGAGACATGATGTCCCAGATGTGCTCAATTGGATTCAGGTCTCGGGAACGGGCGAGCCATTCAAGATCTTCAATGCCTTCATCTTGCAGGAACTGCTGACACACTCCAGCCACAAGAGGTCTGGCATTGTCCTGCATTAGGACGAACCCAGGTCCAACTGCACCAGCATATGGTTTCACAAGGGGTCTAAGGATCTCATTTCGGTACCTAATGGCAGTCAGGCTACCTCTGGCAGGCACATGGAGGGCTGTGCGGCCCTCCAAAGAAATGCCACCCCACACCATTACTGATCCACTGCCAAACCGGTCATGCTGAAGGATGTTGCAGGCAGCAGATCGTTTTCCACGGCGTCTCCAGACACTGTCATGTCTGTCACATGTGCTCAGTGTGAACCTGCTTTCATCTTGTTCTCTGGCAAATGCTAAGCATCCTGCACGGTGTTGGGCTGTGAGCACAACCCCCATCTGTGGATACCATCCTCATGGAGGTAGCGGTTCTGCTGCTGGGTTGTTGCACTCCTACGGCCTCCTCCACGTCTCCTGGTGTACTGGCCTGTCTCCTGGTAGCGCCTCCAACCTCTGGACACTACGCTGACAGACACAGCAAACATTCTTGCCACAGCTCGCATTGATGTGCCATCCTGTGTGAGCTGCACTACCTGAGCCACTTGAGTCCATCTCATGCTACCAAAAGTGTGAAAGCACCACCAACATTCAAAAGTGACCAAAACATCAGACAGAAAGCATCAGTACTGACAAGTGATCTGTGGTCCACCTGCAGAACTACTCCTTTATTGAGTATGTCTTGCTAATTGCCAATAATTTGCACCTAATTGTTGTCTATTCCATTTTCACAACAGCATTTGAAATTGATTGTCAATCAGTGTTGCTTCCTAAGTGGACAGTTTGATTTCACAGAAGTTTGATTTACTTGGAGTTATATTATGTTGTTTAAGTGTTTCCTTTATTTGTTTAAACAGTGTAATAGCAATAAGAATGAATTACCAAAATTGACAACTCTGTTTCTTTTCTTGTTAAGATTAATTTTACTGTAGCTTAAGTACACTATAGTGTTTTACAAGAGTAAATACTAGGACCACTACTATTTGTCTTATACATTCTTTATTTGGAATCAGTTATTTACAAACATGAAATTAGTTATATATACATCATTTGTCACATTTTAAACATCTCCAGTCTAAATAAAGACTATTATTTATGTCCTTCTATGACCCAACACAACCCAAGGTGCACAATTCCCTTAAATGCCAGCTCATCAACTGCTCTTTGACTTTTGGGATAGCCCCACAGTCGCTGTTTTTGAAACTATGTCAGTCATTAACAGGTGATAACACACACACATGCACACATACAAACACACATTTGCATTTGGTTATTTAGCAGATGCTTTTATTCAAAGTGACTTACAAGGTGAGCACAGGGTTAATCACAACATCCCTGGAGCAATGAGGGTTAAGGGCCTTGCTCAAGGACCCACTTTGGTAACTTCAGAACTTTAGTGGACCTGGGAGTTGAACCCCCAACCTTTAGATTGACACACTATGTTTCTTAACAAACCACCAGGGACTCTTAAATACAATCTAACATATAAACCTCAGCTGTAATATATTAATATTTTAATATTAATATTGCTATCTCCGTCAAGCATGTGAAAATAATTCCTATTTATTTTGTTCTTGTTAAGACCTACAGCACATACACAAAAAATTACCACTATCACGTCAGTCCCAGAGATTCTTGTATTTCCAATTGGTTTTTGTCCTGTTGTTCTCACACCCATTTTAATAAAGTGCTTTAAGAACCTGGTTCTCAATCATATTAAGGTTGGCATGTCCACAATACTGAATCCTCACCAGTTTGCATACCACTCTATCGATTGTAAAAGCCTTCACTCCAGCACTGTGCATCACTCCAGCATCATTAGGGACTCCTTTTACCCAAGCCATACACTGTAAAATCTCCTGCCCTCTGGGAAAGGATAGAAGTGTACCCGTGCCAGAACCAGTTGGCTTAAGAACAACTTTTTTCCATCTTCTTACTATTTGCACTTCTGGTGGAGCAATGCCAATAAAACAAAATTAGTCTGAGTGTCTGTTGCCAGCCAGGGGTTCTGAAAAATATTGAGGCACACAGTACTTTAAGGTGGGTCCCAGCAACGGTGAGAAAAAAAAATAAAAAGTAATGCCTCTTTTTAAAGGCATTATGCAGAAAACAGAGGCAGAAAACAGAGAATCATATTTAGCATATTTACACCATGACACTTGTATCTTTGGTTCAACTATATGCACCTTAGGTTTATTGTAATACTAGTCACTCGGCCCAGCATTGTCCCGGCTTGTAATGACATCGTAAGTTAAGCACAAAACACACCCATGAATCACATGGTCACAGTAGCAAAGACACACTGACACGCCGAGCAACGAGGTGCACAGTTGAAGACATGCTAATGATCAGTAAAATAAAGTATATATATATATATATATATATATATATATATATATATATATATATATATATATATATATATATATATACAGATAAGGAAATTGAGACATTAGTTTCTTGAAGTATTTTACAGTCTTTAACTTTCCTAATTACATTAATATTTGTTTTAAATTATACATGCAATTGCTTATCATTAAAGGTATTGAATCTAATTGCTACAATAATTTCACAATCCTGATTACATATTAAATATTACTATTAACCAACACATAGACAGTTGGCTCAATGAATATATAGGTTTACTTAGCACTTTTTTTTGTAATCTGCACCTTAATCAGTCTGCCAAAAAGCTATATATTGTGTTGACATAGCTGTAAAACTAATTCTAATAGAATAACCACTATATGTTGTTATTATTATATAACACATTTATTTAAATGAATGAGTACATTTTATCAAGGGCAAAATTAAACCTATTGTCATGTTCTGTCCTATACTTTCTATGCATGTGGGCCATATTAATGTTTATATATGAGGCCCACTTTTGTTCTGGCAGTAAACAGTAGTACTAGACCTTAGCCTGAAGTGGCCCACATTGTATAAATATATTTTGAAAGTTAACTAGCAAATCAGGCAGCATGGTGGCTTAGTGGTTAGCACGTTCGCCCCTCAGCACTAGGAATTCCCGGTTCGAATCCCAATCTGGGTGGAGTTTCCTTGTTCTCCCCATGTCCACGTGGGTTTCCTCCGAGATCTCCGGTTTCCTCCCACAGTCCATCTATATAGCTATTCTTCTTGCAAACAACAATAACTGGAAACAATATTTAGGTCCCGCCTTTTTATTTAAGGTCAGACAAAAAAAAACTTTTCACATATAAAATCGATAAAAGTAAGTGGAGACATTACACAAATATGAATTTGGTTTGTCACAATAATTACTGAGGCTAAGGATTCCCTGTGCTTTTGAAATGTGTGGACCACGTAGAGACCTGCAGAAATACTAAAAGGCCATTTCTAAAATTTACAATGTTAAGAGGAATCTGTTCTAATGTATAGTAACTTTATATTACACAGGATTTACATTATCATTTACAATGTGGACAGAAGTTGGTATCATGTAACACAAATTGCATAGGTGAATTATGTAAAACATTTAATTTTAGTTATTAATTTGTGCTATATGAAGTTATTAAAAATGTTAGATAATGAGAATAAAAAAGGCTATAAGCACTTTAGGCCGCTCAATATGAGCTATGTATTAAACTGTTTTTAATTTTGATTAAAATCAGTGAGATTAAAATAAGTTTAGAAGACTTATTTTTATTGATTGCTATTTATTACCAAATACTACGTCTTAAAATCACTGTAGCCTTCTTTCTGTTTGCCATTTATGTATTTTATTGAAAATGTTGAATATGATGTTTACTGGTATGAACCACAGGAGAACATGTTGTCCTGTTTGAAGAGACAATGAAGCAGAACAGAACAAAAAATGATATTCTCACCAGGCTGGTAGCTTAAGGGCATCAGGAGAGATGCATTCATTGCCCAGTCAAGATAGAATACAAGAACCTTGGTGTGCCTCAGAGGCACAAACATCCACAAACATAAAAGTACATGCAGTAGGCTGAGTAAGCCTTAGGACATATAACTCCGCTGTCAAAAATCAATAATCAGTTGATATATGACCAGCATATTTCATCATGCGAAGTAATAAAAACTTTTTTTTGTCTATTTCAATTAAAGCTTCTATGAAGATTCTGTAAAATCCCGTGATGGTCGAAGAGAAACAAAAATACATACATACATGCATAAAAAAGTACATATTTAAAATATAATAATTCACTGTCATCATTATTGCATAATGAACAGCAAATTCCTTGTAAACTAATAATTATTTTACTTCCAATCTAAGGTGGCAATAAAACTAAAAAAATGAAGGTCTTTTAAAATATCTAATAATGCAATACTGGGGCAGGTACAGAGGCACTGGCACATTGTAAAGGCAGTAAGTACCTGTTGAGGACCATCATACAGTCTCTTTTAGAGTAAACTCCTATTACTTAATAGTAGGTGGAAGTCACTGCTGTTATTCTCATCAAATGTCAGAAAAGTCTAACTTGACAATTTGCAGCAACAAGAAGATTTTAGCTTAAAATTAATGTGTGGAAGTACTGGTTCATACACAGAATTCAAACATAACACATAAAGTAAGCCAACATAAATAGTAAAAGACCAGTTGGGAGAATATGAGTAAACATGTAAAAATGCTAACAAGCTAACCAGAATATTCGATAAAACTTTGGACACACTTCCTCTTTGCCTCAGTTTGTTTCCATTTTATCAGTACCACTACCATAAACATGGACTTTGTATTTCTACAATTACAGACTGTAGTTCATCCGTTTGTGGATAAGCACTAAGAAAATATCTTTTACTTTTTAACTGACCACTGTGTCCTTTAATGACACATCATCCATAACAGCAGCCTGACTTTAGAGAACTTTAATTAAAGTTATATTCTCCAATTAAGTTTGTGGCACATTTGTATAGCTGTGCATAAAGTTGAATGAGTGACTTCAGCATGTGCAAAAAGACGGGCTTTTGGCATCAAAGCAGAGAATTGTAATAAAGAAAATAATTTAAATGAATCAGAGGATGGATTTATGTGCTTACATGAAACGTTTCTCAAGAAATTTTTTATTCATAATACACAACACATTTGTTGCGTCCTTATAAATTAATTTTAAAAGCTAAATGTATCTGTAAGGTTGTAATGTATAATGGAGACTCATTTGTCTGATATATTATAGATTAAAATAGATTTTTGATGTAGGTTAGTCAGATACTTGAAAGTTTATGTTTATATCATTCTTAATTATTTAATCATTTAAGTTCATTTATATTTCTAATTAATTAATCCCTTCAATTAATTTAATTTATATAATTTATCATTTAACTATTTATTATAATGTACTATGAAACTTTAATTGTGTTGATCTTATAAACCTTAATAGGCCTCACTTTCCCTAGTGAGGCCTAACTGCCTTGGCTTCTGGCTGAGGAATATTTATATACTAGATACTGTTCCCCTGAAAATAATTGGGCTCAAGTTTTACACAGTTGGGACATGCGTTGTATTGGCTAGCTATGGTTCTTTGGGAAGAATGTCCTTGTTTTGTGTTTGTTTTTCCATCTACCTATATAAATGAGCTGTGAATTATAATGTATTGACAATCAACACTTGTGTAGTTGTCTTTTCTTTCCAAACATTTGCACTTCGGCAGAAGGCTCCAGTATCAGGAACAGAAGCATTGGGGCAGTCAGCGTGTTTCCTGACTGATAGCTGATGACAGCGTCAGCTTTTGAGAGTCATCTCTCTCGGATGACCGAGCATCTCACCCTATCTTTAAGGGAGAGCCCAGCCACCCTACAGAGAAAACCCATTTTGGCCACTTGTATTCGCGATCTAGTTCTTTCGGTCATTACCCAAAGCTCATGACCATGGGTAAGGGTAGGAACGTAGATCAACTGGTAAATCGAAAGTCTTGCCTTTTGGCTTAGCTCCTTTTTCACCACAACATCAGTATCCCTGCTGAACCCACGCCGACACGTCTGTCAATCTCATGCTTCATCTTACCATCAAGACCCCGTGATACTTAAACTCCTATACTTTGAGGCAAGATCTTATTCCTGACTCAGAGAGGACTCTTTACTCTTTTCCATCGCCTCAGATATGGAGGTGCTGATTCTTATCCGGGCCGCTTCACACTCTGCTGCAAAGTTTGCGTTGCCTGATGATGCTAACAGGACCACATCTTCTGCAAACAGCAACGACATGATCATCAGATTACCAAACCGGACAACCTCCATCCCCTGGCTGTGCCTAGAAATTCTGCCCATATAAATTATGAACAGAACCGGAGACAAAGGACAGCCCTGATGGAGTCTAACCTTCACTGGTAACAAGTCAGACTTACCGCCGGTCATGCCATGTACCCCATATTCGCGAAGCACCTCCCACAAAATACCCCAAGGGACATAGTCAAAAGCTTTCTCCAGATCCACAAAACTGGTTGGGCAAACTGGTTGGGCAAACTCCCATTAACCCTCGAGGATCCTGGAGAGAGTAAAGAGCTGGTCCAGCATTCCATGACAGGACGAAATCCACACTGCTCCACCTGAATCAGTTGGACTCTCTTCTCCAGTACCTCTGGAGTAGACTTTGCCAGAGAGGCTGAGGAGTGTAATTCAACTGTAGTTGGAACTTGGAACCCCCTTTTTAAAAGAGGCACCACTACCCCCGTCTGCCAATCCAGAGGCACTGCCCCTGATGACCATGCAATGTGGAAAAGGCGTGTCAGCAAAGACCACCCCACAGCATTCAGAGCTTTGAGAAATTCTGGACGGATCTCATGCACCCCTGAAGCCCTGCCACCAAGGAGCTCTCTAACTACCTTAGCAACTTCAGCCCCAGTGATCTGGCTCTGCCTCCTCTACAGAGGGCATATTGGTGTGATTGAGAAGGTCCTTAAAATATTATTTCCACTGCCTAATGATGTTCCCAGTCGAAGTCAACAGTGCACCACCTCCACTACAGTATATACAGTGTTAGTAGCACACTGGGGGGGGGGGGGGGGGGGGGGGGGGGGGGGGGGGGGGGGGGGGGGGGGGGGGGGGGGGGGGGGGGGGGGGGGGGGGGGGGGGGGGGGGGGGGGGGGGGGGGGGGGGGGGGGGGGGGGGGGTTACTGCCACAACAGGCACCAACTACCTTGCAACCACAGCTTCTGTATGCCGCCTCAACAATAGAGGAACGGAACATGGCCCTTTCAGACTCAATGTCCCCTAACTCCCCCAGAATGTGGTTGAAGCTCTGACGGAAGTGAGAGCTGAACATCCGTCTGACGGGTTCTTCTGCGAGACGTTCCTAGCAATCCCTCACTTTACGTTTGGGTATGCCTGGTCTGACCGGGATCTCCCCCCCCCCTCAACTGATCCAACTCACCACCAGGTGGTGATCAGTTGAAAGCTCAGCTCCTCTCTTCACCTCTCTTCATTACTACCCCTCCCACAGGTGGTGAGCCCATTTGAGTTGGGACTTATGTAAATCCTTCGGGCTGGGCCTGGTCTGGCACTACGGGAACTTGCCCGACCACCCGGCGCTCGCTGACGAACTCCATACCCGGGCCTGGCTCCAGGGTGGGTCCCCAATAACCCTAACTCAGACAGGGTACACGTATTCCTGATTTTTCTATTTATAAGTGTTTGTTTGGACCACTTTTTGTCTGGCCTGTCAGCTAGGACCAATTTGCCTTGGGAGACCCTAGCACACAAACCCCTCCACCACAATTAGATGGTGATCAAAGGAGGAGTAATAATAAATAATAATAAATAATATTTTCAGTATTTCCATGCCACTTTTCCCTTACTATAGTGCTGAAGTCATTAGGCTTTTAACTCATCACTAATCCAGTGCTCTTGGTACCCAATTCTATGGACCTTGATGAATGATGTTTGTTCACTACTGTATTATTTCTAAATTTTACACAACTGGAGAAACCAACTTCACATTTTACAGTTGGCCACAGAAGAAACACACACACATGCACACAGACAATTTATCTTTTTATTTACATACAATTTACATTCGTATCTGTTCTAATCTTGCTGAAGCCTATACCAACATTTATATGGTGAAACACCTTGAAATTGGTCACCAGTCCATCACACATTCCAAACTGAACACTTGCACTGCCAGTTGACCTTCTAGCATGTGGGAGAAAATGTAGGATCCTGGAAGAAAATCACACAGACAGAGGGAGAACATATAAACCACAGACCTGAAAAACAGGAACAAGGTCTTTCATGCTGGGGGGGCAAGCACAATAACCACTATGACACAATTTTAATGTTTAATTTATAAGGAAAATTAATAACTATATTGGTAAGTATTGGACCATCAATCTGAAGTTTAGGGGTTCAAATCCCAAGGCCCACAGGAGTTACCAATGTGGGCCCCTATGTAATGGTTCAAGGTTGTGAACCCCAACTCCAAATTTACCACCATTGGCCGTTGAGCAGGGTCCTTAACCTTTGCTGTTCCAAAGCTGATGTACTGTATATAATCATGTGCTCTGACCCAGATTGGAGAATCTGTGAGTCTTTTTGGATCAAAGTGTTTGCAAAAAATTATGTAATGTTATATGAAATGGCTAGCCCATGCACTAGTACAAATCACACATTTAAGACTGTAAATTTTATAACACATTTAATAACCAGAGCAAGCTGCTAAACAGTCTTTCAGTGGGTGCAGTAAAATGATGCATACTGCATGATGCATAATGATGTATGCCTTTATCTATCAATACACTGATTTTTCCTCATGTAGAATATCCTGCCAATCTTTAGACAAATTAGATGATAAAAATCTGATTAATGCTCATTAGATTCAGCTGGCCCAAAGAATTATCCTTGGGGCTTTTGCAACTATTTCTGCTGACCTTTTAGATCCCTTTGATTGTTAGTAAATGCAATTAAATCAATTTATCAGGACTTAGAGGGATCATGTAATAACATAAAATGCCCCACACATAGAAAGGCATGTAAAGTATATTTAAAATAAAATGAAATTTCTGTCTTACAACACTGGCATTCCAAAAAGAATTGAAAAAGTGTTTTACCAAAACTTATTTGACCTTTTGACCTTTTATATAAATGATAGCTGAAGCAAAACTAGACATAGAAAATGAGAAACATTAATTAGTCCAAAGGGTTTATTAATTAATCTAATATATTACTAACTAGCCACTTAGCCTGGGCAAAGTGATGACGTTTACTGCAAATAGTTTTTGCCTAATTAGTTGCACTGCGCTATTGAAATAGAAATAAAGATCACTAAAAACAAAGCCCACTGAGTCGCTTTTTGGTGGTTCAAAAAGCATATATACCTCCACAGAACCCTAATAAATAAAACTGAAAAGATGAGTCAAAATCTGTGGTGATTAAAGCAACTGTGTGAATTTGCATAGAATCAGCATCATTGGGTGGAAATTCTTGCTTATTTTTATTTCACTAAATGTCATATATTTAACAATTGAAAAAAAAATCTTTATGTTATAGTTATTGAGACTACGAATAAAGATTTAAAAAAAACATGTATTTTACTATAGGTTATTAGTATTATGTGTGGTATTTGGTGTTTACAGTGCCATTGCGATAATGAGGTACGGCATTCTCAATTCACTCAAGGCCAACAATTGGTCGCAGCAAAAGGGGACAGTACATTTTGAACATATGTTTGTGTCCATCACTACAGAACAGTGTGGGTGTAGTATTTGTCCAAATGAAGAAAACATCACAGGTTGCAAAAACAATAGCACAAACATTGTGGAATTGGTCAGGGTATATAAGTAAAATCAAAATTAGCTCAAGAATGGAACATAAAACTAAAAAGAGTCTCAGAGAGAGGGCAGCATGTTTGTTATGTACCATTGGGAGGCTCAAATCACACTTGCAAGCACCAAAGTTTGAAGGAATTCTCTGCGGTGAGGATGCGATATCAAAAATCACCCAAAGGGATCATGCCCTACACAAAGGGTCTTGATTGAAGTCGATTCATTTGGCCAGGTAGAAAAAAACGTCTTTACATATACACATGCACACACACACACACACGCACACACACACACACACACACATATATATATATATATATATATATATATATATATATATATATATATATATATATATATATATATGGTGGAGATCAAAATTAGAAAACAATGTGTTTCACAAAATAAAGTATTTCAACATAAAACCTTTCTGCAGTAAACTTGAACATAATTAGAGACCAGCACTATAGCACAAAGAAAGATTACAACTATATTCTGAAGGTTGCAACATATACCAATCAGTAGGAAGTGTATAGGCCATTGCTTTGAATGACTTTTGCACATCTGTAGCCACAGGACATTACAAGTCTCTTACACTGCTCTAATGTGATTTTGGTCCACTCTTTTTCTAGTCTCTTCCACAGTTCTGTAACTGTTGTGGGTTTCTTGGCCATAACTTTGCCACCAAAGATGTTTCAGAGGTTCTCTATTGGGTTGTAATATAATTGGCACAGTCATTACTGAGCGTGAAAAGCAAATAAAATCAACAGAGGGTTTAAAACATGTAAAGTTATTGTACTAAAGGCAGTCTGTGAGTGCTGATGGAGTTTAACAGTACTGAGTCCTCGTTGTACAGGTGTTTAAATTTAAAGTGTCACAGCTATGCCAAAAACCACCAAAATAAGTTATGAATAAACCAAAAAAAATATTAGATTTTTTTTACTTCTTTCTTTATTTGCAATCCTTATGCACTTATTCAAAACTGTAAAGGACGACATATTGAGGCTAGTATTTGACTTTGACATGATAATTGCCATGGGATTTCCCAGCCTGTTTTGACAGGTGGTTTGCAACAGAAAGGACATCTGGCTTAAATATTTGCAATACTCCATATCGGTTACAGGACTGTTTGTGTTTACTGAGCTAAATTAATGCTTAAATAAATAAATCATAATCTGCTGTTGTGTATAACCGTTAACAATCAATTGCACTTGTAGAACTGTTGCAAATATCACACTTAAGATCAAGGTCATGTTTAGAAAATATTCACATTAATAGTTAGTATAATAGCATGCCATTTCATATGACATTGCTTAATTATATCTGCTTCATAATTAATTTAATAATTGCATGAAGTATGATCTGGATGTTTGAACAATAATGGTGATTGCAAAGATTAGACACATACAGGATTTTAGTATCTCAAATGAAAATTGCCAACTCCCTTCAAATGGTCATCATGAACTCTGTCCTATGAAGACAAATGTATTCACTTTCTTAATAAGAAAACTCAAACTACAGTTTACAACTCATATAACCAAATCCAAAAGTAACTTATTTAGAGAGATGTATTATTCATGATTTAAGACAATTTAGTTTAATACCATATCGATTACTGTATTTTTACCTACACAAAAAGGCATTTTGTAAAAAGTGTAACTGGTAAAACTAACTGGAAAAAACATCCCTCTATGGTTTTAAAAGCATGAGGACATGTCTTAATACTTCCAAAGCTTCTAATAACATGTTCTGTAGATGTCTCTCAGATTGATGAATTTTGCAGTAGACTTTGCCCAGGTGCCTTATAAGGGGAATAGTTTCCATATATCTTACTCTGTTCAGCCTGAAAACCTCAGGAAACATGTCCCATAGGGGTGCTGCTCTTTCCAGTGGCGCAATGTCTGGAGCCACCTGTAGGGCGGCAGTGCACTCCTGAGTCTGCGAATCTTACTCTCTGCACTTCCCAGGGGTAGCACCCTCAGGATAATTAAAGTAAGAACTGCCAGGGCCTCTGCTCTGAGGTCATTCATCAACTGGATTACCTGCAAGATTAATGTGGCCTTGGTGTGGCACTGCAATGGATTGCTGCCACTTGCTGAGATCATTAGTGCTGGCCTAGCCGCCTCTGCCAGGGGTGAGGGGCATTGCATACTGGAAAGTTATGCAGCTTTGCATACTAAATGAATAGTCCATCATTGCCTAATTAAGGGATTATTGGAGACACTTGTGCTCAGTCCCCTAGACAGTTAACCATAACTGAAGGGCAAAAGAGATTAGTTTTACCTGTTCAGTGGCAAAGAAGTAAAACTGCTGACAAAGTTGTGCAAAACACAGTGAGTGGCCATTAACAACCTCATAAAAGCTAGTGCTACTTATTAATGTTTAAACTGTAAGGAGAAAGGTGTTTCATTTGAATTGATCAGCATGTGCTTGCAGTGCTGAACGTTTGTAGATTTTATATCATCCTAAAAACTGCTTCTGATTCTGTTTAAATTATATAATACTATAACTTCTGGTGTATTATCAACTTAATTAAATATAGAAAACATTCAATGTAATGTTGCTTTAAATGCACGAATTTCAGTGAAATTAGGAAATGATGTACACATATACCCAATTGGCTGGATATATGACTGAATACTCTGAATACTGATATATTCTAATATCAAAACAGAGAAAAGCAGAGGAAAAAGCAAAGCTTTACTGGCTGTATGTCTCACAGTGTATAAGACTTGTTTTTCATTGACTATGTCAGGAATCAAGAGGGCTAATCCCTTTGAGACTTAAGATAAAAGTTTCAAAAGAAATAATGAAAGGCATACTGCCTAAGGGCACACATCGGCATGAGCATACAGTAAGCAGAGGGAGAACAGCAGCAGAGCACGACAAGCACAAACACAACCAGATTTCTTGCTTGCATCCACATCCTCCAGTTCCAGAGAAATATATCTTACAAAATCAAAATTCTCCCTCCAGACAGGAACACAAAGAAATGGGTAAACTCATATTAAAATATCTAGAGAAATAATTTAAAAATTTGTAATTGCATATTCATTTCAACAGAAATCTCTAACAAAGATTTAAATTTAATGAACCTATATCGGATTATGGACATATAATACATACTTAAATTAATATTTCTGTTACTTTGTAAAAAAATTATATGAACATAAATATTAGAACACCTAACTGTTACACAAACATGATCTTTTATGTTATCTAATTTAAATTGAAAGTGGCACGGTGGTTTAGTGATTAGCACGTTCACCTTTCAATCTGGGTGGATTTTCCATGTTCTCCCTGTATCTGTGTAGGTTCCCTCCAGGTTTTCCAGTTTCCTCCCACTGTCCAAAAAATGGATAAAAGGTAAACTAAATGCTCTAAATTGCCCCATGTAGTGTGTGTTTGTGAGTGTCAGTGTGAGTGAGTGTGCCCAGCGATAGATTGGCAAACTGTCCTGGGTGTATCTGCTTTGCGCCCGAAACGTTCTCCCCTGGATGGGCATCGGGAACCCCCCTGCAACACCAGTGGAGGATTAAGAGGAAGATAATGAAATAATTAATTTAATTTGGTCTCTCATTGCAGATAGAACAGCTTCCACACTTCCGGGAAGGTTACGTACAAGACAAGAATATTTTGGGGAATTTTTTTGGGGGGGCGGCACGGTGGCTTAGTGGTTAGCACGTTCGCCTCTCAGCGCTAGGGATTCCCGGTTCGAATCCCCATCTGGGTGGAGTTTCCATGTTCTCCCCGTGTCTGCGTGGGTTTCCTCCGGGTTCTCCGGTTTCCTCCCACAGTCCAAAAACATGGATCAAGTTAATTGAATTCTCAAAATTGCCCCGTTTAGAGTGTGTCTGTGTGAGTGTGTGCCCAGCGATGGATTGGCGCCCTGTCCTGGGTCTATCTGCCCAGCGCCCGAGACGTTCTCCCCTGGATGGGCATGGGGA
>JAFMOD010000428.1:1348015-1371371 GCA_019802435.1 Corydoras maculifer
ATATATATATATATATATATATATATATATATATATATATAAAATCACAATAATTTGGGTAATTTTGGACACAAACCTTGTTTTGTTTAAGGCTGTGTAAAGTTTTTTTTTTGCTACATTAAGCATGTTGTCCTTGCTGTGGTCAGCAGAGTAAAATAATGGTGCAGTGAGTAGTCTTTTCATCTTTTCCTTTTTTTTGAGGGTTTAATTGTCATACTGAAACATTGAGATTTTATCTCCAACAATAGATGTCAGTAAAGAATATGGGATAATGCTGTCACAAACAAAATGTGATTATTTCATAGAATCTAGGCCTAGTTAAGTTAGTATTTGTGATATAGCCTTCATAAATAAAACAATGTGTTTATGCATATTTTTCCCAGTGCTGAATATTTTATAGCTCTGATTCTAGTTAAACAGAACCCATTTATCTTGAATCTTTTAGTTGCAAGCAAAATAAATGCAATATTATGTGCAATATTATCTAATGCCTAAAACCAATTATGTAGTAAGGTTTTCAGCGGTCCTTATATATAATGGCTTATCTCGAGCTAAGAGTTTGACAGCATAGTTTGATGGACAAGAGGATGTGATTTATAATGAAACATTGTTGCATTGCACATAGCTGCTGCATCTTGTTCCATGTCTGGGCGATGTGTATTTTCAATCTCAGGTCCACAAGACAAAGTTGAAGAAAAAAATAAGAAACCCTGCAAGGTCACACTGCTGAATTTCAACAAGCCAGGAAAGAACATACTTTACGTATGTATTCTAGCCACGTAGTGAATGGAAAGCAACACTAGCAATATCATTCTTTCATAAGCCTCTCAACTGTCCAATTAGCCTTATCTCTTCGTTGCAAGAACAAAAATGTGTCATTTTAAAAAGAAATGTGAGAGAAAAGCAGGAGATGAAGCCACTCCCTGAGGTTTACACTGAATGTATTGCCTGTTTAATGCACCTAATTATATAACGATTTCAATGCACTGCTTATGTCACCCTTGGTTTATAGGGCAAAAGCAGCCCTCAATATGATGAATGAAGATTTCAATTAAAGATGACTTTTATGAATAAACTCCATGTCACAATGATTCACTCCATAGGTGTGTCCCAAATTTCACCTTAATTAAACTCACATCCTATATTCTTGGAAGCTTTTCTCTTAGTCTTTTCATATCTCGTCACCTCTTTGTAGAGGCCTCCCATCTACTATTTTATACATAAAAGTGGAGTGGAGTGTAATGCTGCTTATAAAACAAAAAAGTCATATTAAAATTTTCTGCTTGCCACAGCCTTTCAAAAGAAATCTTACACACAAGGACACAAAATATAATGGTGTTGCTTTCAAAGCAAGGTCTGTCAAAAGCCTGTAAATCTTGCAAATAAAGTCAGCCATTGTGAATTCTCTTTGAAAACTTCTGACCAGTGGCCATAACTTTCCTTCATCATCCTGCCACACAACAGGTTGATGTTTTGTACAGGATGAGCATTTGGCACTTAATTAATATGTCTAGCCACAAATCATAGCAGATGACGCAGATGTGGAAATCTAAAAATTGCACAGCAAAATTACTTATCGGGATAATAAGCTAGGACTACAAACACACACTAATGGACTTGTTTTGTGCAACCCTTCAATTTTGCCATAAGTGGCACACTCATTTTAAACAGGACTGTCTTTTAAAAAGCAGTATTTCATTAGCTGGTAAATTTTCTACATCCACAGGTTTTCTAGTGAGGCTAAAATGAGGTTGCAAGCCTTGCTACCTTACGTTAGAAAATGAGGGCAAATACCCTGCTATTATGGATGTTTTCATGGAAGTATTCACCATGTCATGCAGTCCAAAGATTTATCTATACGTAACACCCACTTTAAAAAATAAGATTTCAGTTTTCTACAAAAATAATTTCTTAAATCAGTGGGACATTTTTTTAAATGAAATAAAAACAAAAATCTTTGATTTGTCAGTATTTATAAGCCTTTATTTTATGTGTAAAAGTACGAATTCCAGTCTTGTCAGTGACCGACATGCTTGAATTTTGTGAAGTAACGTAATATATATATTTTTTATATAATAGTGACACTTTATGCAGAGTGAAGACAGAGGAGAGTTGTGGTTTTAACACAAAAAATGATTTATTGCAACAAAATCACCTGAAACTCGCTAACACATACACACAAACACAGCAGTCACTTCTTGCCCCTTGGGCTGTTGCACTTCTTTTCACTACTCACTACACAAGGAAGAGCATGATAATTAAATACACAAACACTGAGCAGGTGTTTCCATTTACCTGATTTCCTGACTTTGCCTCACATTCACAGACTCCACCCAATTGCTCCACTGATATTTAAATTACCTAGGCTTGATATATTTAGCAATAATGATAACAGGTAAATAAAGTATTTACAAACGATGGACAGCTTCTAAATGCATAGTCATTGTGATTTACACATAGACTAATTGGTTTTCTGCTGCCCCCTCAGCTCATTTAATATGGGTGTTCTCTTAGTTTCAGATAACATGTATATAATTGTAATTGTAGTTGTAATAATATTACTGATGAATACTAATAAAGTAACAATACACTATTTTAGCTATCAGTATGTCTTTGAAATATTTAAAGAAATCAACAACCTTAAAGAAACTACACACACAGGGAGAACATGCAGACTTTATTGAAAGGAACATCCAGAAATCAAGCTTTTCATTTGGCCCACTTGCCGCATGGAATAACAACTTGATATGGGCCACAAATGAACCTGATTAAGGCTATGTGTCTGCAAAATTTTTATATTTGGGTAAATTCTGGCTCACGTACAGGTTTCACTGCCACATCAGATGTGGGCCAAATGCATGTTTTCAACGTTGCCCGCCTTTGGTTCACATGCAGTTTTCCAGTGCCGGCAATAGATCAGCAGTATCACAGTTAAGCCAGATTACAACCTTTTTGTTGTGAGGCTAAAAGTAACAACTTTACTGCCTCGCTGCCCCAAGTTCCTTTGTTCTTCTTCTTCTTGCAGAATAGGGTCACCTTTTACCATTAACATTCAAACACTGTATGTGCACCATTTCTCAACCTGCTACTTCCCAGATCTTTATTCCTTGCCTGATCAACATTGTGCTTGTTTTTGAAATTAAAAACCATTTCACTTTTTTTCTCCACTCCTCACATCTATTCCCCACATTCTAAGATTTTGTTAGACGATGTAACAAAAAATTAATTCTTCTTCTAAACATTTACAAGCCTTAAATTGTATATCAATTGGATCAACTACCTTCAGTACTTTCATCATTTAACTGTCTCTGTCTCTCTTCCTCAACATTCATAAGTTCTTAAAAATACCTTACCATCTCAGTACATCCTTATCATTTGACAGCACATGTCTATCTGCATCTTTTATAATTTTAACCTGTGATACATTCTTCCTACCTCTTTTTTCTTAGCTTTTGATACTTTTTTAAATATACAAAATATGAGCTAGCCAGTGAATACACTGAAAAATCATCGTTTTGGACATTTGTCAACTGAATAGAGCTTAGGATCAATTCTCATATTATTGATTTCGTCACATTTTACAAAATATCTCAACTTATTTAGAAATAAGGGGTATACTTTACAATGAAAATGGATAGATAAATGGATAGAATGACAAATACCTTCACAAACACTATTTTTTTTATTCCAAACAGCAAAAAAAATTCAGTTAGCATCTGACAGAAGGTTAAGTAGTAGTATTCCATCATTTTCAAATTGGGTTAGACAGGCAGTTTTTGAAATAACATTGCAGAATGTTATGAAGATAACTCTGCTTTGTCAGAGCTTCTAAAGGAAACTCATGCAGGCAGCACAAGACAAACATGCAAATACAATACAAAAGAAAAAAAAGAAACTTGTTTGTGCGATGCTAAAATTAAACCCAAGACATTCTTGTTTTATAGTAAAGTGCTAAACACTTCATTACTGTTTTGCTTATCATTAATAAGGAAAAATGTTTAGCTTAACAAAATGTACTCCATTTTGGGAGTGGGAGGTGGGTACAGCAAGCCAGAACAGTAAGGAATTCCAGCTATTCCCAGTTGCCTTGTTTTTGTTTTGTGAGTGGGAGAGATAAAAGAAGTGGACACCAGCCAAAGGGAAAGACACACAAGAGCTACGTGTGGTTATATGTGTTTGTGTGTCTATGTGTGTGTGTTATAGGGCAGAGAAAGTCTGTGTCCACTGAAAAGTGGTGATATGTGTAATAAAAAAGCCTGTCTCATGACTGGTTCCAACCATCGCTTCTCAGAAACTGTAACAACTACTTATGATCCTTTCTGGACAGTCCTTACAGTCTGCTTTCTTTTGTTGTTGTTCTTTTAGAAGCTTTTATTGCAGACTTTTATTGTAAACAACAATACATCTTCAAAAAAAGTTGTGCTTAAATACACACAGGGTAAAATGTATCTACAAAATATAGATAAGATAAAATAAGATAAGATAAACCTTTATTTGTCCCACAATGGGGAAATTCACATTTCTCAGCAGCAGATACAGAGGAGGATGAATGGATAACTCCTAAAATAAGATTTTTTTTACCAATGGTAGTATGTTGGGTCAGTATTTCACCTTACATCAAGAAGGTCCTGCATAAGAGATAGACAAAGATATTTTCTGTCTGAACTTTTCCCAGTGCCTGTAATAGTTTTCTCCAGAAACTCTGTTTTGTATAAAAACTAATGCATGTGTCTGTGTGAGTAGTGATAGGTAAATACTGTAACTGTTTAATAATTAATTATCACATTTATGATATTCAGAACAATGTGATAGATTTAGATTTTTCACTTGGTTATCAAGTAGAGCGATGCTTATGAATAACATTTCATACTTCATCTTTGATGTGACGATATCCTCATCATCATAGACATGTTTGTCTCAAGTGTTTTTGTACTGCAGTTTAAAAATTAGTCAATCGGTTAACTTAAAATATAAAAACTCAAATTTATAGGGGCTTGTTTACTGTAGTTAGCAAACCCAAAAGAAAACCAATTATCAGTGCTTGTGTTTCTGGTGGTCTGTAATGAGAAAACAATGTTTTGAAGTCTAAGCTTAATTTCAAATAGGTTGGCATATTGTAAAGTGCAGTTAACTCTGTGTGAAGCTTTGCATATATGCAGGAGGCAAGTAATTGGAAATCAGCACAGGTCTACCTTTTCGTCTGCCTCAAGATCCCTAGAGAGCTGAAGATGGGTTGGTAGGCAGTCACCACTCACACTTTTCAAGTAGCTGTTATTTCCAGAAACATAAATGGTTTGCTGATATACTGATATGAAAGCAAATGTACATTAGAATACAAGTACAGAGAATAATACAACCATCATTTCTGCTTCCATGTTTTTGACAAATTATATTTTGCACTTCTAACCTAATACCTTCACACAGCGAATTTAGAGCTGCCTTTAAGGAAACTACATCACATAATTGAGAATAACTTGTAAAATTTAAAGTGCATATACATCATATATTTTTTGTTTGTGCTAGATAAAATCAAGTGAAATAATTTAAGGTTTAAAACAACACTATTTAAACTAAATATGTCAACATCAAAATCATACTGGATGTGAACTTTCATTGTATTTTTCAGAAAAGTGTGCATTAATATAATTATTTCAGTTTTTTAATATAATAAATTTAATCCATCTGGTAAGATGTTACATTAGTTGTTAGATATAAAACTGCTACAATTCCGCCAAAGAATATTAGTGAGGACTCATCTGGGACTGTTAATGGCTGGTTTCAGATTAACCCAAATATTTAATAATGTACAAGTCATTCCAGATCTCCCCAGATAATTTTTTATTATTATAATTTTTTTTGATATATTCTTATCTTTTTGGACCATATACATGACAGTCATGTAATATTACAACAATAAATATTATTCTTTATATAAATAATGAAATTTACTCTATAAATGTTTGTTTACTTAAGCAAACATTTAATACATTTGAAATCGTTATTAAAAATGCATCATCAAGAGTCTCCTGACTGATCCAAAAATCACTACAGTTCACAGACAAACTTAGTCATGAATACCTTGCACACAATATGAACCAATGTTTCAGGGTTCTTTTTAATAATTTTTTAAAAATTTATTTTAGGTGTTTCATTTGTTCGAATTGCCACGGCTGTATAAAATTTCAAACAATTTCATGTGCATTTCATACACTTTTCTTTTAGCCTTTTAGAATTTGCTATTATTTTTTTTCTGTCCTAGTAAAAACTGTGCCTCAGTGCACAAAGCAAGAACCATAAAGGTAGAGTAAGTAAGATTGGTATGGAAGAACTTGATATGGAACTATCCCTATCAAACCCCTTTAGGATTAAAAGAAATAGCGATTACAATTTGGGCCTGCTCACCGATGTAAGTGTCTGGCATCAAAAATGCTTTTCTAGTTAAATGGACAAAATTTCCCACAGGCACACATCAAAATCTCATAGGAAAACTTCCTAAAAGAATAAAAGCTATTATGGCTGCAAAAGAGGTCAAACCTAACCTAGGATGTCATGTCTTGAAAACTCATGTTGGTGTGATGTATAAGTGTAATATACTTTTGTCCACATGGTGCAACAATACTGATCATATTCCTAAATGCTGTCAAATGCTGATCACATTTATGGAATAATGTTTTGACAGGATGTAAAGCTAAGTTTATGCAGCAATTACACACAGTGTCAAAAATCTCCATTTTTAAAACTAACATTGTGCAGTAGTCAACTATATTTTTGACAGCATTAAACGTCTGAGCTGCCAGTATGAGGAAGAAGAGAAGACGAAGTGAGACATAAAAGGCTTCTCTCAGGCTCTGCTGGACTTTAAGATAACGGAACGGCACTGTTTGATGGCAGTAGATAGATACCCTATCTCTGCAATTTCTCATGATCAAAGGTGTAAAATGTATTACATATTTTTATTATGTATGGATTCAGAAGAGAATGGTTTTGAGAATTCAAAGAGCATAATACTGGGGGGGGGGGGGGGGGGGGGGGGGGGGGGGGGGGGGGGGGGGGGGGGGGGGGGGGGGGGGGGGGGGGGGGGGGGGGGGGGGGGGGGGGGGGGGGGGGGGCAAAATAATAATAATAATAATAATAATAATAATAATAATAATAATAATAATAATAATAATAATAATAATAATAATAATAAATAATGAACAAAAAAAGAAAATGACTTTCAACAGCTCATATTGAATTACCTTAGGCTACAGCAATTTAAACCCAGTGATCTGCTGATGCCAAGAGTTGGGGGGGGGGGGGAGTTTAGCACACACAGCAGTCATATTACATTAATGGAGCAAGGAAAACACAGGGTTGAAAAAGATTCGTTCTTTTAGACTGGATTAATTTGACATCCCCTCTGAGCAAGCAAGCCGATTGGGGATTTGCCACACAATACGCTTAGCCCTATATAATTGCCTACTGAAACTCAGAGAAAACCATGGCAGAAAGGAGGCACAAAAAAGATACTGGTGAAGTTTTCTAGTCACTGGGGCACGAAGGCCTTACAAACAAGAAAAATAGTATATAGGAAAAGAGAGACCGAGCTCAGAGGTGCATAGGGTTCCTGTGGTGTACAGGTGAAGCTGAACAGAAAGAGAGAGTGTACATGCAGCAAACTGGGCCTCCGGTGGATTTCAGCAGGGATTGGACTCAGTTGAGTGGTAGAGGGAAGCTGACATGCACCTTTATCATAGGGCTTAGCCAGCCTAAGGCTGTGTATAGACACGGGGCCCAGTGATGGATGGTATGCAGGACTTTTTCTCTTTCTCTTTCTTATTCTCTCTCTCTCTCCTATTCTCTCTCTTTCTCACTCACTGTCTGTTTTTAAGACAGAGCTCCTGTAATCTGTTACAGTGAAATCTTCCCACTTTGTTTGTTCCCAGTGCATTGCCCTACCTCGGTCTCTATTTTTATAACCTCTGAACTCTGTTCTTGCACCTTCCACTCTACTGAGTGCCAGGCCATGACATCTGAGTGCTGTATGAATTTTAATCAGTTTTCGTTTATGCAGACAGTCAACTGCACATACCTATATAAGCAAAAGTAATAGGACACCTACACATTACACCTGCCCAGGACCTTTCACGATGTCCAAGTCTTAGTTAGTGGGAATGAATCATTCACCCAGAAGAGCATTTTATAGACAATGATGTAGGTTGAGATGACAGACCTATAATTTCTATTTCGATTCATCACAAACAAGTTAAAGAGAGCAGGATCAAGCTTTTTTTTTTTTCTCTCCATCAAACTCACCCAACCATGCATGTTGGAACAGAAAAAGCCTTTCCCAAGCTATTCAGATATAGTTGGGAAACATACAAATTAAATTTTATACAGCTTTAAATGAAATATTAAATTGTCACATACCCCATGTTTCCTTTGTTGCCTCATTAGACTGTCTCTTTTAATCCATGTGTTTCTGTTTATATTCTTTTGTGTTAATTGGTCTGGATCCTGCCGCTTGTGTGGCATTCAAAAGAGCACCGAAAGTGATGTGAATAAGGGTTTATAATAAAGCAAGAGAAGAACAAAACAGACAAAAACACACAGGTGCAGGACTAGACTTAAATTGATGATTGGACAAAATGGGCTAGGTGAGGCAGGTTTAAACACACCCAAAGAAGACATGTAATTGGGACAATCACATCTGATAATAATTACAAGATAGAAGGAAAATTAACAATATCTAATTAATTAACAAAGACCAAAGAATAAAAACACAAGACACATAGTCTGGAAAACAAAGAAAAATGAAAATAAAAGTCTAATTAGGAATCCTACTTATTAGTAATAATGTTCATACATGTACCGCAGTTGATTCTGTTTGCCTTCCTTGACCCTCCTCTGTATTTATTTGCCTTTGTCTGTCTCATATGTGGGTCTTTAATTAAGCCCATGGATTCAGTTTCACTGCTTGGCATGCTTTTATTTAGTTAATATATTATATTTAGTTTGGTGTCCTTTACCTCCTGACTCTTAATATAGCCACTGTAAATCCTAGCTGAACGTTCAAAGAGTCTGACACTGATTAAATAGCATATCCCAATATTTGTCTATATAGTGTAGCTTTTGAGACCGGTTTAGGTATATCTTCCAGGAATTACTAGTCAAATATGCTTCGGTTGGCATAATTTTTTTATTTTTACTTTCTAATGTAGTTATAGTCAGTTTCCACCACTCAGGCATTTCCTCCCTATAACAAGACTGATACTGACCATGGAAGACAATGACATTTGATGCTGTCTTTGACAAAACATGAGACCAGACAAAGACAACTGGTTCATTCTCAAACATTATCATAATATATACTATTTTTAACCTTTGCTTCAGCAAAATGCATAAGTTAAAATGCACATTAGGAAATGAAGGTGAAACCTAAAACTAAATGAATGTTTGGTGGTGAAGACAAAAAAAGTATTGTTCTATCAATATTTTCATAAAATATTGTGAAATATCTTCTTCATAAGTTGTTTGTTCTTTTAGCTCCATGTTAGGAAATATGCAAAATTTTGGAAAAGCATCCAAAAACTTATGGCTCATTAAGAAATTATATATTGTATGATAAATAATATCTTATCCATGTATGCAAAGATGATTTACTTCCATTCTGGGTCAACTTAATCCTCAGAGTGAATTAACAAAATCAATCATTACCAATAATGGCAACAGGACAGAGTTACACAGGCCACTGCCTCTATTTACCTGCAGACAAAAACTTGATTAGCTTGAAAATAAGCTTGTTTATGACTGTTTTCATTGCCAGTTTTTTTTTATCATATGCATGAATTGTTTGCTTATATGTTATGACCCAAGAATCTCGGGTAATAGAATTAATGATAACTTGTTGATATCTTACATTTTAGACATAAAAAAAGCTAAATAAAATCCCACATTCTGTTTAAAGATAATGTATCATATATGTCTTGATATACAATTTGATGTACTAGTTTTAACCAAAAACAAAACCATGACAATGTATATATCCCCATTTTCAAACTGTTCGCACAAAACAGGAAGCATGAATTTGTCCAAAATCTCTTGGAATGCTAAAGTATTATTCCCATCCTTTTATTGAAACTAAGAGACCAAGCCCCAAAACAACCCCACACCATAAGCCCACCAAAGTTTATACATGTCAGAATGTATTCAGATAAGTACTATTCTCCTGGCAACTGCCAAAACAATATTTGATTCCCAGAGAACATTTTTCCACTGCTTTAGAGTCCAGTGGTTGCATGCTTTACATCACTACATTTGACGCTTTGCATTGTGTTTGTTAATATAAGGCTTGGATGCAGCTTCTCAGCCAACGAAACCATTTCATTAAGCCTGTTACCCACTGTTCTTTACCTAATCTGAAGGCCACATGAATTTTGAAGGTCTGTAGCGATTGGTGACCACCGTGCACTATGCACCTCCTCATCCGGCTTTGTCATCATATGTTGCCTACCACTTTGTGACTGACTACCTGTTGTTCTCAATCCCTTACACTTACAAGACCACTGACAGTTGATTGTGAAATATTTAGTTGAGAGTAATGACTACACTGTATTCTAAATTATTATGCAAAAAGTGTTTAGGGGTGATAAGGTAAGAATTATTTTATTTGTCAATTAAACTGATGGTGATATAAAGAGCCCTGACACACATCACTGAAAGCAATTGCGGACACCTGTGCTAATTAGTTTGACAGGTGTGCAATTCTACTTAAGAAGGCTGTACCACATTATTAAGCAGCTTACATTTTCAGCCAAAATAGGAAAAGAAGGATGTATTGGCTGCTGGGAAGCAACAAATTGTGGAGTGTTTAGGTCAAGGCATGACAACAATCAACATTGCCAAGACACGTCATCGTGATCATCGCACTATCAAGAAGTATGTAGCTCATTCAGAGCACACACGTGTGCGTGCTTGATAAGGGAAAATTGAGGACTCTTTCCAACAGGAAATTCTGTCAGGTTCAAGGAACAGCTGTAAAAATGTCTTGTCATAGCAGCAGACAAGTTTTTGAAGCTGCTGGTGCCTCCAAAGTCACCCGAACAACAAGATGCAGGGCCCTTCAGAGGTTTGCAGCTGTGCATAAGCCATCCTGTCGACCTCCTCTATCCACCGCATACAAGCACTGCCATGGTTCAAGAAGAAGAACCATAACTTTCCACAGTAAGATAATTTTCATGCATGATAATGCACCATCTCATGCTGAAAAGAACACATCTGCATGTCTGGCTATGGTCATTAAAGGGGACAAACTTATGGTGTGGCCTCCATGCTCCCCTGACCTCAACCCCATTGAGAACATCTGGAGCATCAAAATGAGTGTCTGTGATGGTGGGAGGCAGTTCACATATAAGCAACAGCTCTGGGAGGGTATTCTGTCCTCATGCAAAACAATTGAAGCAGATACCATCCAAAACCTGACAAATTCAATGGACGAGAAAGCTCCTTTCGAATAAGGGGTCCTATGTGCAAATATAACATCACCTAGAATAAAGTGAATACTGTTTGACTTGAAAACTGTTTGATTTTAGTTTGTAATAATGCTAATGCTTATAATTTCACAAATTACCATTTTTTTTATCTTTATAAAAATGAAAAGTTTGAAAACTCTGCTGTGCATAATAATTTGGAATGCGCATTTTGAATGTTTTATTTTTTTCATTGGCAGTTTGTTCAAAAACTTTTCAATTGTACTCTAATAGTTGATGACTGGAAAATTACAATGACTGCAAATCATATAGGTCATTTTGGAAAATCTCAGAAAATATTATTTGCATACTAATTTGAAACACAGTGTAGTTGCCCAAATGACATCCTATTAACCTAACATTTTATAAATGAGCAACTTGTTCTTATAAAAATATTTGTAGAAAGATTCTGTATGCATAGGTGCATGGTTTTATATACCTGCAGCCATGAAAGGTAATTTAAGGCTATGGTCGTTTGCAGCATTTTAGCAGGTTATTGCATGGATCAGAAAACGATGTGACTGTCATCTATTATTTTCTGAAGCTTTTAAGATTACTTTATAAAACCTATAATTAGATGATTTTACTTCATTATTTCAATAATTTGAACTATACATTTAAATAATTTTTCAGTTATTGATATTTTTTTGTTTGCTTGTAACAAAAAGGAACATCCAATGGCTTGATTTAATGTAAGTAGAATAGGAAGACAAATAGATATTTTCCATGCAGATGGATCTTGGCTAAATGCCATGTGCCTGCAGTCCAGCAGGGTCCCAGTGCTGGCATCAGGTTCCATTGGAAGATGGCACAAATGAGTCTGGGCTATCAAGTGCTGCCCACACAATCAAAATATAAACATTATCCACTTTAGCTCTATTCTTCAAATTACACAGTAATATGAAATGGATTAATTATACCTTTAAATAAAGGATACCATATTAAACCTTTTTTCATCAAAAACTCATAAGAACAGAACCAGCAGAAGTAGGTAATTTATTTAAATCCAATCTAAATCTTTACCAATTTGTTAATGTACTTCTAATACATGGTCAAAAGTTTGTTAAAAGCTGACACTATTTAAAAATACCTTCAAATCATCATAACCTAATCAAAATACTGAAGTAAGCAAGTATTGCAACCCTTTACCCAAAAATGGCCTGTATTGCACCATATTGCACACACACACAGACACACACACACACACACACACACACACATATATATAATCTCTTTTTCTCTCTCTCTTTTCTCTCTCATGCATGCATGCATGCACACACACACACACACACACACACACACACACACACACACACGTTTGTTGGATATTAAACTTGCATGTTGCTGTAAAAAGCATGTTGGTGGAAATCTTTTTTAAAGATTTTAAAGAACTTATTTTAAATTAAAAGTATTTTTAATAAAAATTAAAAAAATAATCCTGCTGCCGAAAAGATTCCCCAAAACTATGTTGAGGAGCATGTTGTGTGGACAGAGGAGAAGTGGTCAAGATGTCATTTTAGTGATGAAAACAAGTTTACTTTGAGGGTGATGAGAAATGTTCATTGACAAACTGGGGAAAGATTGAACAGAGTGTGAAAAGAATTTAGCGAAAGGTGGAGGAGGATGTGTCGTGTTGAGGAACGTCTTTGGCAACAGGAGTTGGACCTCTCATCCAGAGTGAATGCAGTGTAAGAGACTAGTGATGTCCTGTGGTTGCAGATGTGCTTAAGTCATTCAAAGCAATGGCCTGTACATTTGGTAACTATTGTATCCTTCAGAAAATTTTGTTGTAATGCAAAGTTGAACTAGTTGTTGACCTAAATGCAAAAAAACAGTACATCAACCTAAACTTTCCAACCAATAAACATGGTGAAGGCAGCATCATGCTTTTTTTTTTTAGCAGGACCAGGTCAGAGCTGCAAAATTCTAAAATGGCCTAGATTAGATTAGATTCGATTCAACTTTATTGTCATTGTGCGGAGTACAAGTACAGGGCAAATGAAATAGAATCTAACCAGAAGTGCAATATATACATTATTTACATAAAGTGCATAATAACAGTGACTGGTGCATGGAGAGGTGAAGTGTTTAAATGTAGTGCATATAGTACAGAAAGTTCAGAGAAGTGGTTGTGCAAAAGAGTAATTAAAATGTGTGTATAGCGTTCAGAAATACCGCCTCAAGAAAAAAACTTTTCCAGAGTCTGCTGGCGTGGGAGCAGAGGCTCCTGTAATGCCCGCCAGATGGTAAGAGGCTGACAAGTCCATGATTTGGGTGGGTAGCATCCTTAACCATATTCATTGCCCTGCCAAGGCAGCGCTTGTGATGTATGTCCTCGATGGTGGGTAACTTGGTGCCTATGATGAGCTGCGCCGTTTTACCCACTTCAAGGAACTTGAAGCTTGACACCTGATCTACTGCAGCTCACTGATGTAGATGGGAGTGTGAGCTTGGCTCCTGGTCTTTCTGAAATCCATAATGATTTACTTTGTTTTGTGTGTGTTAAGTGCCAGATTGTTTTCATGGCACCATGAGGACAGATGCTGTACTTCATCCCTGCAGGCCATCTCATCATTGTCTCTGATCAGGCCTATCACCGTAGTGTCATCTGCAAACTTGACTATGGTGTTTGAACCATAAACAGGCACACAGTCATGGGTGAAGAGGGAGTCCAGAATTGGACTCAAAAAATAGCCTTGTGGAACGCCAGTGTTCAGGGTGATTACTGATGACATGAGGTTGTCCAATTTAACAGACTGGGGTTTTTTAGTCAGGAAGTCTGAAATCCAATTGCAGAGTGATGTGCTGATGCCCAGATGGTTGCGTTTGGATATCAGGATGGGATCACTGTGTTGAATGCTGAACTGAAATCAATGAACAGCATTCTCACATATGAGTTCTGACAGTCCAGGTGGGTCAGTGCAGTGTGTAGCATTGTGCAAATAGCGCCCTCTGTGGATTTATTGCTGCGGTACGCAAACTGGTGTGGGTCCAGTGTAGCAGGCAGGCAGGACTTCAAGTGAGAGAGAACTAGTTTCTCAAAGCACTTGGAGAAAATTGGTGTGAGTGCAACAGTTCGGAAGTCATTAAGTATATAAATCATAAAGACATTTTCTATCCAATATGACTGAGCTTTAGCTATTTTGCAAAAAAAAAAAAAAGAAAGAAATGTGTGAAAATCCTATTGGTCTAAACCTGAAGCTATCAGCTTAGACAGTACATCTGATTTTGTGACTGCCGGAGAAGTAACCCAGTATGTATTTTTTTTAGTCCGGACATCATTCATGATTTTGATGGCTGTACAGGGTCATCTAATTTGATGTAATTAACTTGGTAAACATTCAGATTCTTTAGAAGTTCTTTAGAAACTATCAATCAGTCTAGGTTGGTCACATTTAAAAGCATCTCTTGCCTTGTAGACTATATAAGCAAGTCTTAATCTTAAAGAATCTTTTGTTTTGTTACACACCTAAATGTTTGCGATTGAAGGCATATCTTGTTCTGGGAACACTACAAGTTAATCTAAATCCCTTGATTGAAGAGCATATCTTGTTCTGTCAACTCTGTGGAGCAAATCAAAAGGCGTCCATAATCCATCAACCCATTCTGTTTCCTTACTCTATAAGTATGTCTGAATCTTTTAAATCACAATTCATTCTTTTTACAATCGACTCTATGAGTGAATCTAATTCTTTTACCTCAATAAGCATTATTTGTTCTTTGTTAACGCTATAAATGAGTCCTAATTCTTAGTGATAGGGCACTCTTTGTCAGGTTCACTGTACAAATAAACAAGTGCACTTTCAGCTCAGAGAAGCCCCTAAAATCAGTTGATAGGTGTGACAGGATAGGAAAAATAATGGCAGTAAAGGTGTAGCCGGCTGATTTCTCTGGGCAGCTTCAAGTTTCTCTAGCCCTTTAAATCAACACAAGTCATGTTTCTTAGTCAATCTACAGTTTGATCTTTATTAGGGTGGGAGTTGGTTTGGTTGACATAGTCTAGGAGTCAACTGGAGTATCGCCAACTTGGACTTGACTTCATAGCTCCTGCCAATCTTATGCCTTTGCTTTCAGCTACACCTGAAACCACTGCACATTGTTGGCACACAGAGCTACCGGGGGCTTTGGTGCTTCTGCAGGGGTTTAAACAAGGCAATTAAATTATGGACCAAGTAAGTTATATTTGCAGGTATGTCACTTTACTTGACTCATATTTGTTATTCTGCCTTTCCTTCATAAATAGTGGTTAAACATGCCTTCATGGAACACTTTTGCTAAGACTTTTAGATGACTATCATCTATAGTAACAATTGGTTGCAGCACATTCAATATTAAATCATCTACAATCTTATAGTGGCGAAATGTGTGGAAAAAAGGTTATGAAAAAGTTTTATTTTGTCAATGGCAGTCAAAATATAGACAAAAATATAATTAAATTCAACCTTCTGTTCAAAACTTGTTGAAAATTTCCCAAAAAGTAGGTAAGGGAGTACTGCACCAGAAGAAATATTACAATGAACTACAATAATGTATATACATTCTTTTCTGAGAATATAGTAGACTCTGATAACGAGTAGAGTATGAAACCGTATATTATTAGAGTTTCAAAAATCTGAGTGTTTTATTTTTTAGATTCCTGAACTGATTTTAGAGCTCACATGCACAGCACACTGACGTAGGAGAACTCTGATGAATAAATGTAAGCGATCGACTCTGAACATCAGCACCACTTATGGGGAAAATTCACAAATGGGACAAATTCACATATAGGACAAATTCACATATAGGACAAATTCACAATGGGGCAAATTTGATGGCCGTGTTGAGGGGCACGCCCAAAGGGGGATTGAAGGGATAAAAATTTGTGATTTGCAAGTACTTTGTGTTCAAGGGAAATAGCGCATTTGACAACGATGGGGCAATCTGGCCGACACTTGCCCAAGGCCTATATTTCACGAAAACTAGATACATCTGGCGTCTGGTGGATAAGGCTCAAGGTCAACCGAGCTGGATCGAGCTCCATAAGGGATGGAATGGCGCGTTCACCCCCCCATCCCCCATAGAACTCCTTCGACAAGTTGTTTCAGAATTAGCAGAACGAGGGATGGTCTTTCAATAAATAGAGTCCGCAACTGGACTTCGGGGCTCTGTCTTGGTGGGACCGGTGTGGTGCTGAGATCAGATCGCGATCTTGGGCTTGTCTTGGACGGACACTGCTTTGACTCGGTTTGTCATAAATAAACCGCTTGATTCGAATAACTGAAATCATCTGTACTGTGCTTTTTGATGCCTTCAAAATTGGTTCATCGGAGAAATTTCAGATTTCCTAACATAACCTAATACTTTACTGGAACAAATTGAATATATTCCTTTATCAGGAGGCATGTCCACAGGCTTTTTGTCATATAATGTGCTAATTGTAAGATATTATATGATTAAACATCACAAATTTTTTTAATAAGTATTAGAATATTTTAAGAGAAAAATGTTGGTTCCAGAAATGCACTAGTAAAACAAATAAACTGTGACAGCATTACCACAGTTCCATCACTGTGTTACACAACTGAAGAGTTAAAGAGACTAAAAATGCATGACAATATAGAAGATTATCTCTGTTATCAGAAACCAATTGTTCACTGTTTAACATATTTAAGCAAATGTTTCAAATTATTTTATTAAATGTCTTTCAAAAGATGAAAAGAATATAGATTAGTGCCTAAACGCCTACAATGTTTTCAACCAAAAGATGGAACAAATGATATGCCGGAGTCCAGTCATTTGTCATAGCAACTCCCACTGTGTGCAAATTCACGTTCATCTTTCCACAGCTCTTCATGAGGAACATTCTATGCTTATTTTTTGATGAAAAAGAAAAATAGGAACTTGTCTCAAGCTTTTATTATGCTTATGTGAAGTTCCCTTAAGGGTGTTGTTTTTGCAAGTTTTCATTGAGCAACAAAAATATGAAAAAGCAGAATGCATGACCCCATTATGCCAAATGGTAGAACAATATGGCAGGATGAATACATCATTAACACTTTTGTTTCCTTTTGTAAACTACATTCTATTCGTAACTTCAAACATTGAATTAACACTGAATGTATATGTCAGTTATTGAATTAGGGACAAAATGACCCAGGCAAGTTCTGTATAAGTTTATAAACAAATACTCCAAATAACATCTATATCTAATACATATCATATAGTAACCACACGTCAATAGTTCTCTAATGCAGTAAGCCATGGCAGGTTGGGTCTGATAGGAAAACAGTATTTGTGCACAACCAAAAATTAACAAAAAGGGAAATATTAAGTGTGGATGGTAAATTCCTCTGTGTGTAAAAGCACAGTAGGCAAAAAAAGATCATTATGTCTTTATCAAATGCCACTCAGCATGCAAAAGCTCATATAAATGAGATTTTTACAAAAATAGCAAGTAAATACAAAAATACATAAATGTACAAAAATACACAATTTACAACAGTTAGCAGTAAATATATTTCCAATAGTATTGCCAATGTAACACGAGAACAAGAATGTGCTGGTTTTGTTTTCCAAGCATTCATTCATGATCTATTTTGTCTGATATTTGTTCTACCTGTTTATACATAACTTTGTCAGGGGGCTTTGGTGGCCTTGCAAATTTGCAAAGGGGTCTACAGTGCCTTGCAATACCTAAGTTTTTGCACTCAAGCAGAGTTGCTGTTTGATCCGATGTGAGTACACTGCCTCTCCCAAATGAGTTTATGATACACTAATTGATTCAGCTGGCACAATGGAAAAAAACCCTCAATATGCAACTAATTGGAAGCTCTGGAAACAGTTGCCAGGCACTTTAGGAGTATTGAGAGTCTTGAACAAAATTTGTACAAAATATTGCAATGTTTTTCTGCATCACAGTGGGTTAAACTTTAATAGACTTAATCAGTCAAAACAACAAAACCACAAATAATAATAATAATAATAATAATAATAATAATAATAATAATAATAATAATAATAATAATAATAATATAACAAAAGTATAAATTTGCAACCAATTTATGAAAAAATATTTAAAAAATGCCAAGCATGCAGATCCAAAAAAGAACGTGGTAGGTATGGAAACCAGAACTTCTTTTGAAACACTAAACATGCCATCTGTCTACTTATGCAAAATTTAGTACATCTATTGTGATAGTTTACAGTGTGAACTTCCTATACTGAAAATTAATAAAGTATGAATGCTATATATTTTTTAATTAAAGTTATAAATACAGCTATTTTTGTGTAAGGAGCAGTCTTAAACACTATTTAATTTTTTTTTTCATTTATTTATTTATTTATTATTGAGGTATTTGCCGTGACATTTAAGAGAAATATATTTCCAGTGGAAAAAAAAAAAACGAAAGCTTTTTTACTCCATGTAGCTCCTCTGTTTCAGGAGTGGTGGTATATGTTTTCCTCCTTGTCAGATGATAGCAGAGGAGTTTTATGGAAATGAGGAAACCTGCCACAGGGGATACACAGTGAACGAAAGGCTGGTTACAGCCGATCTATATACTTGCTATTCATCTTTTTGTCTCTTTTTCTGTTCCCTTCTGGTGCTAGTTCGAAGTCCGAATTTCTTCATTCCTGCCTTTCATCTCTTTTACAGATGCAATTTATACTGTGTCCTCAGATTCACTCCTGGCTGGTTATCTCTACAATTCACCTGCACTTCTAAGAGATTGAGTAATGCCGATGACTCACTGAGTCCCTCCTACTGTTTGAGGCAAAGGGACTTTCTCATACTGCATTTTTCTTACAAACACAGTATTTGTCTTAAATGTCCAATAGAATTTTCTTTTACCTATTTCTTTACCTTTCTTGTTTCATGATTCTGAATTGAAGTGCAATGTGGTCAGTATGATTTTCACTTATCTTATTTTTGCAATGCCACTGCCATCTGCTGCACACTACATTTTCCAACAGCATGACTTGAAATGAGTGCTATTTTAATACAATTACATGATTTAAAACCTTAAACCTCTTTTTGCTGATATTAATAGGTCCTTTGTTATGTTTTTATTATTTCTTTTTTTATTTAATAATAATTGGAAAGTGCCCAGCGATGGATTGGCGCCCTGTCCTGGGTCTGTCTGCCCAGCGCCCGAGACGTTCTCCCCTGGATGGGCATGGGGAACCCCACCGCGACCCTAATAGAGGATAAGCGGAAGATAATGAATGAAAATGAATGAATGAATAATTGGAAAGTGGTCACTTCCATAACAATAATCACATATTACAGACCATGCTAAATAAATATATATAAAATGTATAGGGGTAGTTTTACCTGTTTGCCCAGTTTCATTAGCGTTATATTAGTAGGTGGGGGATATATGGACTATTGGTAGACGGACGGACGGACGGACGGACGGACGGACGGACGGACGGACGGACGGACGGATAGATAGATAGATAGATAGATAGATAGATAGATAGATAGATAGATAGATAGATAGATAGATGCAGCTGTTATTGCCATGTGCTTGCATTTCCTCAGCTCGTTGCTACATCTCTCTCCCTGTGGCATGTGCTGTATGCACACGTTCATCAGGTGGAGTCGCATTAGGTGCATTGCCGACAGCCCTACCAGCGCCACTGCCACAATATTTTTATTAGGATGGCCAGTGATCCTGGAGGTCTTATTAGCTGCAATAATTGTATGTTGTAAAATATCTCTGTGTTATATCTTGGTAGGTTTGTCTTAGAGATGAGCTATGTTATGATGTTAAAATTACTTCCTCACCCATTCAAATTATTGAATCAGTTGTTTAAACTACAACTATGGCCACATGTGTACAAAGCCAAGCTCCTAGGTAAGCAAACCGCTTCTACAAACATTTGTAAAAAAATTGTTGCTCCCAGGAGCTCAGTGAATTCCAGTGTGGTACCGTGATAGAATGCCATCTGTGCTGTCATCAAATTTCCTCGCTGTTAATTGTTCTTCAGTCATCTGTCAGTGGTATTATAATTAAATGAAAGTGATGTGAACAACAGCAATGCAGTGACGAAGTGGTAGGCCTCTTTAAATAACGGGTCAGCAAATTCTAAAGTGCACAGAGGTCGCTAACTTTCTGCAGTCAATCACTACAGACCTTTAAATTTCATGTGGACTTCAGATGAGCTTAAGAACTGTGTGAAGAGAAAGTGTCATGAAATGGGTTTCAATTGCTAAGCATCTGCAATCAAGCCTTAAATCACCATGCACAATGCAAAGTCTTGGATGCAGTGGTGTAAAGCAATTCATCATCCAAGGTTCATGCACTTTGACAGGTTGACAAGTTCATGCACTTTGTGGGAATATTTTGGGGATGGACTCTTTCTGTTCCAGCATGACTGGACTCTATTGCATAATGCAAGGTCCATAAAGACATTAATGAGCAAGTTTGATGTGAAAAAACTTGCCCTGTCCTACACTTACAGTAAGTCCTTCTCTCAACCCGACAGAACAGCTTTGGGATGAATTAAAGTCAGGACTTGGACTTACCCAACATTAGTGTCTGACCTCACAAATGTGATTCTGAAAGAATGGTCAAACATTTTAATAAACACTCCTAAACACTCCTTCTCTACCCAGAAGAACTGAACTTGTACTAGGTGCAAAGGGTGGGCCGCCATCTTAATAAAACCCTGTAACTAAGAATGGGATGTCACTTAAGTTCATATGTGTGTGAAGTCAGAGAAGCTAATACTTTTGGCAAAAAGATGGCATCAGATTAGGGTTTTCTTCCAACTGTTGCAATTTAGCTGGATTAGTTCTACTGAACAATTTGATTTCTTTTTGTGTTCCATTCTCAAATAACAGTTTATTCTCTTTATAGGTTATGTGTTTAAATTACATGTTCAGATTATCTATTTCTTTTTCATTTTCATCCTTTTAGTTTGATATTGTATTTTTCTGGTGTTTTTTACATTCTGAAATTATTTCTCCCCTTAACCAGGTTGGATAGTTTTTTTTTTTTAATCATTATTTCTAGCAGGCATGAATGTGCTTTTCCTCCTTGCAATAACAGTAATTTACATTGTTTATTATATGTGGCTAATCTCTATCCAAATCTCTGACATTTTAAAGCATCTCATTAGTTTGGGAATATACAGGTCGACAAGTGTTAGTCATTTCATGAGTTTTAATTGAAGATTAAAATACGTGTTTTTACTAGTTGATTCTGTTCTATGATTTTTATCATAAAAACATCCCGTGGTGCCAGTTATGTTTGCTGTTTCTTTTTTTTTTTTTTTTCTCCCATATCTGCAGGGTACGGATTATTGTGTTACTGCTGGAAAATGTTGGTTGCAGCGATCCTTTGATACCTACTAATTCCTTCGTGCTTGGTAGTTTTTTTTAAGCTACATTAGTATTTGTCCTGATTTAAAATTTTGCGTTTTTTTTTTATGTTTTATGTTTTTAATATACATTATTATGCATAATTTTGTTCCTTTGCAGAACATGTACAGTAAAATATTATGGCTAAAGCAAATGATGTTTGCTTGAGGGCTGCATTACAAAAACTAGAGTTAATGTCATATATTTTTTTATTAAGATCTGATAAAACCAAGGATCCTCCTCCTTGGATCACCACCTTACCGTGGTGGAGGAGTTTGCGTGCCTGAATGATCCTAGGAGCTATGTTGTCTGGGGCAAAAAGCCCCTGGCAGGGTCTCCCAAGGCAAATTGGTCCCAGGTGACAGGCCAGACAAAGAGTGGTCCGAAAAAACCCCTATGAAAAAAAATAACAAGAACTTGTGTACCCTGCCCGATATAGGGTTATCGGGGCCCCACCCTGGAGCCAGGCCTTGGGATGGGGTTCGTCATCGAGCGTCTGGTGGTCGGGCACTTTCCCATGGTGCCCGGCCGGGCCCAGCCCGAAGGAGCTACATGGGTTCCCCCTCAAATGGGCTCACCACCTGTGGGGGGGGTAGTAATAGGGGTTCGGTGCAGTGTGGATCGGGCAGTGGCCGGAGGCGTGGGCCTGGGCGTCGCGATCCTCAGTTGCTAAAATTGGCTTTCGGAACTTGGAACGTCACTTCACTGGCAGGGAAGGAGCCTGAGCTTGTGCGGGGGGTTGAGAGAAACCGGCTAGATATAGTCGGGCTCACCTCAACGCACAGCTCGGGTTCTGGGTCCAATCTCCTTGAGAGGGGCTGGACTCTGTTCTTTTCTGGAGTTGCCCATGGTGAGAGGCGTCGGGCAGGTGTGGGCTTTCTCGTGGCCCCCCGGCTTGAAGCATGCATGTTGGGTTTTTTTTCCGGTGGACGAGAGGGTAGCGTCCCTACGCCTTCGGGTTGGGAAACAGGTACTGACTGTTGTCTGTGCTTATGCGCCGAATGGCAGTTCAGAGTACCCAGCCTTCTTGGAGTCTGTGGGGGGGTCCTAGAAAGTGCTCCCCCTGGAGACTCTGTAGTCTTACTGGGGGACTTCAACGCTCACGTGGGCAATGACAGTGAGACCTGGAGAGGTGTGATTGGGAGGAACGGCCCCTCTGATCTGAACCCGAGTGGTGTTCAGTTGTTGGACTTCTGTGCAAATCACAGTTTGTCCATCATGAACACCATGTTCGAGCACAAGTGTGTCCATAAGTGCACATAGCGCCGGGATGCCCAAGGCCGCAGTTCAATGATCGACTTTGTAGTTGTGTCATTGGACTTGCGGCCATGTGTCTTGGACACTCGGGTGAAGAGAGGAGCTGAGCTGTCAACTGATCACCACCTGGTGGTGAGTTGGATCAGATGGCGGGGGAAGATGCCGGTCAGACCAGGCAGACCTAAACGTATAGTGAGGGTTTGCTGGGAACGTCTGGCAGAAGAACCCGTCAGACAGATGTTCA
>JAFMOD010000428.1:1375377-1391398 GCA_019802435.1 Corydoras maculifer
GATGCAATCCTCGAGCTTACTGACTGAACGACCATCATTAGGGTTAGCTGAAACATATAACTGTGTATCATCTGCATATGAGTGGAAACTGATTCCATGTTTACGAATAATTGATCCCAGTGGAAGCATATACAATGCAAATAGGAGTGGACCCAGGACTGACCCTTGTGGGACACCATATTTAACTTTGGCGAGATCAGAACATTGGTTGTTAACACAATTTCAGTGCTAAGAAGACCTGAAAATGTATTGTTTTTGGTTTGGTTTGTTTGGTTTGCAATGAAGATAGCACAGGCTTTTAAATATTGATGCAAAACTAAAACTAAGGCAGCTGTGACTGCATAATTGTTTCTCTGAGATTTATTAAGCTAATCTAAAAAGCATGCAATAGTTTAGGGGTCATAAATTCTGAAGTTACAACACCACAAATACAGCAAAAAAACATTTTTACAGTATACATTTTGTATATTTTGTAAAGAAAAAAGTTTATAAAAAGTACACCTGGATCAGATGTAGTGTTCAAAGAATTGTTGACAGTCAATGTTATAATTAGCATTCAAACTAGGTAATGACTCTTGGTGAATAGTGGGCTTTGGGAATCACAGCAAGCTGACAGCAGCAGATAGAATTTAATTCTCCAGCAGCCAGCACAAGCAGTGCTGTTCATCAGTGGATCTATGAGATGGGCTGCTCCTGTCTGTAATTTATGAAGCGGGGCCTCCCGAACACCATCATCAACCATGTCTACTGGAACCGCTGTTCTCTATCCCTTCTTTTTTTCTCTTCATTTGCACCTTTCCTCCCTGCCTTTCTTACTTTAAGCCTAGACATCCCAACAGATGCAAGTGGCACATGGGCCTCTTTTTGAAAAATCCTGGTTAACACCCCATTCATCAGTAGCACAGAACGGATGCTCTGTCTTTGCCTTGACAATGGCCACGAGGGGGCGGTTCACACATTAAACACTATAGCTCATTGTGGGTCCTGCCTGCATAATAAAAGTAGCCTGAGCCTTGTCACCATGTCATCTGCATACCGAAAAAAAAAAAAAAAAGAATATATATATATATATATATATATATATATATATATATATATATATATATATATATATATATATATATATATATATATAAAGATTCCCACGCTTTACTGTTTCTTTAGGATTCCAGTCTACCAGATACCAGTACCTATCTTTAGGATACCAGTCCAATACTTTTATATATGGATGATTTGATATTCTTGTAAACATGTTTATTAAATAAAATACATTTAGATTTTATGTGATGTTATATTTTTGAGTAACCAGCATATATGAGAACAAAATGCTGCCTGTTATAGCATTTATTTACTGGGAAATATATGGTTTGTTCAAAAACAAATATACAGTATATGTTGTGGACATCTGAGACTTAGTGCCGCATAGAGTCTTGCAGATGGAAGCCAAATGTAATAAAGTCCTTTCTTTGCCAGCAGTTTTAAAATGTTGTAGGTGTTTGTGTTTATTTGCTTTCCTCTATGCTCCATTTGGCCTTAAGGCATATGAAATTGAATTACCCAGCTCATGCCAGTTCTCTAGCAAAATTACATTACTATAATACAAAAGAGTACAACTTTCAGCAGACCTCCAAGTGCTGAAAACTCCCTAAATGATTAAATAATTAAAACCAGTTCTGAGACACATAATTAACCTATATGCAGAGCTGCTAGAAGTGATATTAAAATTAATTAATAATGTTAAATGCAGCTTTTAATAATACATCTTCATTTAACTTACATATTTATATAACTACATAACATATCAAATATTAAAATGTCATTACTTTTATTATTATTACCTCTGCACTCACATCCAACATAATGCTGAACATTAGAAGTAAAAAATAAAAATAAAAAAAAACACTTTCTCCTACACTTAAAAAAAAATTGTTAGCAGTTTTTAGTAACTGTATAGTTTATATATGTTAAGTCAATAATAGTGTTAAATCGATGCACTGTGTCAATTAACCTTTGCAAACATAATAAATACTTAATCTAAATGTCTGTCTGTCTGTCATATGTGATATACAGATATAGTATATCTGTAAGATATACTAAGATAAGATAGTTAAGATAACCTTTATTAGTCCCACCATGGGTGAATTCACATGTTTACAGCATAAAAGGGATATGTATTTAATATTCAAAATGTATATTTATTATAAAAAAAATCATTTTGCAGTTTCTCATGCAGAAAATGCAGTCAAAATATATAACAATATATCCATCCTTCCATCCACTATCTTCCGCTTTATCCTCTATTAGGGTCGCGGGGGGGTTCCCCATGCCCATCCAGGGGAGAACGTTTCGGGTTCTAAGCAGATACACCCAGGACAGGGCGCCAATCTATCGCTGGGCATATAACAATATATGGTGAATTTTTGGACACCTGTATATAGACAGCACCTTAGGCTGCAAACTACAAATGTGCAAAAAATTAAAAACATTGATAGGATTGTTGTTTATAAATATTTGAACAATTTTTGTTGATTTTGATCTATTAACTTTATGTTTTATTCAAAGATAACAATGGTTTCTGGTAAATAAAACTAGATAAACATGGAAATTAAGTTGACTTACTAGTAGGTTTCTTGTAATTGAATTTAAATACTCCCATGCTTATAATATAGCACACATTCTGTTGCTATTTCATAATTTTTCTATTAATAAAAAATATCTTGAAACATACATCTGGTATTTTAAAAATATTTCGTAGTCCACACAACATATACACATACTGGAAATACTGAGTATAAAGAGTATGTGATTTTATAAAACGTTTTGGTTTCTGCATTATAGAAACAGTAAAAAAAAATCATAGATTCCACCAGTAAGTGTCTCCCTAGTCCTATTTCTAAAACCTTTCTTTAGAACTCCCTTTTTTCTTTTTTTCTTTTTTGTCTGTTTTTTTCTGCGTCACACTTATTACACAGCCCTACTGCTGAGATTTCAGATCATATAAATTATGCTTAAATGTTAACTTGGTTGCACTAGCACAATAGCATGCTGTGCATATTTGGTTTTTGAAATACAAATGGTGAAAGTCCTTTAATGATAGTAAGTCTTTTAAATAATGAACATTTATTACTTAGATCCAGAATCCGTTTATTTTTACTGATAAGGCAACTAGAATTGACGTTGAGTGAAACCAAGATAACCCAGTGTGATTTGTGGTTGAAACCAAATCTAATCTAAATGCAATCAAAGTACAGCCAAAGTGCAGTCAAATGCCAAGCCCCATATCTTTGTCCACACACCAGACCTCAATATCTCATTAATAATTCTGTTTTTCAAGAGCTCTGCGCAGCTCAGGGGGGTGATTGGTAGTCTAGGTATCTCTGAATGGAACCTTAGATTGAAAGTAACATTATGATAGAAGGTTTTAGAGAATCTGTAAAGAGAATCATCATTCATCTCATAATCTCCCAGCCTATAGTAGTTTATGGATATCTTCACCTTTCTTCAATATTGAAAAACTATTGTAAAAAAGAGACAATGACTTAGTATGCAAGACTATATAGGGGCAAAAATATCTTAAAAGCAATGGAATTAGAATTCAACCTGCAGTGGATTTATATACGAGTTCTCAGCAAATGTCCCTTCTAAAAGGTGATCCGAGCTGAATTTTGATGTGCTTTTTGATTTCCCATCAACAAGTAAAATAACAGCAGTACTAGTGTATCTGTTTTTTCTCAGCAGTAAATTATGATTATGGTGTAGCTAGTATTCTGTCCTCTGCCATCAATACTACATGATTTTTTCCCTTGGGCTTAAGAGTCGACAGAGTGTGTTATCCTGCAGAGACAGCATGCTTCTTTTGTCTTGTTCTCACTAAATCTAGGCAGCACATATAGACCTGTTACTCAGCACCTGTAGGCAAACATCATTTCAGTGAAAAAAGTCTTATCTCTGCCCTCTTCTCCTTTCAGACATGCAGAGATCGTTTTGCCATACTAATGAGAATGAGTGGTGCAGCTGAGGCCATAAGCATGCACACAATTTTGTTACTTTTCAATCGTAAATTCTTTAGAAAGAATATATTTTATAAACCATCAGCTTTACAATTAAGTTCTGTACAACAAGACATATGACTTAAAAACTCAACAGTTTGCTAAAGCTACAAAAACAGGAATAGATATTCATTCATTCATTATCTCCCACTTATCCTCTATTAGGGTCGCGGTGGGGTTCCCCATGCCCATCCAGGGGAGAACGTCTCGGGCGCTGGGCAGATAGACCCAGGACAGGGCGCCAATCCATCGCTGGGCACACACTCACTCACACAGACACACTCTAAATGGGGCAATTTTGAGAATTCAATTAACTTGATCCATGTTTTTGGACTGTGGGAGGAAACCGGAGAACCCGGAGGAAACCAACGCAGACACGGGGAGAACATGGAAACTCCACCCAGATGGGGATTCGAACCGAGAATCCCTAGCGCTGAGAGGCGAATGTGCTAACCACTAAGCCACCTTGCCACCCAGGAATAGATATGATTCATAAATTATTTAATACATTTCATTAAGCTTATCCTTAAATCTGATTGGCTGAGCAGTTTGTCCAGCCTTGACATTTTTGAGAATAATGCACACATCTCGTCACTTCACATTTATATCCATATGTGAGATACAATACATTATTTTCAATCATGTTCCATAAATGGAAAAACAGTTAAATATAAACAGCCAACTGATTCCCGATAAGCACTAAGCCTGTCGAAATTATTTTTGATTTTATAGACGTTATTATTGCTTTACTTTATATGCCTGTTTGCCTTTTTTTTGTTTTGAATGTCTTTTTTGCTTTGTTCAGATCTCATTGCCTTAATATCGAACTCTGTTAAGGCCCATATGTGTTTTGTTTTTGTAAATCCAATTGTTTAATCCTATTGGTTCATCATCCTTTTTGTAACTTGTCTCATTTTCTTTATTGCTTAATCATTGGGTCATGCAGGAGCTCCCATACTAATCCATGAATAAAAATTTTGAGTGCTGGGCAAATACACACAGGAAAAGGCACCAATCCATTGCTCGGCGCTTACCCTCATCCACCTACAATATATAGGGTCAATTATTATATTAGTATACAGATATTATTTATTCAGTTGATTAATCTTGTATTCTTGCTTTTAAACAGTGGGAAGAAACATACGATGAAAATGAAACCTCCCCTCAGAATGGACTTCGAACCTTTATCCCCAGCACTGAGAGGCTGACAGCAACCATTCATTCATTCATTCATTATCTCCTGCTTATCCTCTACTAGGGTCGCGGTGGGGTTCCCCATGCCCATCCAGGGAAGAACGTCTCGGGCGCTGGGCAGATAGACCCAGGACAGGGTGCCAATCCATCGCTGGGCACACACTCACTCACACAGACACACTCTATAGGGGGCAATTTTGAGAATTCAATTAACTTGTTCCATGTTTTTGGCTGTGGGAGGAAACCGGAGAACCCGGAGGAAACCCACGCAGACACGGGGAGAACATGGAAACTCCACCCAGATGGGGATTTGAACCGGGAATCCCTAGCGCTGAGAGGCGAACGTGCTAACCACTAAGCCACCGTGCCGCCCCTGACAGCAACCACTATGCCACTATTTCACCCATGCTCTAAATATTTGTTTTTATTAAACTTATTTTTTGCTGTTTATATTTCTTGTTTGTCTCAATGTACCTATGTATAGTGCTCCTTCTATGATCTGACTAGCAAAATGACATTATATTAGCTTTCATTATGATGTTTTCCACCATGTTTGTGAAACAAACCTTCTCCAGTAGGACTGACTAGTGCACTGAGCTGTGTTCTGCAATCTGTAGACTATTGCATGCAGTCCCACAAGGATTTCGCTCCTTAAGAAAACGTACAAATCTGACATGACTAGCTAGCTGTTTGGCTTTAATGCCAGTCTCAGACATCCCTACTGACCTCCTTATATATTTTTTAATTGCTGTGGCGCAAGGGTGTGATTGAGAGGAGCATGTGGATGAGAGGGAGCGTCAGGACGCAGATAAGGTAAACGGCAACACCTGCCTGTGATTAATGCCTATTGTTGGATCTTCCTGTGTTGGCAGTAAATGGAGGTTGGAAGCAGGCTGGAGAGGGAGAAAAACTAATTATGTGAGACAGTGTTTTTGAGGATGTTTTAAAAGGAATGCAGTGCTGTTAAAGCCCAGTAATTTTTAGCAAGAATTTTGTGTTGTAGAAACCCGACTAATTCCTGGTGTCACTCCTACCACTATATCACTGTGTATGTGTCCTTTGTTTTCCTTTCCAGTGTACACTCTTGTTCCCCTTTGTACATTGGCCACAATGGTGAAACAGTTGATTTGTACTCCAATCTGGGTAGGAGTTCTGGGAATCAAACCTGGACACTTACTGACAGTTTCCTAGAATACCCTTTTTGCCTTTTACTTTATTAGTAATATATTCCCTTATTATCTCCTTTCCCCATATGCTATGGTTTTATGCACTTCAAAGCTTTTTATAAGGCTCTGAAAGAAATTATATAAAACTATTCTGATTAAATTTGACACAAAATAATTTGCAATTGGAGTCTTAGCATTTATCAATAATTTAATATTCAATTCATTCATTTATTTCTTATCTTCTGTTTAATCCTCTACTAGGGTTGCGGGGCGGATGGGGGGGGGTTCCCCACGTCCATCTCGGGGAAAATGTTTTGGGCTGTGCAGACACACCCAGGACAGGGCACCAATATACCTGGGCACACACTCAAAATATGGGGCAATTAAGAGCATTCAACTTATCTGAATAATTAAATTAAATGTTTTTGGACTGTGGGAGGAAGCCAGAGAACCCAGAGGAAACCCATGCTGACACAGGAAGAATATCCAACCAGATCAGGATTTGAACCTATCCCCAGCACTGAGAGGTGAACATGCTAACCACCGTGCCACCCTAATATTAAAATTTTAATCAGAGTATACAAAATGTAAAAGCAAATGCAAATTCAGTTTTGCCTAAATTAGTGTTTTCAAATGCAGAATGCATTATACCCAGATCATAACTAAACAGCTAATATAAAAAATGTTTTAATATTAAACCCACGTATCACACTGACCTTTCTTGATTGAGAGTAATGGCATACAGAGCAAATGTAAAAAGGTCAGTGGTGCAGACAATTTTAATCGCATAATTGGCAGTTTCGGTTGAAGTGCATGCCTTGAAACAGCAAAGAAATATCTAAAGAGACAAAGTGCAAATTTTTGTTTTATCTAATGACATGTTTTGTGCAGTTTTTTAGTTAAATGGGGAAAAATTAGATGGAAATTGAGGCACTAGATTAGAATGTTGTTTACAGCCCAAATCAACTTAAAGGTGCAAAAATTATCAAAATTATCAGTACAATAAAAAATTTACATACAGACTAACTGCAAAACCTTGCATTGCTTTGTATAATATCGAAGCTGGCTTAATTTGATGTGCTGTAATTATGTGATATTTGAATTAAACTTTATATCTTATCATTTAAAATATGCCACTGGCCTGATAATAGGAATGCATTAAAACTACATATAAATAATCTGCTGGCTGTTGGTTCTGTAATTGTGCTGCATTCCTGTGCTGCTGAGAACACCCTACCTACTCTGCATGTCATGCTTCAGCTTATACAGCCTGCACAATGATTATCAATGGAGCTTGTGTTAATTACCTTCACTTAAAGTCCATTGTCGTCGGCTCCACCTTCCCCCCCCTCCCCCGCGTCACTACGCTCCTGCTACAATGAGCTTAGGTTCTCAAGTTAAATCAGAACAGGTTTAAGCTCTAGGATCTAGTACAATCTTAATTAATAACCATCATGCAATGGTTTTAGTATGGACTTACATTAAGTGTATTATTTCTGTATTCATATCTATATGCAATGTGTTCATAATATAAGGCAAAAGCGACCACACCATCATGGACCTCCTGTTAAGGGTATATAACTATTAGTGTGCATTCTGAATTCTAGGGTGAAATAGATTTAAGTGTGTTTCCACTGCTTGTAGTACTGGTCATTGCTTTACATACAAAAGTGTGTAATAAAACCGTGACTATGACCCATATTGCTGTCTCTGGCCTTATCACTTTGCCACACTAAGCTTATAATGCATGTTAAATAAACATTTATTCACATTTTACCACAAGATGGCTGCAGTATGTTATGTATGATCCATTGATCCTCTATTGAGTTCAGTAAAAATGCCCCAAGCCATGATAGAGCATATTCTGCTCATTTTAAATAAAAAGATTTGGTGAATATATTTCTTATTTTGCATGGTGTTTCAAATGTGCAACAGCTTAGTATTTTTTATATTATATGTTTAATAATATCCTTGCATTTCAAAAATGGAGAACATGTACTGTCATTTTAAAAATAAATTAAGCAAAATCCTCCAAATAGAAAAACTTCATGTGTGTGGCAACAAAATATTTATATATCGTTCTGCATGTTGTTTTCACAGTTGGCAAAGTCACTTATGCCACATTCTTACAATCAGAAAATCATATCTTTTGAAATATGCTCTAACAAGTTAGATGATTTGTACAATCTTTACCTCTGAAAAGAAGTTCAGAGGTCCAAGATTTCTATCTATCTTATGACAGATGTCACAATTGAATTGTTGGTCACAGATGAGATGCAGACCTAACTTACTGGTGGAGAAGAAACCACAATAAATAATTGTGAGATCAGGAGTGGAGTTTATTATATTTCAAGACACAAAAGACACAAATAAAGAAATAGAACCTGGCAAAGCACTGAATAACAACTGCCAAAGCAGAACGCAAGCATAACCAGATAAAAATGGCAAATAGGAGCCAGCAATTTCTAACCTTTAGAAAAAGAAAATAAACTGAGCAAAGGATGTGCAATTCAATAATTACAAAAATAATGAGCACAAAGGCTAAACACAGGAAAGGAGCACATTCTGATAAATACAGAAATAACAAGTGCTATAGCAAGACACAGGAAAAGAACCCCATCATTATTATACAGGATTAACAAGTGCCATGGCAAAACATAGAAATCAAGCGCTATAAATACAGAGTATAACGAGCACTAATGCTGAACACAGGAATAAAGTGCTATATAACCCTACAGAGTGAACAAGCATTACAGTCGAACACAAGAAATGTTCTATATAACAAGACATGATCTGGTGGTTAGGTTAAACACAGGGATGAGGCAAATTGCAATATATACAGGCATAAACAAGCTCTATGGCTAAACAGAAAACAAGCACTATACAATACTTATAAAATTATATTAAATATTAAACTGTTCTACATCTAAAACTAAATTAAAGCAACTTACTATAAATACGTATATAAACCATTTGTCTAAACACAGAAAATAAGTGTGTGGCAGATTTAAAAAAAGACGGGTCAAGTGATGTTGAAAAGCTTCATTAGCCACAAGAAAGCTTTGTAGCTGACTCATGCTTTGTAGCATGACCTTATAGCAAGAGTAGTTACACAATGATAAATACTCAAAAAGTATTAAATACTTCACTTACTGCCAGACAGAAGGTACAAACAAACCTCCACTTATGCAATATGCAAATGCATCCTTTATTTGACCAGATTTTTTAAAACTCTGCATCCTATTTCAAATCGAATCCTGATCACACTATTTATCCATTTTATCTACAGGTACTGTTTGAGCAATGTCAGATATGTGACTGATCCGTAGCATAGTTGAAACCTTCCTACCCATGAAGTAAGACAGAGAAATCAAGAGAATAAAAAGGGTTGAGTAACAACCCACATTTAAGTGACTGATGAAGTAAGTGTTAATTAAAATTTCCTGAGAGAGATTCATAGTGTATCCAAATGATGTGCATGTCCATGCACTAAGCTTCAACAAAGCACTGGTGAGACTAGAGGAAATGCTTAAGGCTGTTTAAACTGCTAATTTAAAACTGGACCCCAAAAAAATCAGCTTACTACAGTAAACTACAGTTCATGTGTGCATTTTTAGCCTTCGCTTGTGACTGTTTTGCACACCTGAATTCTGTCTGGCTTTGTTCTATTGAGAGTTTGGGAGAGACGTTGCTACAATAGCAGTCCCACTTTTTACAACAGAATTTTACCAGCATGGCAACATTGCAGCAACCACGAGCAAAGATTAAAATCCATCAGCCGGGGGTGCCCATGAAAATTTGTGAAGGTGTTACGGGAGGACTTGAAAGGAACATCCTGGTGGTGGTCTTTTTCAGACCACACATTTGCCATATTTCTTGCCATAACAATTATGACCTCAAGTTTTCACTTATCCTGGGAACATAAAAATAGGCACACCCAAGCAAAGTTAATGTTTGAAAGAAAGTTGGTAATGACGTTTAAGCTTGTGTTAGGGACTGCACTGAAAGCAGTGAGCAGAGCTGGGTATGAGCCAAGTTATGTGCTGACAGCTATACACAATCGCAATGATGTGCACAAAGTGGCATGTGAACACTACAGTAGGGAGAGCACGCGACAGAAGTGCACATAACAGTACATTTCGATCCAGACAGCCAATCAGGATGTGACTGGAAATGTCCCTGCACCATGACTTCTTTGTGCCATAGTCACATCGGTACTGAGTGAAACCTAGCATTGGCAATAACCAGCATTTAACAGTGCATAGATTTAAAAGTGCATAATTTGATATTTATAGATCATGACATATCACTGGATAAATTAGAAAACCTGGTGAGCATTAGTGGATCTGCATTACTGACACATATGGGCCTGGGGACTCTCCTCCCTGCCACCAGAGGTCACTCTCACCAGAGTTTTAAATATTTGGTTCTGCAATCGGTGGCCATTTTGTCTTTGTCCTGGAAGCTATATAAGGACAAGCTGTGTGCCTCTTTGCAAGGTCTTGTATGTAAATCCTGTTTGGTGTTTGCTTCATGTCTGAGCCTGGATATTGTTTATAACTATTTGCTTTTCGGTTCCTATTCTTTTGATCTGTTTTTTGGATATTTACCTCTGAGCTTTCCCTCTGTTTTTGTATGCTGTGTATTTTTTCTGTTGTGCCATATAAACCTGCACTTGGATTCTAAAACCTGTTCTGCTGAGCTATTTTTGACAGAAGACCTTCTGAGAAGACCTCTCAGGGATCCAGCAGGTTAAGGGGACCGGCTAGCCCACCAAGAACAAAGACTTGATGAACTTGTTCAGTTAGTTGAAGCAGCTTTGCAACCTTCTCCATCAGCTCATCATCTTGATGCTACATCCAGTAATGACCAAGGTCAACTTTCATCTGCATCTTACCTTCCAGTTGCTGAATCTGGAGCCTCTGCTGTTTTCATTGCTGTTCCTGAAAGGTTTGATGGATCTCCTGACCATTGCAAAGTCTTTCTTATGCAATGTACTCTTTACATTAACCATCACCCAGCCCAGTTTCAGACTGAGGTAGACATAATACATTTTGTGCTTTCTTTATTGACTGGAAGGGCAAAGGATTTGGCTACTGCATTGTGGACTAACGATAGTGAAGTGTTGCTTTTAGGAACACATTTTTATGCCCTTTTCAAGTCTGTTTTTGATCATCCAGCTGCTGGACATGATGTTGGCTCACTAATTTGTGATTTAAAGCAGGGATCTAAGTCTGAAGCTGAATATGCTCTTGAATTCAGGACTGTAGCCGCTGGTAGTGGATGGAGTGAGCCAGCTTTGTTAACCATGTACTGCAGGGGATTGTGCCAAGATCTTCAAGCTGAGTTGGTGTGTCGTAGAAATGCCCTCCCATTGGACCAGTTTATTCAGACATCTATTGCCTTGGACAGTCTTCTGTGTGAAAGAAGAGGACTCCGGAGCAGTCACATGGTCTGTCCACTTCCTGCACCTTCTGTTTCGGATCCTGAGCCTATTCAAATTGGAAGGGCCCACCTTTCAATGGAGGAAGGGCAACGGAGACTGCAAGATCGGCTTTGTCTCTACTGTGGACAAGCAGGCCATATGCGCTCTTCCTGTCTTGTACATCCCAGCAGAGTTGGGTGAAACAATCCCTTTCCCACTTGAGAACTGATATTAGGTGTCAGTGTGTGGTGGTGTTTTCTCTGTCAGCGTTAGTGGACTCGGGAGCAGCTGGAAACTTCATGGACATTGGACTGGCTCAAGAGCTTCACATTCCTCTGAACACCTGTCACACCCCATTGCACATCAAGGCTCTGGATGGACGTCCACTAGAGGATGGTTCAGTCACAAGGGCTACAACAAACCTGAAGCTCAAGGTTGGCCTGTTCCATGGAGAAACACTATCCTTTTTAGCTATGGACTCCACTGATCATCCCATTATATTAGGCTATCCTTGGCTTTCAAAAAATGACTCCCTAATATTCTGGAGAAATGATGCCATTGTAAAATGGAGTGACTATTGTTTAGTTAATTGCCTGTTTCTTCCCTGTTTGTCCACTCCATTCCCCCGACTACAAATAACTGGCAGAGGTGTTTAGCAAAAGCAAGGCCTCTCAATTACCCCCACATAGACCGTGGGACTGTGCCATAGAACTGTTATCAGACACCTGCCTTCCCAAAAGCAGGATGTATCCCCTATCAATGCCAGAGACAGAGGCCCTTGAAAGTTGCATTGAGGAGGCACTTGAGTTGGGCTACATCAGGCCATCCACTTCTCCTGCAGCTGCAAGATTCTTTTTTATGGGAAAAAAAAGATGGTGGATTGAGGCCTTGCATTGATTATAGGGGTCTCAATGCTGTAACTGTGAAGTACCGTTATCCTCTTCCTTTGCTTCCTGCAACCTTTGAGCAATTGTGTTGTGCCAAAATTTTCACCAAATTAGATTTGCGTAGTGCCTACAATTTCATCCGTATACGCAAGGGGGATGCATGGAAAACAGCTTTCATCACCACTAGAGGTCACTGTGAGTATTTAGTCATGCCATATGGCCTCTCTGGTGCCCCCTCTATTTTTCAGGCTTTTGTAAATGAGGTCTTGAGGGACATGATTGATAGATGGGTCATTGTGTACATAGATGACATCTTGATCTACTCTGCCACCTTGTCTGAGCACATCAGTCATGTTAAGCAGGTTCTACAAAGGCTCCTGCAACATAGCCTGTTTGTCAAGGCAGAAAAATGTGAGTTTCACAAGAAACAAATTTCTTTCCTTCTGTATAGCATTACGGCCAATGGTGTGAGTATGGATGACACAAAGGTCGAAGCAGTACTTAACTGGCCTCAGCCATAAAACGTCAAGGACTTACAGCGTTTTTTTAGGATTTGCCAATTTCTATAGACGCTTCATTTGTGTTTTCAGTTCTATTGCAGCCCCTCTCACCTCTTTGCTGAGAGGACGACAGAAAAAGATGGACTGGACTGATAAAGCATCTGCTGCCTTTACAGCACTCAAGGAACGTTTTGTCTCTGCCTCAGTCCTTCGGCACCCTGATGCGTCACTCCCATTTGTGGTCGAAGTGGATGCTTCGGAAACAGGAATAGGTGCTGTGTTGTCCCAACACTCTGGTAAGCCATCCAAATTACATCCATGTGCATTCTTCTCTCGGAAACTCACCAAGGCAGAGAAGAACTATGATGTAGGGAACAGAGAATTGTTGTCTATGAAAGCAGCATTTGAGGAATAGTGGCACTGGTTGGAGGGTGCTCAACATCCCTTCCTAGTGTTGACTGATCACCATAATCTAGGATACCTGAGAACAGCCAAGCGACTCAATTCACATCAGGCCAGATGGGCTTTGTTTTTTTACACGCAGTCTCAGTGACTTACAGACCAGGCTCTAAGAATATTAAGGCTGATGCTCTCTCTCGAATCCATGGCCCAGAACCTGTTCCAAAAAACGAGAACATTCTGCCATCAGTGGTCATTGCTCCTGTACAGTGGGACATCATGGAGGAGATACAACAGGCGCAGGAGAATGACCCTATTCCAAGCACCTGTCCAGCTGATAATACGTATGTCCCCTCCAGTGTGCGCAATCATCTGTTACATTGGATCCACACTACCCCTAGCTCTGGTCACCCTGGCATTCAGCGTATGAAAATTCTGGTCAGCAATAAATTTTGGTGGCCATCTTTGTTGCGTGATGTCATGAATTTTGTCAAAGACTGTTCTATTTGTGCTCAATCCAAATCTCCTAGGCAACTTCCTGCTGGCCATCTGGAACCTTTGCCTATCCCTAACTGACCTTGGTCCCATCTAGGTATGGATTTTATTACTGATCTGCCAGTTTCTCAGGGTTTCACTACCATATTGGTTGTCATTGATCATTTTTCTAAAGCATGTCGTCTTATTCCAATGACCAAATTACCTACAGCTTGGCAAACTGCTGAAACTCTTTTTCAGCATGTATTTCGTTATTATGGTCTGCCTGAAAACTTTGTCTCTGACCGAGGCACACAATTCACGGATTATGTCTGGAGGGCATTCTGCTTATGTCTTGACCTCAGGGTATCACCCACAAACTAACGGACAGGTTGAACGCCTTAACCAAGAAATTGGTCACAAAACGATTGGAGCCGTTTCTTTCCATGGGCTGAATATGCTCAGAACTCCTTATGGAGTTCCTCTACTGGTTTAACACCTTTCCAGTGCATTCTAGATTTCCAGCCACCTTTCTTTCTATGATTGGGGGAACCTAGTAGCATGCTTGCTGTTAATGACTGGATGCAGAGAAGTGCCCAAACCTGGGAAGAGGCTCATGTACATCTCCAGAGGGCAGTACGCCGGCAGAAGTTCCATGCTGACAAACACAGAAGGACTGCTCCCACTCTGTCTCCTGGCCAGATGGTGTGGCTTTCCACACGGGACCTCAGATTCAAGCTTCCGTCCAAGAAGTTAAGTCCTCATTTTAGTGGTCCATTTAAGGTGTTGCGGCAAATATGTCCTGTATCGTATCGTCTAGACTTGCCAGCCTCTTATCGCATTTCAAAACCTGATTCTAAAACCTGTTCTGCTGGGCTTTTTGTAACAATTACAATGGTTCAAATTCTATTTGAGAGATTTCTCTTTTTAATTTTGTAAATATTGAATGTTCTGAATAAGCTACACTAAAATAAACAATGGTCTTCCACAAGAGTAAATATGTCTAACACTTCTATATGCCCTGTTTTTTTACAGGGATCGGTTATTAGCAAACACAGATTTTTTTTTTTTCTCCTTTAAGCAAATGGAACAAATATTTTGGCCAAACCCAATGATGTTTACTCAATCTGTAAAATGTACTGTATTAAATTTGGTTATAAATTATTTAAATTATTAAAGATAAACAAGGTGAGGTCCCTTTTCTCTTGCTAAATTCTAATGATCTTTTAAGGATCTTATAGTAAAATCTAAATACAAACGAAAGAAAGTGAGAGCATAAAGTCTCTAAAATTGTGATGCATATTGATCGGCCCTAATGTAGGTGTCATGATATATTTTAATTTCTCACTTACCACATTAGCAATATTGCTAGAATTGCATTCTTTCATATTTTCAGCATTTCTTAAGATATTTACTTTTCTTTCAGAGACGCAGATAAATTTACACTTTCATTCCCATAAGGTCATATTGTAATGCACTTTTGACAAAATGTTGCAATAACTCATTACACAACCTCCAACTGCTTCAAAATGCTACAGGTAGAGCTTTGACTAAAACCAGAAATTTACATTATATTAGCCATTTTTGCACTGGCTCATGCACGACACTATTTTGTTTGTGTTTATTGAGTTTACAGTCAAGACAGCATCAGCTTATTTACCACAGGAACGTTTACGAACAGTACAGTCATGGGGCAATTTCAAGTTCAAGTTCAAGTTATTTATTTATATAGCGCTTTTTACAACAGTACATTGTCACAAAGCAGCTTTACAGAATGAAAAGCCTTTAAACCCCCAAAGAGCAAGCCGAAGCGACAGTGGCAAGAAAAAACTCCCTTTTATGTTGTTATTCAAGGAAGAAACCTTGGGAGGACCAAGACTCAGTGGGGGACTCATCCTCCTTGAGCGGCCAGGCAGCAACAACAATG
>JAFMOD010000428.1:1393339-1415498 GCA_019802435.1 Corydoras maculifer
AGGCCATACTGTCTGCTGCCTGGCCTTGGCTCTGAATTGTCAATTTTTATTCCTATCTGTAGAAAAAACCCTATCGGCTATGTTATGTGACATGAGCGCAGCACCCTCCCGGGAAGGATGGATGCCGTCCCATTTCAAAAGGCCAGGCCTTCCCTCAAAAGTAGACCAATTATCGATAAAGGTAATGTTGTTTTCTGAGCACCACTTAGACATCCAGCAATGTAGCGACCATAACCTGCTGTAAGTTTCGCCGCTACGCCTAATTTCAGTATTTTAAATACACCTATCAGCATGTCTTGGTTATATGAAATAAAACTTATAGGTGGCTTGGTGGTTAGCATGCTCGCCTCTTAATGCTAGGGATTCCCGTTCTCCCTGTGTCCACGTGGGTTTCCTCCGGGTTCTCTGGTTTCCTCCCACAGCCCCAAAACATGGATATAGTGTGTGTCTGTGTAAGTGTGTGCCCAGCGATAGATTGGTGCCCTGTCCTGTGTGTATCTGCCCATTGCCCTAGACGTTCTCCCATGGATGGGCATGGGGAACCCCCCTGCGACCCTAATAGAGGATAAAGTGGAAGATAATGGATGGATGGAAAAGTTATAGGCAGTGATGGGCACTTTAGAAATGTTCAGTGTATAAAAAGCAGGATGCTACTGGCAAATATGTAAGCCTTGATGAGCTAGCATAAATGACCTAAAAGTTCTGTCCAGGCTGGCACATGTTAGTGTACTGAAGCTGGAGACATAAGATGAGTTAGATGATTAAGCAAACCTATAATTTAAACTGGAAAAAGATAGACCAATGAACTTAAATACGATCTTTGAAGCTGGAATATTAAACAATAGGGTGGCAAAGTCAATCATATACAGTGAGCAGATGTGAATAATGCATCTAATTAAAAAATGAAAAGGGCAGGGAATTTGTGACATGCAACTAATGGTCCATTGAGTGAGGACATACAGGGAAAGGTGAGAAGGCAATAGAGAGTATGAAAGGATCTTTGATAGAACCTAGCCCCTATAAGCATTTTTCTTAAAGGAGGGCTGCCCATGCTCTGATGCCAATAATGGACCCAAGGATGAGCAGTAGGCTGGTCAAGGTGTTTATGTGAAAGTCAGCAATAATCTCAAAGGTAGGTAGGGAATACATTTCTTTTCAACAAAAGTGGCCTTTCTTCTGGTATGTATTTGCAGTGATCACACCAGGTTATCGAAGACTGATATTTATGCCATTTTTTTGCCAGGTTTTACTTATTGTATATTATTTTATATATTAATTTTATAATTTAGAATGCCTTTTCTTTTCAATTAACTTATTCTTTTTTATTATTATACACTTTTTATAATTTTTCATTTGAATACAAATAAAAGAAGAAGATTGGTTTTGTCCATCAGAATCAAGTAGGTGAGGTCAACAAAAAATCAGTCAATCAAGATTATGGCATTGTTTTGGATGAAGATGATGTTTTACATCAAAATACAATAGAAAATAAAAGCAGTTAGAAGCTAAGACATTGTAACTAAGTAAATAGCACGTACAGCATGTGACCCCTGCACTACTGATTAGTGCAGAGACTGTAGATTAAGCATTCGAGAGGGCTCCTGGAATATCAGCATTTTACACTTTTTACACCACAGGTTTATAATGGTGAGCTGGGTAAAGAGGTGATGTACAAGCACTTATTATCCTAAATCATCAACTCAAGTTTAAACAAAAAAAAAATGGCCAAAAAGCTTGTCATGACAAATATATGGAGAGAAATTTATTTATAATATAATATAATTATATTATAATTATAAAAATAATATTATAATAATATAATTATAAAAATAATATAATTTATAATATAATTTATCTATGAAGATGTGTTCCATTTGACCCCTCTCAAATGTATTAAGTAGAGCTCACTCCTAAAGTGAAATTTGGTAACCCAGGGATTTTAATGACTTGATTAATTATCTAGATCTTTTAATTTGTCCAGATTACCCTGGACAAATTATATTTGTCCCCATAATTTTTGAATGCATACTTAGTGCAGTCATGAGTTTCAATACAACATGATCACTCAGAATTGCTGCAACTTGCTGATTTAATTCTGCTGACACAAGCAAGATAGATGCATTTCATCATGACATGAGTCATGATAATAGTATTAAATAACTTGCCTACAGTAATAAATAGACACTATCTTTCCAGAATCATTGCTATAAGAGCTTGATTTACCAAATACAGAAAGGTGTATTTCTCATTTGGGGGACAGACTACTGAAAAGCATCTCTACTAAACCTATAAATCATTCTTTAATCTGAGTCTTTGAATTGTGTGCTAAGAAACATTGTACCCACTGGAGGACCAATGGTTCAATATTGTCTTTTTTTATTGCTCTCAAAATGCTTTGGCCTTTATTTTTTTCTTCTCCTACTAAACAGTTACTTATTTGTATGTAAATATTGTATGTAACAATAACTATTGTTCAGTACAGTGTATATATATATTTTTTGCAAAATGTGTTACTTTTAATGTTTTGTTTTTACAGTAATAGAGAAAAAACAAGTTAAGACAAAAACTTTGAAAGTCTGGTGTTTCAAAAACAACAATGTATTTATTTGTAAGAAATACATTCATTCATTTATTCATTATCTTCCGCTTATCCTCTATTAGGGTCGCGGTGGGGTTCCCCATGCCCATCCAGGGGAGAACATCTCGGGCACTGGGCAGACAGACCCAGGACAGGGCGCCAATCCATCGCTGGGCACACACTCACTCACACAGACACACTCTAAACGGGGCAATTTGGAGAATTCAATTAACTTGATCCATGTTCTTGGACTGTGGGAGGAAACCGGAGAACCCGGAGGAAACCCACGCAGACATGGGAAGAACATGGAAACTCCACCCAGATGGGGATTCGAACCGGGAATCCCTAGCGCTGAGAGGCGAACGTGCTAACCACTAAGCCACTGTGCCGCCCGTAAGAAATACATATTTGTAAATTATTCTAAAAGTCCATATTCTGTAATTGTTTTTTTTTATAATTATACAAACACAAGTTCATTGAAAAGCTAATCAAACATCAAACTCTATCCTAAACCTGATTTCTATAGATATAAGAAAAAACATAACCTTGGTTTGCTAACAATTATCTGAGAACCAATGTTGGGTGTATAGAAGAGCCAGAGGGGAGGGATGAGTGGTTGTCCCTTGTGTCTCTATTAGCCAGCTTCACCCTGTTTGAGGTCTGCATGTAGCTCAACTGTCAATGAAAACAAATGTTACAGCAGAGAAAGGACATTAATCAAAGCAAGATAAAGTTTTTCCCATCACTAAAAAAGAAAAAAGCCTTGATGCAATGTGTATAATCCTTGCAGTAAATATGACATTATGGCACCAAACAAGGTTGTCTACAATATATTCGACTTGGAAGATGCTAATCATAGTAAGCTGGGCTGTGACCCAGTGAAAAGCAAATCATGGTGTGATGGCAGAGTGGAAACTAGGCACACAGAGGAAGCTTAATAGCTTGCTGCCCAGTCAGCACCTTGGACAGTACCCTCCCCCACATATTGGGGCAATTTCACAAAACTTTGCTGCAGCACAGCTATAATCACAGGGCTGGCTGTCAGAAAACAGCACACCGGCTATTAGTTGAAAACTAGCTATTGTACAGTATAAAGATACAGAAATTAATAAACAAATAATAAATAAAGATAAGATAAAAATTATAAGTATATTAATTAAGATAATGTTTCTTTTAAGTTTTACAGCATTGTTTTACTAAAAAACATATTGAATCAATTATTCCTTAAAGTTATATGAGTATTTGCTTCCATTCTTTTTAAAACAATTTCATTGTCATTATTGCTCTCTGCATGCTTTCATGGTTCTGTCACTAAAGACAATTAAGATTCATTCAATTAGGAGACTTGTCTGAGCAATCACTGCTCTGCTGACCTCAATTACATGCCAGTTGCCACACAAGACAGCTTATATAATATTATAATAGTAATCTGATGTGTGATTCCTTTCTATATATCTGTCTTCTCCAAAGTGTGTATTCTCAAGATTTCTACCCTTACATGTTCCTTAGGCAGCATTTTATAATATCTCTTAACAGTATTCTATAAATGAATTCATTTCGCATTGTGAATATAATTAACACCAATAGTTTAAAGCCATCAGGATTTTCCTGTCCTATATCATTTTGCATCCATAAACAATCACAGTAAAGACTATAGTCTGTTAATTTTTACTATTTTCTTGTAGACATAAATCATTACATTTCAAAATATTTTCCATTTCCTTTATCCTTGACCTGCCAAGTGTCTGTCTGTGCCATATTTCCTCACTGCTGTATTCTCTGTTGTTAATAAGTGATTCAAGTAAGCAAAAGCCATTCACAACTTCCAATCTTTTTTATCAATTATAAGGTTGGTGTTCTTTTTTTGTCTTGGATTTTTTGTTATTTATTAAGCTTACTCTGTTCTTTAACTTGTATTAAAAGGGTTTCTACGTGTTCCAAATTTTCTTCAAAAAAACAAAAAAATTGCACACTATGTTTTGCAAGCTCGACACAAAATAGAAAATCTGGTTAGCATTTAACAAGGAAACATAGAGTGCCATAACCAGTGCACTTTTCCCCCCACTTTTTCAAAATAAAAAAAAGGTATTAGTCAAGTTTTTTATTTATGTTTTATTTTTTTGAAGAGTAGCTCTAAAAGTAAGCATTTAATTTTGCTTTGCAAATAAGCATTCAAAACAATATTTAAATTAACAAAGCTTATTAAATTGGGAATACAATTACAAGTAAAATATGCAAACAAATGCTTAAATATCATATAATTAAAGATTAATGTATATCACATACAATAATATGTAATGGATGGCAAAAGGATCAAACAAAACATAGAAATGTTATGAAGTGTCTAAAATGGTGGAAAAAGTAAGTGCTGGAATGTTTAAGGAGATGGCAAAAAAAACCTGGGATCTTTAGAGAGATAAAGTGTATAGAGGTATACAGGGACAAGAGGCATAAAGCAAAATAAGAAGTAGAAAAAAACTAGAGCTAAATAGAGGAAAAGAGATAAAATGTTATACAGCACAATTAAATTATAATAGAAGCTGATGGTAATGTGTTAGTAAAAAAGGAATTATGTACTTAAAACGTGCTAATAGTACATTTTGAGGCCCTGACATTTTGGTCAAGGTTGTTGGTCCAGATGAAAAACCAGTGGCTTAATGTTTCGATTCTACTTGCTAGCAATCAGATAACTGGATTTTGAATGCATAAGTGATTTTACTTGCTCATAGACAGTAAAAGTTGGTTTCATGCTGGTTTGCAGTAGGTATGATCCGGTCTGATAGCCGAAGTGAACATGGAAGGGAAAAACCCTGGCATGAATGGTTGAAAATATTATTAAGTTTACCAAAAAAAAGAGAATGAGTTGCCTGCTTAGCCACACAGCAAATAGAACTATTTTTTATTTGTCTGATACACGCACATAATTAGATAATGATTTGCTCCCATTTATTTTCCAATTCTCCCAGGAATGTGTTTCGCTCACATATAGCGGTCATAAAATCCTGTAGGCTTGCTTGATGTCTCCATGCTGTAGAAGTATGTTGGCATGCAAACACTTGGATAGAAAATAGGAGGTGGGAAATGCTGGTGAAATTAATATAATATAATATTTATTGATTGTAAGACACAGAGGATATACAGAAATACAGTAGTGTGACAAAAATATGATTACAGTGTAGAACAGGCTTGCAGAATAATATTTCTGCAAAATCAAAGGCACGGGTAAAACACTGACAGACTTAAAAAAGGTGAGCATTTAGGTGTGTACACAGGTGCTAGGAATATTGTTAAATATGGTCTGTTTTAAGATTGTAAGCTATGGGTTGCAAAAAAGGCAAAAACAAAACATTACCTAAAGCATGGTGTGCAGGGAAAAAAAATTATCCAACACAGGAGAAAGTAAGAGAAAATAAATAGGTTAAGGGTGAGTAGCCTTAAGAATAATGAAAAACAGGTGTAGTAAAATTCAGGTAAAGAGTTAAGTGTAAACCCAGAGGATTAAAGTGAAATGGATTGATGGAATAAGAAGGTGTGACACGACATATTCAAGCAAATGCAAATTCAAACCAATAGACATACAGAGAGGTGCAGAGATCTGGTGACTTGGCATGACATCAACAATTGAGCCACTAATCAATTGTAGCATAATTTGTAATCCACAGTTCGATAAAGTATGATTTATTATTGCAGTTGCTCAATTTGTTTGCATTAAACACCTCTGAGAACAGAATGATGAATAGAGGCCATAATTCTTGTCTGTAACACCGATGTTCTTTCAATACATTGCCTGCATCATGTAAGGTAATTTGTTGCTGTAGAAACAGCAAGGAGACTTTCAGATGTATCAGAAAAGAAGCAGTGCAAAACAATATCAATAACTTATCAGTGGTCCATGAGTTATCTCCAAATTATATTCGTAATTTACATAGGGTATAGGTAAAATGCTGTACAATTAAAAAGTCATTTGAATTTTAGTACATAAACAAGATTTCTTTCTCTGAGTGCAAGATTGATTCTATTCATTATTTTGTTTTTGCTTGTAGCACTAAGTACTGGCTATCTCGTCCCACAGCTGCTGGCTATCTTGTAGTCAGCTGCCCACAAGCATGAATATGTAATTGTTCCTCTGTGACAAGACAAACAATGTAGAAAATTGAACACACTTCCATCAGTATTTGCTAGAACTATCATTTTGTGATTAAAAATTTATTTCATCTGCAACCACTGGCACCTCAATAAAGGCAAGTCATCTCGCCATTTAGTGCATTAGCCCTCTTATTATTATATGTGGCTATGAAAACCAACCCTGCCTTCATTACTTAAGTGCTCAAGTCCCTTTTTTATAAATTTGTCTGATGTGCATAATGTGTGAATGTTTATCTATAGCCAGTTTGCATGACCTTTTTATTAAAGATTAATTTGTATGTCTTTTGGTTAGTGGAAAATAAGATAAATCACCATCCTAACATTACTGAGGATAGTAAACATAGGTGTGATGTTGCCAGACACAATATGGACTGGATACAGGATTTACCGCACACCGGAACAGGTCTTATTAACAGACAGAGTGTGGTAGCTCAGTGATTAGGGTGTTGGGCTATCAGTCAGAAGGTTATGGGTTCAATCTCAAGTCCACCGAAGTTACGAAGTAATGTGCATTCTTGAGCAAGGCTTTTAGCCCTCTTTGCTCCAGGCACTCCTGTATGGCCAACCATTTTTTGACCCTACTCAATTTGGGATACTTGACCAAATGTACATGTAATTAAATTCAGTCAAAAAATTACATTCATATACAGCTGCTCGATGGTGTTTCTGCCATCATGGCATGTATTTGTATCTACTGCACTCACTTTTCCTGCTGCATTCCCCAGCATATTAAGGTTGCAAAACAATTATAAGTGAAACCTTTGACAGGTACATTAATTACCTCCAAAAAACATCTGATTTAGTATGTCCTACAGATGCTTGATGTTAATTTGTATGCCATCACAGTTGTCAAAGAATCTCAGCTCCAACAAGGGCATTAACCTTGACTTGCCTGGCCTACTTTTCATCTCACTTGCTGGAGCCATGAATCTCCACTGGAGAACATGCCCACAAAGCCAGTTTAAGCAGAAGATCATCTGTAAGTTTTTTTAGTCTATCCTGAAGGTGTTCTATAGGGATACAGTTAAGGGCTCTGTGCAAGTTCTATCCATAATAAACCTTCTCAACCATGCCTGCATGGATTTCACATGCAAGATCAGAAAAGGACCTTTTCCAAACTGCTCACATAAAGTTAGAAGCATATGATTTTCAAAGTAATGTGGCTAGCTGTTTGATTGTATGCACTTATAATGTTGGAATTAAATAGAACAGCCAAATGAAATGATTAAGATGTGTCCACCGTTACTTTTGTCCATATAGTATATACCTGCAGTGCTTCACTTTCAGACTGAAAAGAGAGGTCATTCAACACTTTACCTCACCCATTTGTTGAGGTAACAAGTTATTTTTGTAGAGGTTAGTTAGCAATGGATTGGCGTCCTGTCCTGGGTGTATCTGCCCAGCGCCCGAAACGTTCTCCCCTGGGTGGGCATGGGGAACCCACCCCCCCGCGACCCTAATATAGGATAAAGTGGAAGATAATGGATGGATGAAATATAGATGGTGTTAGTATTGAAACTGTGTCATAAATTCTTAGGAATAATCATAGACAACAATCTAAGCTGTAAACCATACCTCACATACAAAGTAAAGTGTTTCAGTTATTAACAAGGTCAAATACTTTTTAGATTATAATGCACTGTATTTGCTGTATGGGTTGTACTTTTAACTTTAAGATTCATCCAGTAAGAACTATGAGGAAAAATGTTTGTGTCTGTGAGTGGGGATAATCTTTAGACTTGATTGGGGCAGCAATGTCCAAATTTTCATTAGTTTAAATTAAAATATAAATAAATGATTTGGTCACAATACATGGCTGATAGTTAGTGGGTCATTATTGTGTTATTTTACTTCATTTTACTTTACTTTACGTTATTGTTATTTTTTTTTCTTTTGTTTATGTATATGATTTAGATATGTACATAATTTGCAAATGCAACTAGATAATTTTTAATTCTAAATATTTGGGTGTTTGCAACAGCCATTTCAGTTTGATGTATCTAATAACTGATGGACACAGTAATATTTCAGGATTGAAATGAGGTTTATTGTACTAACAGAAAATGTGCAATATGCATTAAACCAAAATTTGACAGGTGCAAAAGTATGGGCACCTCAACAGAAAAGTGACATTAATATTTAGAAGATCCTACTTTTGCAAAGATAACAGCCTCTAGTCGCTTCCTGTAGCTTTTAATGAGTTCCTGGATCCTGGATGAAGGTATTTTTGACCATTCCTCTTTACAAAACAATTTCAGTTCAAATCATCCCACAGATGTTCAATGATATTCATGTCTGGTGACTGGAATGGCCATTCCAGAACATTAGAATTGTTTCTCTGCATGAATGCCTGAGTACATTTGGTGCAGTGTTTTGGATCATTGTCTTGCTGAAATATCCATCCCTGGCATAACTTTCACTTTGTCACTGATTTTTGAACATTATTCTCAACAATCTGCTGATACTGAGTGGAATCCATGCCTTAACTTTAACAAGATTCCCGGTGCCGGCATTGGCCACACAGCCCCAAAGCATGATGAAACCTCCACCAAATTTACCAGTGGGTAGCAAGTGTTTTTCGTGGTCTGTGGATTGTCCTTGACTGTTCTCACCATTCTTCTTCTCTGCCTTTCTGATATTTTTCTTGTCCTGCCACTTCTGAGCTTAACAAGAACTGTCCCTGCGGTCTTCCATTTCCTTACTATGTTCCTCACAGTGGAAACTGACAGGTTAAATCTCTAAAACAACTTTTTGTATCCTTCCCCTGAACAACTATGTTGAACAATCTTTGTTTTCAGATCATTTGAGAGTTGTTTTGAGGAGCCCATGATGCCACTCTTCAGAAGAGATTTAAATAGGAGAACAACTTGCAATTAGCCACCTTAAATATCTTTACTCATGATTGGATACACCTGGCTATGAAGTTCAAAGCTCAATGAGGTTGCCAAAAAAATTTTGTGCTTCAGTAAGTCAGTAAAAAACTTTTGCACCTGTCAAATTTTGGTTTAATGCATATTGCACATTTTCTGTTAGTACAATAAACCTCTTTTTATTCATTCATTCATTATCATCCGCTTTTATCCTCTATTAGGGTCGTGGTGAGGTTTCCCATGCCCATCCAGGAGGGAACGTCTCGGGCGCTGGGCAGATAAACCCAGGACAGGGCGCCAATCTATCGCTGGGCACACACTCACTCACTCATACACACTCTATATGGGGCAATTTGAAGAACTCAATTGACTTGATCCATGTTTTTGGACTGTGGGAGGAAACCGGAGAACCCGGAGGAAACCCACGCGGACACGGGGAGAACATGGAAACTCCACCCAGATGGGGATTCGAACCGGGAATCCCTAGTGCTGAGAGGCGAACGTGCTAACCACTAAGCCACCGTGCCATCCACCTCTTTTTAATCCTGAAATATTACTGTGTCCATCACTTATTAAATATATCAAACTGAAATGGCTGTTGCAAACTAAAAATGATTAAGAATAATAGGGGTGCCCAAACTTTTGCATATGACTGTATATATTTTTCTTTTCAACACTATGTGGATGGTAATGTTTTGTGTATATATATATATATATATATATATATATATATATATATATATAATGTGTGTGAATGTATGTGTGTGTATTGACTTGGAATAAGCAATCAAACATTTGTAAGAATAAAATATTTTGGCCTTTAAATTGGATGTTTTTTTATTTTCATGTACTTTTTGGAAAAATATGTCAATTCCACCAATTCCACCTCCACCTGCTTATCATTCCTCCTTTGGGTCCTGCTTTCCTGAATGCCACTACCTGCACACCCTTAAACAAATTAGTGCCACGCCCCTCCAAACTGTCAGGTCTTCAGTATGAGACTACAAGTCACAAGCAGGTATGATGTGCAGCTATCTTTGTGCAGCAAAACAGAAATGGTAAAATAACACCAAAAACTGAATTAATCCAACAGAAGAAGTCGGTGTCTGCAGAAAAAGTAGCAGTAGAATGATGTGCAGGTGTTGGTATTCAGGGTAAGCAGAACATGCACACCCAGAAGAGGAATTAGAAGCAAGTTTTGGTGAAGTTTGCAAAAAAACACATGTGAGAAACACATTTTTTTTATTTTTTATATAAAGAAAGTTTATAACACAGTGATAAACCTTTTGGATACAGACAAAATTTATGTTCGAGTTTTATTGCCTTTAATAATTAAAACTGTTAACACAGTATGGCATCATACTACTCAGATATTTCACAAATAATGGCTCACAATATATGATAATATGGCATTTATCGCAACAGGTCTCATGATTTTTTAGGTTATTGTAAATTACAATCTGATTATTTTGAAGTATGCAGAGATTGTTCGCCCTCGTCTTCAGGTAAATTTGGGGCCACCACTATTATGAACTGTAAACATTGAATATGTTAAACATTCACAACATGGTATCATGTAGGGCTGTGGTGCACGCTAATTTCCTGCTGTAAAATGCAAAAGTCTGAAGGGCATTCTTTATGTTTTTTTTTTTTTTTTTTTTTTGGTGTCAGTATTTTTATAAACAGTCTCTCTGCACTGTTTATCTATGTATGTAATCTTTGTATTTGACAAAATGAAAAGATCTTTAAATTTTTTTAGTTTGTTTATTGTTCCAATGCGTTGTTTATTTTTATTTTTTTAAATAATTTTATGATGTCATTTGTGTGAAATAGCATTTTCCAGCGGGAATAAAGCACCAAGTATCACTTCCAACAACGTAGGCAATATAATGTCATGTTGACCTCAGAGTTCAGTACTGGGACTGATAATTGGTTTCAGAAAAGTGTGCAGGTTAAACGAATCATTTATGCATTTAAGCCTAATCTACCGCAGCAAAGCACAGTACCACACTGCCATTATATCAGTGGCTAGAGCAAAAAATTATTAGCCATGAATGATACTTGCGTGAATAAAATCATAATAGTGACACATTAGAACAGGGATTTGTGGTAAATAATGCCACAAGAGATAAGGGGAATTGACTTAAATTACTGTACAACTTAAAATCCTGGACATTCTCGTTACACATGCAGCTAATTATCGCTCCCAGCAATGAGTGCTTAAAAGCTTAGAGAACCCAAGGTTCGGAACTGAAACATTGCTCCATTCTTTACAATCTCTTAAAGGGACACCTGCCCCCTCACCAAAATTTTTTTCAGCTTTGGTTAGGCACGAGCAGTGTGCCTCCTGCCTTTTTTTTCCCTTTTGCTATGCTCTGAACTCTTTTCTTTGACCATCTAGTTTTTCTCTTGGCTGTGCTGGCTGTCCTGCTTAAGATTCTGGTACAGGGCATACTATGTTTACACCTTGGGTTCCACCTGCAGCTAAGTGCCATCAGGCACACCACTCCACACCCACCTCAAAGCCCACCTGAATGTAAAGAGTGTGTGACTGCATGTTTGTCCACAGCCTCATGCACATTCCACCACCTTAGCATCTGGGTCATCATGGTGGAAAGGACTTCCTTTAGTGTTTTAGCATGGCCAATGCAGCTGCTTAATGACCAGCTCAGTATGTGACACTTTCCTTATTTGATTTATTTATTTGTTATTATTGCTTAGCATAGGCCCCATTGCTTACAGATTTAATGCTTCCAACAGCTTACAGCTATGATGTGGAATGCCAGCATTAGCAAGCAACCTCGAAGTACTTTCATGAGTAATCAATCTTTGTCAACAAACATGTTAAAATCATAGTTTTACTAATGATTAAGAGGTGATGTAAAAGAAATAAAGGTGTTGACTCTTTGTGAAAATAAATGAGTTTAGGATACACAGAGAACACCACCAGCAGGATCTTCACATCAATAATAAATATGGTCAACCCTCTGAGGCCTCTTAAATTTCCCCCAGGTATAAATAATGGATGTATTTTCATGTTTGTCTGGTCCATTTTAGTTTTCAGTCATAGGTGTTTGTGACAGAAATGATTTAAACACTTTTCGGTTTCCATAGTATTACTAAAACCTCTGTCCCATTAGTGACAATAGTAGTAATGTTTTTGTGCATAATTTATAAATAATAATAAATGTATATATAAATAATGTATTTATATTAGATTATAATAATCTAGGAATAAAACTAACATTACCTTATGTTTTATTTCTGGGATTGACCAGGTTCTTAAATAAAAATTAATTTAATTCTAACTGCTATAACGGTAACTCAATGATAATATTTTTTATACAAATGATCTTCAGGATGAAAAGTTGGTTATTGTGCAATTAATAATATAAATAAATAAACTAAAAGACAATAAGAATACTATACTGTGCACAGGTGCATAAAAATAAAACCCTACAGAAAAACAAAAGAAAGGATGAAGTAAACGTCATTTAAAGTAATAAGGATAGGTGTATCATTTGGGCGGCACGGTGGCTTAGTGGTTAGCAGGTTCGCCTCTCAGCACTAGGGATTCCCGGTTCGAATCCCCATCTGGGTGGAGTTTCCATGTTCTCCCCGTGTCCGCGTGGGTTTCCTCCGGGTTTTCTCCCACAGTCCAAAAACATGGATCAAGTCAATTGAGTTCTCCAAATTCCCACATATGGTGTGTGTATGTGTGTGTGTGCCCAGCGATAGATTGGCACCCTGTCCTGGGTGTATCTGCCCAGCGCCTGAAACGTTCTCCCCTGGATGGGCATGTGGAACCCCCCATGACCCTGATATAGGACAAAGCAGAAGATAATGAATGAATGAATGAATGCATCACTTTGACATAGCAATAGCCACTTCATCTTCATCTGTTATAATTTTTGTCTTACAACATTTTCCATGAAATATCACTGTAGAAATTTAAATCATAATTGCACTAAATTAATTTAAGTTGATTCTACTCTGTATTGAAGGTATGATCATCTTTAGAAATTTTAGAAAGGTTTCAACTCACCACAACTCTTGGCTTTGCTAAAAACTTTTCCTCATTATCACGCTTAGAGCCCTGAGGTCTTTGAATCATGTTAATTACTTCAAGACACAATATGGATTCTACTTCTGCACATTTTACAACAGCATTCTGACCAGGGCTGAAACACATCACCTGTTATAATTGTGAGCAATGGCCTGTGTCAACCTATTTCACAGACAAGTGCTTTTCTTTATAGCTAGGGTCAATGGCACAACTAATACTGATTTGCATAGACACTATTATGCATTTCCGAATAACCTAAAACAATGTAATTAATTTGCAACTCTTAATATTAAAATGCTGAGATGGTTAAAATGCATTCAACTAAAACCACACCTTTTTAAATCCTACATTTATGTGTACTTGCATTAACTAAAGGCAAGCACTATAGAAGTAATTTGTAATCCCACACTAAATCCTAGACTGATTTTACCAGAGTATTTTTAAATGCTTTCAAAAAAAGAACTAAAGAGAAAGCAACTTCATCGTTGATATGACATTGCTGCCCTCTAAAAAAGTTAGATCTATAATTATCAAATGTCATAAATAATATCAGCACTCAAGGTTACTTTAGTTTAATTTCTCAAATGAAATAATTGTTTATTTAAAAATAGGTTTACTCCAAGTATAGGTTGTATTTGTAGGTCAAATGTGTTCATTATCAGGAACTTTATAGCATGGCACTGTTGTGGACTGTTTCTGTGCGCTGTATATTTATAATTACTTTGTTCCATTGTATGTATTATTTATTCAGTCACAGAATCTTTCAGCTTGTTTACCAAAATTACACCAAATCTCTCACTTCTGCCAATTTCTACTCAGCTGAAACTTCTCCACCTTCTTTCTTTATTTCACCTTTTTTTATCAGGACACACAGACAAATAACACATTTTAGGTGGAATGATACCCCAGCTCCAACTCTCATTCACAAATTCACACTCGATCATAGCTCCAGGCCACAGTTTGTTTCTTGGTTTTGTTCTGGGTTGTTTTTTTGTCAGCGCTTTCTTTGCTGCAGTCCTCTTCTATATATGTATATCTGAGAATTTTTGGCTGTCTTTTTCCTCTTAGCCCTCAAATGCACTTTGTTCTTGTATTTTTGCAGCTTGGTTTAACACCTGATATTGTGCACCTGTTTAATACAGCTGGTCAAGCCCCTATTTCACTACGAGTACTTAAATGAATAGGTCAACAGTTAACAATGTGTAAGGCTGTTTGAAAGAGTGGATCTGACAAACCCAATCTCATGCAAAGTACCCCACCTGCTGAAATGATCAGTAATCCAACCACAAAAGCATCTCAGAATTTAAATTAAAACCAGAAGTTGTAAGAAGAATGTAGTGTAGTATAGTTTTGTTTTGTAAAGTTTTAGTATAGTATGGGATGTTTAATTTAAAAGCCAATGTATACTTGCATTGCTTGGCAAAGACTTTCCAGGTATAATATTGGCACTAAAAAAGAAGGAATTCACACCTGTAAGATTAGCATTGTCATGTTTGAACACAGGCAAGAAAGAGGGGAGGGGATTTTAATCTGGTCTCAAAAAGAAAATATGACAAAAATTGGTGGTATAATCATTCGAACCATGCTCAATAGGTCATTGAATGACTAAAAAATTAATATAGTGGGCAAGAGTGGTGATGTTTTAATGTATGTCTTCATATAACAGAAAAATTGTGTCAGAAACTCTGGTCAGATTTGAAGAAATGAGCTCCAACAAACTTGTGTTTACTTGGACAACTCATAGGCAAAACTAAAAATAATAAAATTAAAAAGATACAAACTCCAAATTGTCTTAAGAGTAAGCCTTCATGGCTATCTTACAAGAAGAACTAGACCCAGAGTGTCAGACTGAGAAGGCTGCAAAAGAATATAACAAGCAGATCAATGCTGCTAAAACATAACATATTGCAAACAATAAAGACATACTGGAGCCAATGGTAGAGGAAAGAAGTTTGGACTGAGTGAGCTTGTTATTTATTTGGGATGTAGCATAGCAAACACTGCATACCAGTCAAGTGAAGTACAAGAATGGTCATGGGCATGGTGATGATTTTATTTTATTTATTTTCTTTTTAATGGTCATGTTGACAAAGATCTTGGAAAAACAATAGCAACATTACCGAGATACAACTAATAAAAGCCTTGGTCTGGCCAGCAGTAACTTATGGATGTGAGGCCTGAACACTGAAGCAAGAGAAAAAAAGACATATTCAAGCTTTGAAAACAAGGGCACCAGGAAGCCAGGAAACAGAGGAGGATGACAACAACTCCACAAGTTCAAAAAATTGCCAGAACAGAAAAAGAGTTAATGAATCACAACAAAATCCCACAAGTTACATTTTGGTGATCATATATTGAGGCAGGCTTTGTGAAGGTATTCCGAAGGTGTGGAAGAACAAGAGTAACCTGTAAGTAAATCATCTTAACTGGACTGGCTTATCGGGTGCTAGTCTGCTACAAGCAACACGAGATTGGTATTGGCATTGGAGGAAGTTAACTCATCTGTGCAGCCAACCATCGTAAGGCAACATGACATGAAAAAAACTGCATTAAAACGTCAGTGGTTGAACATCATCAGAACTCATATAATTTATTATCGGTAAGCACGAAAGGTCAAGCATTTAACTGCTGAATTCAATTATTAATTTTATCTTATCTTAATTTGTCTTATCTTATCTTATATTGTCTGTGTATGTGTCTGTTTAAGTGATTGTGTGCCCAGTGATGTATTTGCTTCTATGTTCACTTGCTCTTCTTCATTTCCACAGCTCACCATGAATATACAAATCAACTAGTAATATCTGCAAGGAGGACATTAAGGTCTTTCTATCTGTCATTCTAAGACCTGTATTGCAATATATATCTATTTATACAATGCCAGTTTCAGCATATTTCACCACAGAAATAATTTCTATTGTTGCCAGTGGAGGATGGGTGATAGATGGCACCAATGAGGGGCAGCTCTTATGCCTCCTCTGTTTTGTTTGAATTCAGTTTTGCTGTGCACACCAAGTGGGTAACACTTTTATGGTGAAGCATCTTTTTAGAATGAATTTCACAGAGGTGTCAAAGAACCAGATGCCATACATTTACATTTAGTCATTTAGTAGATGCTTTTACAAAAGCGGCTTACAAATAAGAACACAATTAGTTATGAAGAAAATCAGCTACACTGTAGAATTATCTAACCTGATCGTTATCTGATCCTGCAACCCCCCCCCCCTCCCCCCTTTTTTTTCTATAACAGGTATTTGTTAAAAAAGATGCGTCTTCAGTAGTTTCTTAAAAATGCCTAGTGACTCTGCCTTGGGGACATAGTTGGGAAAAATTGTTCCACTATTTTGCGGTGATGAAAACCACAGAGTGAGAATTAGCTCCTCTGTGAGGTGGAATCACCAGGCGGTAAATATCAATGGAGCAAAGTGAGCAAGCCAGAGTGTATTTTGAAAAGATAGAGTGAAGGTAAGAGGGGAAAGATCCAGAAATGGTTCTGTAGGCCAGAGTCAGTAACTTCCACTGAATGCCAAAAGAAAAACAATATATTGCAATCTTAAAATGGGGGAGGGGTTGAGTAAGTGTTAAAAACCTCACAATAAATAAAATACTCTAATTTTTTGAAGACTGGCAGCATTGACATACTGTGTGAAGGAAAATTATACAAAGCAATGAAAATGTTCTTGTCAAAGGCCTGAAAGAGATTGTCTGCACTAGGGGCGAGGTGGATCCGCTACTTGGAGACAAACACAGTCTTTAGATGGAGTTGAAGGTGCAAAACAGGTTTATTTCCAGACACACAGCGTAAACAGAACTGGGACGAGGACATGCACACACAACAGAAGACAACCAGGGCAGACGTGACAAGGCGAGGTTGGGGCAAAGCAAAGGCAAGGCGAGGCGAGGCAAGGCAGGGCAAGGCGAGGCGAGGCAAGACGTGAGCTAGGGTAGTCAGGGCGTAGCACAGGCTTGGCGCAAGACTATCTGGCATGGAAGGAAGGGAGTGCGTGGCTTAAATAAAGGAAACATGATTAGACCCAGGTGCACAGGATTACAGGGGCGTGGACACCAGACAAACCCACACCACAATATTAGACAAAACCCTAACATTACAACCCCCCTCAATGGGTTCTTCCCGGCACCCTAAACGGCTTGTCAGGGAACCTTCGGTAGAATTCGTCGATGAGGGAGGGGTCCAGGATAGCAGCACGAGGCACCCAGGAGTGCTCCTCTGGCCCATACCCCTTCCAGTCAACCAGGAACTGGACTCCTCTGCCACGACGGCGGGAGTCCAGCAGACGACGGACCGTGTAGGCGGGCTGGCCATCATGGCGCGGAGTGGGGTTGAGCGGGCAGTGGATAACGGGCTTGATATGAGATACATGGAAGGTGAGGTGGATGCGCATGTGCTGGGGCAAGTGGAGGCAGACAGCTGCTGGATTGATTACCCTGGTGATGGGGAAGGGTCCTATAAAGCACGGGGCCAGTTTCCTTGATTTAGTTTTGAGTGGGATATTCCTTGTGGACAGCCAGACCAGTTGTCCTACTTTGTAGACAGGGGCTTGGCGGCCCCGACGGTTGGCCGAGAGTGTGGACGTGTCTTGAGCTTGATGAAGTGCTAAGGTGGTGCTCCATATGCGGCGGCAACGGCGAATGTGCTGGCTGACCGATAGGAAACTGATCTCCTCCTGCTCCTCGTGAAATAGGGGAGGTTTGTAGCCCAGCGCTACCTCAAAGGGAGACCTACCAGTGGCAGAACTGCGCGCGGTGTTGATTGCGTATTCCACCCAGGTTAGGTGGTCACTCCAGCGCTCTGGGTGCTGGGCAGAAACGCGCGCAGGGTGGTCTCCACCACTTGGTTGGCTCTCTCTGCCTGGCCTTGGACTGAGGGTGGCCGCCTGAGGTCAGGGAAACAGTGGTGCCAATATAACTGTGGAAGGCTTTCCATCCCCGGTCCAAAGACCCTGAATGCCGAAGACCCTGAAGACATACTCGAAAATCAGCTTGGCAGTCTCTAGGGCGGAAGGGAGCCTGGGCAGTGCTATAAGACTTACCAACTTGGAGAATCTGTCCACGATGGTAGCGATTACGGTGTTACCTCTAGAGCTCGGCAGACCCGTAACGAAGTCCAAAGTGATGTGTGACCAGGGACGCCCAGGTATGGAGAGCGGCAGGAGCAGTCCATCGTGTGGCTGATGCGATGCCTTGTTGCGGGCACACACAGCACAAGTGTTGGTGAACTGCCAAACGTCCGCTGACAAGGAGGGCCACCAGAAGCGGTGCCGCTTGATCTCCTCAGTCCAAGAGACCCCAGGATGGCAAGCCCAGCGGGATTCGTGGCCCCATTTGAGAACAGTGAGGAGGGCGGAGAAGGGCACAAAGGTAAGGTTAGGTGGACCCTGCCCCGGATCAGGATCCTTGACAGTTCCCGTTCAATGACCCTTCGGACCTCCCAGGAGACACCTGCAACGACACACTGGGGGGACAGAATAGAGTCATTCTCAGTGGTTACCTCCCTGTCCGGGAAGAGCTGTGACAGCGCATCAGGTTTGGCGTTGCGGGTTTGGCGTTGCGGGTGCGGGTCGGTAGGACAGGTGAAGTTGAACCAACCAAAGAACAAGGCCCAACGTGCCTAACAGGAGTTCAGCCTTTTGGCAGACTGGATCTAGGCCAGGTTCTTGTGGTCGGTCAAAACCACAAACGGCTGCTCAGCCCCTTCCAGTCAGTGGCGCCACTCCTCCAGCGCGAGCTTGACCACCAGCAGCTTATGGTTACCCACGTCATAGTTCCTCTCGGCCGCAGTGATTTTTCTAGAAAAGAAAGCACAGGGATGACTCCACCGACTTTTGGGAGAGGCAGCCCCCACTCCAGCACCCAAGTCATCGACTTCCACAATGAACTGTTTTGTGGGGTCTGGCTGTAAAGTGGGGGCGAAAGTGAAGCAGGTCTTGCGGTGATCCATGGTGTGCTGGGCCTCCTGAGTCCAGTGGAATTTCTCTTTGGTGGAAGTGAAGGATGTGAGTGGAAAGGTGATGCTGCTGTAGTTTCTGATTAAGCACTTGTAGAAAATGGCGAACCCCAGGAATCTCTATAGCTCGGTCCAAAACATGGGGGTAGGCCAGTCGGTGATGGCCCGAATCTTCTCGGGGTCGGGTCGAACATCCCCTGGGGACATGATGAACCTCAGGAAGGACACCATCTCCTGGTGGAAGCTACATTTTTTAGCTTTTACAAACAGCCGGTTTTGGAGGAGGCGGCTGAGGACGAGACGGACGTGTCGGACGTGTTCGCTGGCAGACTTTGAAAAAATCAGGATGTCATCCAAGTAGACAAAAGCAAAGCGATCCAGGAAGTCCCGCAACACATCATTTACCATAGCTTGGAACACTGTTCTTTAGGCCGAAGGGGACCACATGGTATTCGTAGTGGCCGCTTGGGGTGTTGAACGCCTTCTTCCACTCGTCTCCCTCCCTAATGCAGACCAAGTGGTAGGCGTTCCGCAGGTCCAGCTTGGTGAAGATCGTTGCCCCCTGCAAAAACTCAAATACGGAAGACAGAGGGTATTTGTAGGGGACTGTGATGTCGTTCAGTCCCCTATAGTCAATGCAGGGCCGTAGGGATCCGTCCTTCTTTGACACAAAGAAAAACCCGGCTCCTACGGGAGATGTCGAGGGTCAGATCAATCCCGTGGCAAGATACTTCGAGAGGTATTTCTCTATTGCCTCCCTTTCAGGACATAACAAGGGGTAGAGTCGGCTGGATGGAAGTGGAGCCCCTGGAAGGTGGTCGATGGCGCAGTCATACACTCTGTGAGGAGGAAGCTGGCAAGCCTTGTCCTTGCTAAACACTTCCCTCAGTTCATGATACTCGCCAGGTACCGTAGAGAGGTCGACAGGGCCAGGGTTGCCTGAGTCTGGTGTGCTGCAGTACGTAAACAGGAGGAGTGGCACGAGACCCCCCACGTGAGGACCCGGGCATTGGCCCAATCGATGTGGGGGTTGTGCTTGCGTAGCCACGGATAGTCCAAAATAACCAGGGCTTCAGGAGACTAAAAGATGGAGAAGCAAACTGCATGGGGTTCGGGCGTCGTGGACAGTTAGGAGGGGGGCGCGCCACACGGGGGAGCTGGTGGCAAACTTGTTGCCAGCTCATCGCGCATCCAGTCCTTCAGCACGTGACGGAACACCAGCCCGACTCCGCGGCGAGTGTCTGGAACTCCACCACGAATTCCTCTACAGAACGTGCCCCCTGTCCACCGAGAGTAATCGACTGTCCATGTCACCTGTGTAGTCCGGGCGGTCGAACACGGAGGGGAAGAGCACGGAGAGATAGCCCCCTGTGCCGCTTCTGCCCAATTCAGTGCACGGCCGCGCAGCAGCCCGATGATATAGGTGATCTTGTGTGCATCAGTGGGTAAACACAAGGGGCATATACTGAAGTACAGTTCACATTGGAACAGAAACCCCCTGCATTTCTGTAGGTCCCCGTCATACGGGTCCGGGTGTACCGCAGCTCCGTCGTACCTGGTCACTGGAGTTCGAGGACGCTCTCACCGGTGCGAGAGCAGCGAGCGATGCGGGCAGGGAGGCAAGGACAGTCTGGATCTGTAGCGCGAGGTTGCTGATCATATCTGTCAATTCCTCCTGGCTGTCGAAGAGCACATCGAGGCGTGGATCGGTCGGTAGTCCAGCTGATGGTAATAGGCTCCGCCCCAGCGCTGATTCGCTCCAAGGGATCCATATTGGCCAGATAGTAATGTTATGGTCTAACGACCGGGGCGAGGTGGATCTGCTATTTGGAGACGAACACAGTCTGTAGACAGAGATGAACTTGCAAAACAGGTTTATTTCCAGACACACAGGGTAAACAGAACTGGGATCAGACGACACACTGAAAGTAACACTAGGACGTGAACGTGATGACGTGGAGACGCGGCGTACGGCAATGCCTGACGTCAGCCGGTGTCGTGTCCCAACCCAAAAAAGTGTAGGGAGCTTGGACGAGGTAGTGGCGGCAGGCGGTGAGCTGCACACAAACAAAAACAGAACAAGGCCAGAACGTGCACACACAACAGAAGCAGACAACTTGCACAGACAACCAGGGCAGACGTCACAAGGCGAGGTCGGGGCAAAGCTAAGGCAAGGCAGGGCAAGGCGAGGCAAGACGTGAGCTAGGGTAAACAGGGCGTAGCACAGGCTTGGCGCAAGACTATCTGACAGGGAAGGAAGGGAGTGCTTGGCTAAAAATAAAGGAAATATGATTAGATCCGGGCGGCACGGTGGCTTAGTGGTTAGCACGTTCGCCTCTCAGCGCTAGGGATTCCTGGTTCGAATCCCCATCTGGGTGGAGTTTCCATGTTCTCCCCGTGTCTGCGTGGGTTTCCTCCGGGTTCTCCGGTTTCCTCCCACAGTCCAAAAACATGGAACAAGTTAATTGAATTCTCAAAATTGCCCCCTATAGAGTGTGTCTGTGTGAGTGAGTGTGTGCCCAGCGATGGATTGGCGC
>JAFMOD010000428.1:1420766-1461492 GCA_019802435.1 Corydoras maculifer
TATATATATATATATATATATATTTTTTTTTTTTTTTTTTTTTTTTTTTGTGAACAAATGTGGAAAACTTTAAGGATTGTGAATACGTTTTAAGGCAATATAGATGTAAACAGCTAGTGGAAACTACAGTCAACAGACTGATTTTCATAATTAAAACACAAACTTGCTCAGAGCACTAATCAGATTTATTAACACTTTGTTTGTAGATTTAACTATAACACATGTTGAAGACAATATCTATAAATAAAGCTGGATTTGACGAAAGCAACACAATGTATCTATTGGGTTTTGGTATTGGGTTTTGGTACAGCCATGTAGCTGTGAGGAGTTTCTGCGCTCTCATTATAGCTGCATGGGTTTCTTCTGGTAATTACAGCTTCCACCCACAGTTCAGAGATATGTCACATTCATTTGTGCGCAGAATGCATCTGTTCTGTGATAGACTAGTGATTTAATTATGGTGTTTGTGTACTAGAAAAGATTCCAACAACTCACCCCAGACATGAAAAAAAAATAAATAAATAAAATAAAAATAATAATAATTCATTCATTCATTATCTCCCGCTTCATCCTCTGTTAGGGTCACGGTGGGGTTCCCCATGCCCATCCAGAGGAGAACGTCTCGGGCACTGGGCAGATAGACCCAGGACAAGGCGCCAATCCATCGCTGGGCACACACACTCACTCACACGGACACACTCTATATGGGGCAATTTTTGAAAATTCAAAAACGCAGACACGGGGAGAACATGGAAACTCCACCCAGATGGGGATTCGATCTGGGAATCCCTAGCGCTGAGAGGCAAACGTGCTAACCAATAAGCCACCGTGCCGCCCTAATAATAATAATAATAATAATAATAATAATAATAAATTATAAGTATATTTATTATCATAAATATAATTATAATTATTAATTTTCATCATAATTATGATGATGATGAAAAAAAAATTGTTGTAATTGATTTGTGATTTTGATTTATGTATCTATAAAGCCAGAACATTATAAACTCATTCATTCATTCATTCATTATCTCCCGCTTTATCCTCTATTAGGGTCACGGTGGGGTTTCCCATGCCCATCCAGGGGAGAACGTCTCAGGCGCTGGGCAGATAGACCCAGGACACATTATAAACTGTTAAATATTTTTTTTTTAAATAGTTGAATTTAAATGAGTAAATTTTAACAGTTATTTAAAGAAGCATAACTATAAAAGTAGATACATTTTGTGTTAGATTTGTCCCAGGCACAAATTTCCTCTAAGCTGCATTTCCTGCAGTGGGCCCATTTGTTGCTTGGAATTTGGATGTCATGGCATCATTCAGCCGTAATTAGATTACGGGCATTGCCTGTATACATCACTGCTGTACTTAATGACAACAGAAAATCCACCTCAAATCTAACAATTACAACTGAAAACTAACATCATCCATTATAGAACAATTGACATTAGCTGTGCTTCTTTCTGAACAGTGCAGAGTCAAAGGTGATGCTTTAGGCTTCTTTTGTAACCTCCTTGTCTGTGTTGACAGAATTAATATCACCAAGTCTAGCCTTCCACCAAAGGCCATTGAACAGCAGGTCATTTCTTTTCCTGCCAACAATCCACTGGGCTAATTGTCACTGACATTTTGCCAGTGTTGTTCAAATCTGAACTGTTTTGATGCATTGATCCCTAATGTTGTTCACTAGAGGGGACATGAGCTAGAAATGTCACCCTTATGGTCATCTGCTGACTTTCTCAGTAAAGCTGTTTCTTAAAACCTGGTAATTGTCCTGCACTCCATATTGGCAGGAGTCAGCAGGAAGACCAGCAGGCAAGGGGTATTTCCTCCAAAGTCTTCTGACACTTATGTACTGAGCTCACAGTGGAGAAACCTGTGGATCGTTTTAGTATGTCTATATATTAGCAAAACAGGTTTATTTCCAGACACATAATAATAATTGTATATGTGTAAATGTAAAAGATATAAAAAATATGATAAAATGCAACTCAGAAAAAAAAGACATTTTCTGGCCTATAAAGTTTTTAAATACGGTTCGTAGGACAGTTCAAACGATTCCCAGTTTCATGTTGTCCCCTGGGTTCTCCAGTCCAAAAACACTGATTAATTTAAATTAAATGTTCCAAATTGCCCCATATAAAGTGCTTGTGTGTGTGTCTGCATGAGAGAGTGTGTACCCAGCAATGGATTGGCGCCCTTTCCTGGGTGTATCTGCCCAGCGCCTGTAACATTCTCCACTGGATGAGCATGGGGAACTGCCCTGAAACCCTAGTCGAGGATTAAGTGGAAGATAATAGATGGATGGATAGTCTTTAAATACAAATACAAATACACAAACCTGTTTTTATGTGTTAGATACTTCAAGTGCTCAAATAGACCTCCATAACAAGCGAAACAAAATAGGAAAAACAATAGATTATATTTAAACAGTTATTAATATAAGCATTAAGCATTGCAAGCACAGATGTTGACATGACAAATTTGATAATGTATTTTAGCCTTAGCAAGTTTGTTATTGTTTGCTTTTATAATTGTCATTATCTGAATCTATAAACCATTGCTCACTACTATAAAAAAATACAGATCAGTCCTTATTTTAAGACACAATTTAATAATAAATAAATATATGTTTTTTTTACTTGTGAACACAATACAACTCAACTCATGCTATAGTACAATGTGCTGTGGTTGCTTAATTTAAAATGACTTCCAATTTAGTAGGTCATACAGACAATTTCACATACTGTTGACCATATCAGTTGTCTATCTGCTGCCTTAACTGCTCAATTGCATCAATATCCATGAAACCTTGCACAATGAGCACATTTAGGAGCAGAATGTACACTTGGAAAAAAAAAAACAATATTGTACCATTATCAGTTACAAAACCATAATTTCATTTTTAATTTTCTTTTTTAAGCATAAAGGTACTACATAACAAAACTGAAACATGTTTAACAGATGCTAGGAACACTTATCTAACAATGAAAAAACAGCTGTCAATCTGACAGCTACAGCTTCTGGGTTTGTTTCAGCCATTACCTTTTTTAAATAGCACAGTCTGTGCTAAACTCTAAAGCCAATAACATTTGCACATGCCCTTGGGAATTTGTCTGATAGTCTTTGGGAAATCACTGCAAAGGCTTTCTAGCTTTTCTAGGATGAAAAGGTTAATGAACCCCATTAATTGTATTAGTGTTATCATGGTGGTGACAGTTAACGCAATTGATCTGGCCACTGATCACATTACACTAATAGCAGACTCCTATTTAGACTGAGGTTTTGTTGATCACAAACACACTCTATGGGGCCCACACTAATTGGGAAAATTGTGTAGTTTTCCCTCTTTTTTATTTTCAGGAACTGTGTACAGGATTTAGGGTTTGCATGCATGTTGTTGTCAACAGTTAGCTATAAATAAATCAAATGTGTCAAATACCAGACATGGTGACAAGGTTTAATGAAGCAATAAGTTTTACTTAACACATCAGAAAATATCAACAATTTCAAATGTGACACAAAAATAAATCAGCACCACACAGTATCAAAACAGAAAAAAATCCTTATTCCTATAAAACTATAATATCCTTATTTAGAGTTGTACATCATTAAGGTAATTATAAAGCAATTAACATTGATTAAGTTCATTAAGGTTATTAAAATTTGAAATCTTTGGTGTTTATTAAGAAGAAATTACACTCAGTATTATGGTTACATAAATGAACAATACAGCTAATAAAAAAATAAAAACATATAAATAAAATGATTTACATTGGTTTTCAAGCGATGCATAGGCACACTGTCCTGAGTGTATTCGCCCAGCGCTTAAGTTTTCCCACTGGATGGGCATGGGGAATCCCACCACGACCCTAGTAAAGTATTGAGTGGAAGATAATGAGATTAGATCAGATCTAAAGTTGGCACTGTGGCTTAGCATGTACATTTCTCAGTGCTGCAAATCCAGGTTTGAATCCCACTCTGGGTGGAGTTTCCATGTTCTTCCCGTGTCCAAATTCTTTGGTTTCCTCCCACAGTTCAAAATCAAGGAATTTAAGGTAATATGTGTGTGTCTGTGTGCCCAATGATGGATTGGAGGGATGGTTCCCCATGCCCATTCAGGGGAGACACACCCAGGAGAGAGCATTAATCCATCACTGGCACACACACAAACACACATTTTACAGGGGCAAATTATATAGGGGCAATTTAGAGCAGTCAGTTCATTTTAAATCCATCTTTTTGGCTGTGGGCGGAAACTGAAGAAACCCAGAGAAAACACAGGTGGACATGTGGAGGACATGAAAACTACCCATATTAGGATTCTAACCTGGATTCTTAGTGTTGTGAGGGGGATAGGCTAACCACTATGCTATAATTATTATTTGGGTTGTGCATCATTTTAATCACTGCAGTCACTCTGAATCAGACACAATTTCTTTCAAATAAAGTGTTTATTTAATGTGTACCCTATTAGACATGGGTACCTCGTTGCTTTACTTTGTAAATGTTAAATCAGAAATATTAGTTTAGTTGTTGCACATCTATGTCAGAAATCCTCTGCACACCAGATGCTGGGGGCTGGACAGTGTTGATTGGTGTTTCAAATTAAAGTTAGTTGGTGCTGGGCTAGTTGGGCTAGTTGGTGCTGGGTGGAGTGTCATCTCTTATCTCGCTGTTCCCTGCACAGACCAAGCACATGCTTTATCGCAATAATTTGTCATTTTTTATTAAACTTTTATTATTAATATTACAAAACTGCATCTTTGATGTTATATAACTGAATGGATATGATAAATGCTCAGAGAAGCACAGGTTCTCTTTGTTACTGTGAAAAGGAGAAACAATTATGTTTTGGGGCCCTTACACCTTGAATTTAATAAAATACCTTTAATTTAATTGTTTAACTTGTAACCTGATTTAGCATTCCTTAGTCAGTGTCAGCTACTGTCTATTGGTTCAACTTTTTAGCAATATTTGACATATTTGAATAAAAAAAAGATAAACAGGTTTAATAACATGTTTTACTGTTTTTGGGTTGTCTTTTTTATTTTATTTATCACTGATATACACTGAAATTTCACAGAAGAGAAAAAAGAGATAAACAGTTTGTACCGAAATGACTAGAATGGGATTTAGGCTACTCTTTTTAGGAGTTAGGGATTTAGGACATAATTATGCTCATACCTGCTGCTTTTATGTATTGCTTTTTATTTTGTTAAACAGTTGACGTAAACGTTTTTAACAAATGGGTTGATGTGACCATATTTTAGCATATACATTGCTGTAGTCTGTATAATGTCATTAGTTTTTTGGGGGAAGGCAAGTTCATCAAATACTAGCAAGGAGTGCTCTAGAAGAAACGTTTGAAAACCACCGATGTAATGCAACCTAAATTGGGTACGTTTTTAAAACTTGCAATTGGAAAACGAATTTACTAAGATTTTGAAACAATTGCTTGAGTTTACGTCATTTTTTTTACCACGGTTTTCATATAGATCGAGAGAGGGAGAGGGAGCGAGAGAGAGATTTAGTTCTTTGAAGGTTTATGGACTGTATATGTTCAAATGAACTTGGCTGCTTGGCTTCAGGTGCATCCTGATGTATTTGGAGGAATTGTACGTGTTTTTTAGTTATCAGCAGTGAATTTCTTTAAGGACAGGACGTGCAAACTCTGAACGCTGAAGGAATGTTAGAAAGCAGGTGACGTCACGTGTCGTCTGTAAGTGTTTCAGCAGCGCTCCAGCTGCGTTACGCACAACTTCACGGGAGACTCGAACGCTAGTCGAACACGCGCGCTTGCGTGGGTTTTCAGGGAACTTTGAAAAATAACTGAGCTTTTCAGTGCGGGATGTTGACTTTCCAGATTATTGGATTATTATTTGCTGAAGCCTTAATTGATAAAGCTCAAATCGCACGCTTACAACACAAGAGGTGCGACGACACAGGACGCCGATTTCTGTTCTCCGGCATCTGTACGCCGCAATGCTTGGTTTAACGGAACTTACCCACTCTTTGAAGACTATATGAGTTGCTTTTCGATGAAAATCTGGATTCGATCTCTACTAAGCTCTAACACGTCCACTTGACAGCTCCTTTTGGGTTGCAACGGAACGCGCTAACGCAGGAGGTCATCGGCGGCTGGAACCATGCTGCTGCGCTTTAACCCATGGAGAGATGGCCTATAGGGTTCTGTCCAGCCGCGTGGCGCCGTCCTCCAGCTCCAAGTTCAGCAGCAGGTTCATGTTCATCTTCACGCTCTCACTGTCCTTCACCTACGTGTGCTACAGCGTGCTGTTTTGCTCCGCTCCGATCATGCCGAGCGGCCGCTTGGAGGAGCGACGATGCGCCCGCGGTCCGAGTCCTGGCGCCAAAAAGCTTCTCCAGCAGTCATCTTCGTGCGCTCCGTCCCCAAATCCCGAGACGCACTCCAATCAAAGCGAGCTCCCAGCCTCCGTGGCGCCTTTGCGCGGCGGATCGGCGGCTCTCGCGCCAAATCGGAGCGAGCATTTAAACTCGCGGAGTTCTCGGACGCGCAGCCCCAAACCGGTTAACAATTCCATCATAGCTACCGCACAGCGCTACGGTAATAAGAAGCTGCCCAACGCGTTAATAGTGGGCGTGAAGAAGGGTGGTACCCGCGCTGTACTCGAGTTCATCCGCATCCACCCTGACGTGCGCGCCCTCGGCACGGAGCCCCACTTCTTCGACCGTAACTATGATAAAGGCTTTGACTGGTACAGGTACGAAGTTATTATTTTTTAAAAAGCAAACCGTAACAATCAAACGAATACCCTTAAGAAGACACACAAGCACACACATGTTGTTTTCATCACTTCCATTTATATCGTAGAGACTTAGAAATACCTTAACTATAATTATTACTATCATAACATTAATCACAACCGTACCCTACCTATAACCTAATGCTATAATCAAAAAACAAAATTCTACTTAAAAACTGACTGATTTGCATTGTGGGATCCAGCTTGTGCGAGTGTGTTAACAAGTCTTGTTTACCAAAATGTTATATATACCAGTATACATACACACACTCACACACACAAGAGTATGTAATGCACGCATTCTTGCATTTACTGTAATGTTAATATTTTAGATAAATGACTGAGGTAAAAGAAGTAAAACAGTTGGACAATTATTTACAATGAAACCTGTCAGTGAAAAAAACACGCAACATAAAAGAATAGGCCAGTTGTGTTATAGCTATATTTGAGAACATTGCTTACTTTTAAGCCAAAATCCACTAACAAATGTAGTATGAGGACATACAATTATACAATACAATTACTAAAGAAGTGGGTTATTTGTCTTCGGTTTTCTTGAAAATGAGTTTTAAGTATTTGATCTTGTACTAAAATGCCTACCGCTAACCCCAGGCCATTCCACATTGAAAAGATCTACAGAGCATATTTACTTATTAAACCTCACTTGTTGTAACTAACTTGACTACACTTGTTACAAATACAGATTTCACATATCCACAAATAAAGTCCAAACATTTTGTTAATGCAACAGAAAAATCCATTTATCTTTCAAACGTTATCTTCCATTTCATGTATCAAAAGAATATTTTTCATAATTCAGTATGAAATTAAGCCAAATGATTGAATTTCAGTAAGCAGTAGATAGGATTTAAAAATCAACCCTAAGCAATCAGTAGTTAAGCTGTTGCCAGTCTGAATAGGGTTATAGGTGAAACTGGAGAGTGTGACAGTACCATTGCTAAGGGCTCAATAATTACAGACATCATCATCTATGAGAAACTGCACAAAAAAGATTTCTGCATAACAACTACTGTATAGTCAGAAACACATTTTAAAGGATTCATGTTTGTATTAAGTCTTCCTTTCCAACCCCTATTCACTACCATTTGCACAAAGGCCAATGTATGTGCATGTATGTGATGTAGAAATCAATAAGTCTGTGTGTTTGGCAAAAAAAAAAAAACAGCAAAGGGAATGTCATCAGAATGTCATTGTGATTAAACAGAGCGAACACTTAACACTGTGGTTTACATAGTAAATTGCATACGTGAGCCATTCAGAATAATTTATAAACATTATCATTTCAACTCTGACAAAGTACTTTATTCCTTTTGCATGTGATGGAACACTGTACTCAAAAAATAATTATGGCATCTAACTCATAACATTCATTTATTAGCTTCTGGTTAGTCACCTACTAAACATTAAAGCATTTAGTTTACCTTGAAACCATGTTTTTGGTCTGTGGGAGAAAATTGGAGAAACCGGAGAAAACTCATGTGGACATGAGGAGAACATGAAAACTCCTTCCAGACTGGGATTTGAATCTGGATCCCCAGCACTGAGAAGCAGACATGCTAACCACTATGCCACTGTGCCACCCAAATCATAATATATGTATATATATATATATATATATATATATATATATATATATATATATATATATATATATATATATCTTTGAATATATTTGGTGCAAGTAAATGTGTGTATTCTTATATCTGTGTCACTATTACATTTTCAACCAATAATAAGCACTGCTGCTAGGATAAGCATTTTTCTATTGACTACAGCAAAAATTGTTTATTTTAATTGTTTATTTTTAAGTCAATTATATGTGTATAATTATTAAACAGACACATAATCTGCAATAAATTCAAGTTATTTTTGACAAAAAGAAAAAAACGTCACTATTTAATCCTTAAAAATGCAAGTGACATGAACTGGAGGACTAAAACCCAAAAAATACAGAGGGAATTGTAAAAGCTCTACTAACATTCTAGACTAAGCCAACAAATAATATTTTAGCATGCTGAAATGCTAAACTGAACAGTTACACATAACAGTTACACAGTTACAAATAACAGGGAATCTGAAACTAAAATCTCTGCCAGGAACATAAACTAGACAGGTAAAAGTGTAAGAGCCAACACAAACAAAAAGTTAAGAAGAAGCTAACTGACCAACATTAACAACCTTGTAAGAAATAAAATTATTATTAATATTTTTATTATTATTATTATTATTATTATTATTATTATTATTATTATTATTATTAAAACTGACCACAGAGAACAAAATAGTTAACAAAGAAAACTAATAAAGCAACAGTAATACAAAAAGCTAAAAACAATAAACCAATGCGACATTAACACCACTACAAAAACAGGAAAAAACAGTATATCTAAGTTTGTAGTGCAGTAAAAAAAGCAGATGCCTGGTCCACACCTCCTAACATTCTATAACACTAGGTACAGTCTACAATAGTCTAAACATTTAAGGCAATTTTAAAAAAATGTTAATTTATTTTTTCTGCATCAAAAATATGTCACTGATATTATTAATTAAATGAAGCATCACAAATATTATTTAACATTTTATTACTCTTCAAATAAAGTATGCTAGCTTTCCATTTAAATGTATAGCACTCTTTAATGGTTAAACACCCACTGAGAGCACTGTGCTTTTATTGCATTATGTTTTATTGCCAAAAGTTAAAGAGCCCTGCAGTACTTACACATCAAAGTTACCAGTTTTTTCTTTGGACATTGCTCGTTTTTATTTTCTTTGCTCATCTACTACATCATATTAGACTCTTCATGGAGCCTGTGCCACCGTGCATGTTGAAATACACTTTTGTGCACTAATTTTATACATTAAATTCCCCCAGTGGCATGGTGGATTAGTGGTTAGCCTGTTTGCCTCTCAGTGCTGGGGATTCCTGGTTTGAATCCCAATCTGTGTGTAGTTTCCATGTTCTCCCTGTGTTCGCTTGGGTTTCCTTCAACGGTCTAAAAACATGGATAAAGGTAAATTGAATGGTCCAAATAGCCCAATAAAGAGTGTGTTTGTCTGTGTGTGTGTGTGTGAGTGAGTGAGTGAGTGAGTGAGTGTCCAGCGATAGACTGGCATCCTGTCCTGGGTGTATAATGAATGGATGAATGAAAAATTCCCCCAGAATTAAAAAGGTCCATTATAATTTTGTGTCAGTTAAGTTGAACAATAGTGTGAAAATAAGAACACAAATTAGACTTAAATATATTTCATACCAAACTGTATGATGTGAATCTTTATGAATCCTACGTTTTTGTTTATGAAACAAAAATAGGCCAAATTCAAAGCACTGGTGTGATGTCAGGTTGTGAAATATTGTAGCATTAAAATTAAATTAAATTAATTAATTAATTAAAATTAAAATACAATTTTCTTCTCTGCAACTGATAATGATAAAGTTTGAAAACATTGAGTTGAGTCAATAGAAGAGGTGTTCTGTGTCAGTCTTTTTAAATGCTCTGTAGGGCTATAAGTTTTAAAATTAAAACAGATTATATTAAAGCATTATTGGCAGAAATGAAGAAATATTTCGCTGCAAGATTTGATAAAGCACAAATGGTTTACTATAGAACATTTTAAATAATAAAAAAGCAATACACACAAACACACACATGCAGAATGCATTGTAAATACTTGCATACTTCGTAATTAAATTGCCACAGAGGCCAAGACTTAGAAGGATGATTAGAAGGACTGAAACAGTCCTTCTAATCATACCTGAAAGTAATTATTCTTTACCTTTTGACATTTTTCAAAAAAGGTGCACAATTTATGAAAAGTTTATTTTTAAGTTTCATAATAACATAATAATAATTCCTAATTACATGGCTGAATCTTTAAATGATGTAGGCAATGGACAGAATATTGATCTTAATGGTCACTTCTGCTCTATTAAATGCCCAGAAATAATGAGATTCTTATAAGCGGTAGTTAATGCTATGTAAATCATCTAGTTAATTGTTGTGCTCTGTGAGGAAAGTTGCTGTTTACCAGCTCCCACCTGAAAAATTAACAAGCCAAATGTTGCATAGTTCATTAGTGTGTTTTCAGAAAGACCCAGCATGGAATCATTAGTATTGTTTGGCTATTTGTTTGCCTGTTTCACTATTATCAGCAGCACCACCAAGTCTGGAAAAATAGACATCATTTGCAATCACACTTTTTCAAGGCCAACAATAAGCCATTTTTACTGAATCACAAAATCACATAAATATACACTGTAACACAACATACAAACTTAAAAGGGGATATCAATGCTATTGATTTTTACTGAGGACCTTCAAGTAGATTTCCAAAGAAGTGCTCAATTTGTGAGAGCAGCCTTTTAACATTTGCTGCAGGCCAAGAATTTGATCTTGGTCTCCCATTAATTGGCTTGAAGGGAAAAGCAGAAAAGAAATTCAGCAGTCGGAGAGCTTGACGAGGAAAGAAATTTAGCCAAAGCTCATTTAGCTGGAAAAACTGCCTAGCTCTTAAGAAAACATGACTTAGCTCGTCACTAACACTAATGGGAAATTCTAATCTCTGTTGAGATGGAGTGCTTACTATAATGTTATCAACACAATTCTTCCATTCATGTGCCATACTTAACACTCCATGCTTCAGGGCTATTTTCATATGCTGGGATTTTAGCTTAAATAACTCATTAGTGCTAAGTGGCACCAACAGTAGGCAAATATGAGCAACTGCGTTACTTAGGATACCTATATATGGAACTTTATTGTGGGATGACCTGGATTGAGGGTCAATTTCTTTTTTTTTTAAAGTTGATCACACATCCTCTTAAGAGTTTTCAGGGCAAAGTCACTAATTCGCCAAAACTGACTTTTTTTATCTAATATAATTTCAATTACTATCTAAATCAAGCTCTCTTAGTTTTATAGTGCTTAATTTTTCAAACCATTTTATAATTTTACTTTTGCCATGATGATTATTGCAATGGAAAATACAGTCGATAAAAGCGCAAAAAAATTTATATAACAGTGCCTTAGATGGTTTTGATAAACCCCACTGTTCTATCCATCTATCCATTAAATTCTGCTTTATCCTCTACTAGGGTCGTGGGGGGGGGGGGCACAGGGTGCCAATCTATCGCTGGACACACACTCACTCACAAAGACACACTCTATATGGGGCAATTTGGAGAATTCAATTGACCATGATCCAGGATTCTGGAGGAAACCGGAGAACTCGGAGTAAACCAACGCGGACACGAGGAGAACATGGAAACTCCACCCAGATTGGGATTCGAACCGTGAGTCCCTAGCGCTGAGAGGCAAACGTGCTAACATACTAAGCCACCGTGCCGCCCCCACAGTTCTATAAATTATTTAAATAAATTATTTTAATAAATACAAAGTCATGCTCTCACATGTACAATTATGACATATAACTTACAGTTTGATTAAAAATATTTTGTCCAAAGAAATGTGTACCAACTATGTGCATCTAAATATAAAAAACAACAGTTATCTCAGCAACCTTCTGTATTTAGTATAATGCTGATGATTTCACACAAACAATGCTTTCATGACATATTATTGTGCGAGATTGTTAGTGCAGTAACCAAATTCATAATTAAAGTGTCAGAGCTGCATCCTATTAAAGTGCTTGAAGGCACTTTGTGCTTAGGCACAAGTATTAATGCATAACTCGGATGGTTTCATGTGGTCTTGCCAGTATTTGCATTTTAGCAGCATGATGAGTAAAGACAGGCATCATCTCATTATGCCATGCTAATAGGCCCATTATATCCTGAAGTGTATTGTGTGTCTTTGGACTAAAAAGTCAACAGAAAACACTATTCAAAAGTAAATAGCAAAAAGTTTGGATGGTGTATCATTTGCTATGAAGTATTATTTACATCTAAAATACTAACAAAAGACATGTTCAAGTCCATGCAGCCAAAAGCCAACATTTTTTTTTTAAGATAAATTTTCTAAATAAAATAAAGACTTATAGTCTTTTTCTAAGCATTGTGTTTCAAGACAAGGCGGTTACTCTGTGCATGCAGTGTATTTTTATATAATAGGACACATAATATGAAAAGAAAATTAATAATTGCCAAACTTTTTCTTGTAGATGGCCTATGCTGTGGACACTGATGTGTTTTGCCCTCGCGGGAGTGTAGAGAATAGAGATAATATTCGTTTCAAGTAAATATTTTAAATTGACACTTTATTAAAAGCTGCATTAAGTGCTGCATCACTTCTGAAGTTATCATGATCAAGATTAAAGCTAATACAATTAGCTTTAAATTAAAACCAGTATAAAATCACATACTATTTATGTGAAGAACTGGCATACATATTTAGTAAACATAAAATCTGACAGTATATTAAATAAAAGAAATGTCTATGTTAATTAACAAAACTAGTTATTTGACAACTTGTTACTTTCTTACAATATGTTTCAGTCCTTGTAGTCTAACACAAGCAGTTATTAAGTACATCCAGGGGAGAACATTTTGGATGCTGAGCAGATACACCCAGGACAGAGGACAGTCTATCGCTTGGCATACACATACTCACACACAGACACACACTATAGATGGGATAGTTTAGAGCAGCCAGTTTACCTTAAATTCATGTATTTGCACTATGGGCCTGTTAACCAATGCACACCTAATAACTAACTTAGTTTAAATTTAAAAAATACAAATTAAGATTATTCAGTTGAAAAATTTAATGAGCAGTTTTAAAAACTAAAGCCAGTAAATTTACTTGTAAAACAACAGTTAAAATATTCATTCATTCATTCATTATCTCCCGCTTATCCTCTATTAGGGTCGCGGTGGGGTTCCCCATGCCCATCCAGGGGAGAACGTCTCGGGCGCTGGGCAGATAGACCCAGGACAGGGCGCCAATCCATCGCTGGGCAGTTAAAATATACTATACAAATTAATTTCTTTATAGACATTAAACAGGGTGTTTCAAAAAAAGTTGATCCAATTATAGACTTAAATTGTTGAAGATTATGAAAATCTAAGTTTAAAGTCACAATTAATTTCTATGTTTTGTTTATCATTCTATATACAATTAAAGCATAAATTCTACAGAATGTGCTTGATACGCAGTCTACCATGTCCAAGTGTTAAGGATATTATTTTCTCTATTCCTGATAACCTTTCATTTAAACACCCACTTAATAGAAAAGAACATTACAACTGTTCTTGGCTGCATCAAGCTACAAGTTTGTGCTTTTTTCATACATCAATTACAAAGATATTAATGGTTCAACCAGCAGAATACAGTGTTAACATTATCAAATAGCAAGAACATTATATTATTTTCCTTTTCAAAGCAGCAGGACATCATAGATCCTGTTTTTTGCCTGATTTAGTTGTTAATAGTCTTGATGTAGTCTCATCTTTTGGCTCGGAACAAGTTTAAGGTTGTAGTTCCTGCATGTTAATTGATTTTTTTTCTTTTCTTTTTGTAGCTGAACTAGAAAGGCAATGTTCATGTGGTATTATATACGGTATTTACTAAATAAAATTTGGCTTTTGTATTGAAAGTACTTTGTTGTCTTTTTGGCTGTAAAAATTCAAATGTGTTAATATCACTCTGCTAAAATTTTGTTTATGTGAACAAAATAGCTTCTAGCTGTTAGACGGTGGTAGTGGCATGCTGTGAACATCCAGTATCAGAGATTTTATTTAGGATAGCGCTCTGGGGAGGCCAGGGAAGTGAGCAAAATTTGCTGTCATGATTTTGAACTCAGTCCTTGACAAACTAGTGCATTGCCCTATTAGAAGCCTCTTTCTGCCATTCTGGTGAACAGTTGTCATGAAGGGATGAACTTGGTCATTTATAATATTTAGGTAAGTCGACTGTCCAAGTATATTTCCCTAGTTACCAGCGAACCAGTGTGTATCAAGAAAACATTTCCAAAACCCTTGCAACAGCATAAACTGTTCACAGTAGACAGGAAGGGATCATCTTCTCTTATATTACCTGTTTTCATTCAAACCCTCTCTGATGCAACAAATTGTTTGTTCACTTTTGTTATCCATCAGTACTAAGAAATAATGAGTTGTGGATTTGGACATGTTAGTTGGTGTACTAGAGTGCATTCAGTTTGACCTATTGTGCTTTCCCTATTTGTCAGATTTTTACATATGCTTATAAACCTCTACTTGTCAGTACAGTTGTTTATGTTCTCCAAGCAATGGGATGACAATCAAATGTGAGTGTTTTATTTAAAGAACAGGAATTTATTAAAGTCTGATCCTCTCAGCACATTTGTTTGACTGTATCATGACAAATTTAAAAACCTTCATGAGGACTTGAGAAGAAAAATTGTTTTTTGACAAGTTAGTTATTTGAATGCAGTCTGTTAAAATATGGCATCATACAGCCAGGGAGCGAAGACACAACATAAATGTGTTTTTTAAATTTGGTGCAAAGGCCACAGTTTCACAAGCCTAGAGAGTAAATTTAGCTGCAGGACAATGTGCTATTACACTGTGCGTTTCTTTTGTGTATCATATCTTTTGTGTGGCATGTATTGGATCACTTCCTTATTTCCCTGATCCTGCACACTTCTATGCCTAAAGCAGATAATGAAGGAATCACATATACCTCAGATAATCAGTCACTGCCTTTCCCTAATAATGACAAGTTTTAATAGCAAGCTTCTGTCGACTTTAATTAACAACTTTTTTCAGATGTGTGGTCTGTTTTTAAAAAAAAATAATTTTAACAATCTAACATTCTAAAATTTGTTTTCTCATAATAACTGTTAGGACGGCATGGGGCTTAGTGGTTAGCACGTGTCCTCTCAGTGCTTGGGATATAGGTTCGAATTCCAATCTTGGTGGTATTTCCATGTTCTCCCCATGTCGGCGTGGGTTTCCTCCAGGTTCTCTGGTTTCCTCCCACAGGCCAAAAACACCAAACACCAAACACCAAACAATGATTATTTCCTACCTCGTTATCATGGCGTTTTTTTTATTTTTTAAGCAAACTGTGTCTTATATAACTTGTATATACCCAGATCATAACTTTAATTAATCCACTAGTCCTGTAAAAAAAATGATTAAAAGGGTCAACCCTGAGCTGTAGTTTATCCTTTATCCATCTGTTACCTGTTTGAGATCTTTTCACACTGGGCTCACAGCAAAAGTGAACATAACAAAACAATCACAGCACTACTGAAGGGGCAAAATATACTTTTACTCCAACTCAAAGATCTCTGCAGGTTGACATGTGTAGGACCTTCATATTTTCCTAGCCTATTCAGAAAAAAAGTATTTTTGAGTAAATACTTGTGAAACTTTAGAACTTTGCCAAATGCTTTTTTCTCTGTGGAACTCAGCTCTTTTCTGGATTCAAGGGAAATGTTCCACAGAGAAGTGCAAAGAAAATTGAACTTTGTCGATGCAGTCTATTTTGGTATAGAAATCCAATTGCAATTCAATCTAAAAACTCACTGATGCTTGAAGATTGTTATTTTGTTTATGTGTTAATTAAAATAATCTATAGTTTTGGTACAACCCTGAATGTTTGTAGCTTACTTAGAACAGACAATCCACTGAATGCTTTTAAGTTTAGCCTAACATATGACTCATTAATGAGAGTATCACTAATGTGTTTTCTGATGTATAAGTAAATCAGACTTCATACATGTTCTTAAAAGAGTTAAGGTTCAAATTCAACGTAGACTTCTTATTGCACACATTATTTATGATAACATTACAGCTTACACAAACATTGTGTTTCAGTGACTAAGAACGTCTCTTAGTTGACTATTGCTGGACTCTGCGCTTCTGCAGCTGGTGATTAATGGTCAGACATCTTCCCTGAAGAAAATGTGAGTGAATGAAATATTAATGAGATAATGTATTCCAGAGAAGCCAGAATGAAGTCATTCCCCTTTATCAGACCAGGCAAGTGTGGATTACAATTAGTAATTAGTCTGTTTACTGGCTCAAGGATTATTTAACCCCATGTTTATTAAGCTTTTTCAGAGTGAGTGTTTTTTCATTTCCAATCCATATGTTATAATAAGGTTTAAATTCAAGTTTCAGACAGATTTGAGTGCAATTAAAAGAATATTTAACAATTTGCTTTTCTATTACATAAGAATTGTTTTTGTTTCAATATAAAATTTAAAGCATTTTTAGCCATCTGGAAATTACAATATTTTAGATATGGTGCTAAAAATAACATTGAAAACCACTGTGGCTGTTAATTATAAAAAAGGTTGGCAGATCCACTTCAGGTAAAATTTGTAAACATCTTATAAACCTCATAGCTTTTAAAGAATAACACACTACATACCCTATGAAATATACCGGGGGGGGGGGGGGGGGGGGGGGGGGGGGGGGGGGGGGGGGGGGGGGGGGGGGGGGGGGGGGGGGGGGGGGGGGGGGGGGGGGGGGGGGGGGGGGGGGGGATTCATTATCTTCCGCTTATCCTCTATTAGGGTCGCGGTGGGGTTCCCCATGCCCATCCAGGGGAGAACGTCTCGGGCGCTGGGCAGACAGACCCAGGACAGGGCGCCAATCCATCGCTGGGCACACACTCACTCACACAGACACACTCTACAGGGGGCAATTTTGAGAATTCAATTAACTTGTTCCATGTTTTTGGACTGTGGGAGGAAACCGGAGAACCCGGAGGAAACCCACGCAGGCACGGGGAGAACATGGAAACTCCACCCAGATGGGGATTCGAACCGGGAATCCCTAGCACTGAGAGGCGAACGTGCTAACCACTAAGCCACCGTGCCGCCCCCTATATATATATATATATATATATATATATATATATATATATATATATATATATATATATATATATATATATATATATATATGTGTTAATAGAGTTAAACAGCTAGTCATGCAATTCATACATTCTTGTAGTAGAGTTGCAACTTTGTATGAAGTGTTTTGAAATGGCATGTTCAGATGACTTTGTGGAATATTGGAATGTGGAATAATGAAAACTTTATTTGATAATGTCAATGATCGTTGTCCTACTTTAGAATACAGATGACTCCAAGGTGTTTTTTTGTAGCTGTAATCACATTGTAAGAGTTTGTGATACAGCATTGTAAATACAGTAATTGTATACTAATGGATTTAAAGTATTTGGAAATGGTTGTATAAGACTTCCTGGATTGATTGGCACTAACAGTTGCTTCCCTTATTGCTGTCTCATGTCTTTAATACTTAATGTTAACATAAGCAAAGCTCTTAACCTTTTGCTTTTATAGAGGTGGTCACTCTTGCTGATTATTAATTTAATTCATCACTTGATGAGCCTTACCTAACTGCTACTTAATCTTAATTCATATAAAAACAAAAAAGGTGTACTTATTTTTTTCTTACACTGCTTGTGCATTATGGTTTTGTGTAGTGTGTCATGTGCTATTTAATGCTCTATACATAATACATAAAACTCTAAAATACAAAGGGGGTATTTACTATTTTACATTACATGTTTTAAATCTTTTAGGTGTTGAAAATGAAATGTGTAACACAAATATTGTTACCACATGAGTTGTGATAATGTGTGCAGCCAAACTAAATAAGCAAGAATAGAAAAGTAAAAGATTTGTGTGGGGTCTTTGTGTTGAAACGCATGTCTTAGGTGCCTTATGTAAGTTGAGCTTTCTGTGAGAAGCCTTGAAGTCTGCATGCACTCTATATAGCCAGTGTAGGTTTGAAACAAAAAATTATAGTAATAAATACATTTATTCAATATTATAGCTTTTTTAAAAAAAGCCATTATGTTAACTCAGGTTTAGTTACACGTATCTATTATATCTTTATTTGTCAATGGACTACTTTTTTTAGTTTAATTTGTGTACTATAAATTTTATTCCGCTAAACTACAAATATGGGGCAGCACGGTGGCTTAGTGGTTAGCACGTTCGCCTCTCAGCACTAGAGATTCCTGGTTTGAATTCCAATCTGGGTGGAGTTTCCATGTTCTGCCCGTGTCCATGTGGGTTTCCTCCGGGTTCTCCGGTTTCCTCCCACAGTCCAAAAACATGGAGTTCTCCAAATTGCCCCATGTAGAGTGTGTTTGTGTGCATGTCTGTGTGTGTGTGTTTGCCCAGCGATAGATTTGCACCTTGTCCTGGGTGTATCTGCCCAGCGCCCGAAATGTTCTCCCCTGGATGGGCATGGGGAACCACCCCGCGACCCTAATATAGGATAATGAATGAATTAATAAACTACAAATACTTTGTTCTATTAAGATTTCATATAAAAGTCCTAGCTGTAGGGCTGGGGCAACGCATCGACTACATCAACATAATCGATTACAAAAATACATTTATTTGCATAACTTGCGTCAACAAAATGGCAGCGCCTAATAAAAAGATGGATTTATCCATAGCGCAAATATGAGCAGCAGCTAAAAAATTGCCCGCTTGCATCTAAAGTGTGAGAGCACTTCAAACAGAAACACAACAATGTGGTGCTCTGTCAAAGTTGCAAAGTGGAGATGGATTTTCACAACAGCACAACTGCTTTGCACGAACACTTAAAGCACAAACATCTGTGCCAGGGTATCTGCGCTGCAAAACATCCACATGGCATCAAAACAGCGAACAGTCATTTTTTTCTAATTTTAGCATATTATTTTTAGACTTTTAACAAAATTAACGTGTTTCTGTTATTAGAAGTGCATTACTAACTTTTTCTCGTTGTCCTGTGTAGATATATGCAGCTTTTCTTAATACCACTCATGTACCATGTTTTCATATTGCATTCAGATAAAATTGAATGTCCGTGCTTGTAAATAGTCAACAAAAAATTTATAGTCAACATATATAGCCCATAAAATGTCATATCATATGTGCCTCAAAGTACAGAACCAAGAACCTACTCATTACCTGATGATTTACAAATTTAACTTTTTTTGAAAAAAAGATTAATTTTTGTGTCCAGTATTTTTGATAAGACATTTCAGTAATAGTAAGACTCATTTTAAAATATCCCACCATCATTCTAATGTGCTTTATATTATATTATACTTGAATTATTAAATCTCTTCTGGCTGAGATTTTATCTTTGATAAAGCTGTTAATGCTAAAGCATTTTTGTGTTTCAATAGTGCCTTTAAGAGCACTGTGCTTAAAAAAAAAAAACTATTTCAACATTAAATGGTTTTTATTTTTTATTATTTTGAAGAAGTTATTTTAATTTCAAACACAATCACATTAGAGTAATAATTTTTTAGATTAATCAACTAATCCTAAACCCTTGAGGAATAAAATTAAACAAATGAGTCAACATAATACACATAAAACAATTATGATAAACATTTGTTTGCCTGAGAAGAGTTTAGATGAATTAAAGATAATTCTGTTTGTATGAGAAACAAGGAACAAAAAAGACAGTCATTAAATAAAAGGCCATACAAACAAATGTCAAAAAATAAAGACCATCCTTCACCTTGATATGCATATGTGACATTAAAGAAATTTCCTCAATAAAGAACACTTTTAACATCTAAAAAGAAAGACACTAACAGAAAAACTTTTTTGTGTGTGTTGTTAGTATGTGTATCCATGCACTGCGTGTAGTCTATGTCTCATAATGATTACGTATTAGAAGAATATTAGCACAAATTTTGAAACAACATATGGGTCACTAACTTTGATATATAATTCAAGTAGAGCAGTTAGGTAGATGTGTCTAATCGAGTGAATATATTCAAAAAATGCAGCTGCACTGCTGTGTCTAATCCAATTGTGCTAGTACAAATCTCACATGACACACCATATCAGTGGCATTGTGGTGATGGAATCATTCACCATCTAAATAATGCCTGCTCTGCAGTGGTCCTGGCCATTAAAGAACAGAACAAAAATGCTTAAAATTATGCAGTGAAACGTATGAACTACGGTCTGTAAACCTAAAACTATAAGTTTCATCCATATGGTAAATGGAACTGATATAATGAACAGTAAGTGTCAAAACTAGGCAGTGTATCTAAAAGTGTCTGGTAAGTGGATGTATTATTAGTATAGTTTATGTAATATTCATTAGTAATAGTAAATTGTAATTAATAGTCATTAAAAAAGTGCATGCATGTAACAAGTTAAACTACTTGTTAGCCAGGTTATGTCAGATATGCAGTAATCACATTCATCCTAATATGATGGGTGTCATAAGTCTAAATCAACATATATAGGTTTCTTTAATATTAATTAGAATAAATAAATAAATAAAAATAATTGTAAATGGAGTTTTAGACTGGTTTATTTTAAACATCCCAATGCAAGAGCACAGACATTCTAAAAGGACACATTCATTTCAATCAGCAGATTAGATAATCAGCAGCTTCTGCAAATGTCAGTATTGCTATTAATAAAGGAATAATCAGAATAAAAAGTGTTGTCATGGTTTGGATGGCAAATTTATACAATTAATATCAAAAGGTTTTATTCTAACTTTAATAATAAGAAACTATGTAAAGTAATGTGGTGAATAAAAATTGTTATTCCAAGCATACATTTTGGCTTAAATCACAGTCATCTGTGTTTTATAGTGCAGTTTACTTGCTAATATTTCTTTGTTTAATAATTAGTATTTTTTAGACAAAAAACTCTTTTGGTTCACACTGTTTATTTCTAACCTAAAAAGATGTAATGGAGTAAGGATAGACTATAAAATTGCATGTATATCATTTGCACTTTATCGAACATGGGGTGCATCAGTGCCCACAACATGAGTGATGAGCATATATTTGAAGGTACCATTGGAGGGTTATTTTGGTATTTTAGAGAAACATATGCTATCATTTACCCCCACTGTCTCAGTTACTTTAGTAGAAGATTTCAAGACTTTATTCTGCATGAGCCTGTGGCTTTGTAGACAATCTATTTGTTTAAATGTATTGCTTGCAGTAAAGATCTGTCTCCTATTAAAAATGCATGGCACATATTGTAAAAAAGAATCAGACCACAGAATGTTATGCAGCTCAAATCTTGTATGGTGCAATAGCGGACAAAATCTTTTTAAAACCGTAACAACTAGGATTTTGGAGCCTAAAAAATGTTGTTTTTGTTTTTTTATTAATGCATAATGGTTATGGACAATTATTCTCTAAATTAATGATAAAAGTCTAAACACATTTGATTGAAAGCATTAGTTTGTAATATTTTCAAAGCACCCTTTAAAATGGCCACATAGATAACACAACACATAACACAAAGATCTTAATTTTTTTAAGCGGGTTATTCCCTTCTAGTTATAATAGAAGTATATATTGAAATAAAATTTTAGCAAAAAAATACAAATATTGTTCAAAAACATATTGAAATTAAACATGAACTTTTATAAAAAAAAACATATACACTCTTGTAAAGTTTGTAATGTTTAACAGTAACATACAGTAGGTTTATTAACAAGTATGTTATATGATGTAATTCTGTGTCTACAACTTTCAAATGCACAACCAATATGTAAATCTACAAGCCAAACTCTGTAATTAAAAAGAAAAATAATGTCACATATTTTTTGTGGATGCTTCTATCTGATGTTTTGTGTCAGTCCGCATTACTTTAAAATGTAAGATACATCTAAAGTAATGAACTGGATAAACCCTTGAATTGGCATGCCAATCTCTATTAGGAACAAAAGGAATCAGTTTCATCCTACAGTACAGTATAATTAAACATATTCAGAAATAATAGTTTGAGCTGAATTATTTAAAAGTTTTCCTTATTTAAACAAAAGGCAGCAATTATTACAGAAATTATATAACTTGTTGCTTGAGTAAATTGAACCTGAAATTAATCCCTCTTACTGGAATTAAATACCAATGGCATAATTAAAAAGCTAATTTAACAAGCATTTATAAAAGACTAGTTTGTACACTGTGCCTTGTGTAAGACTGTGATTAGCTAATTGGTTTTTAAATTACAACCCAGAATTATATTATCTTTTTAGCACCTTTCATTATAACTGTAAACTTCTCATTATTAGTATTAGCTGAGTCATAATATGGTTTACACATTAATATATCTTTAAAATAGTTGTTTAAAAGTCTATTTTGATAATTGACTTAGATTTAATTTAATAAAATTAAACATTAAACATTTCAGTAAAATGTATGCAGAATATGGAACCAAAGCTTTATTACATTTTGCTATTAGAAGCAGAATATCCTTTCTCTGTCACTGTTAAAACGCTGTTTTAAAAAATACCAATTTTAGACAAGGAATTGTGCAAATCATATAGTCAGGTAGTACATATTATGGCATTTTTAATAAAAGATAATGATAGAAAATAAAACAAAGTTTTTATTATACTGAATAATAATTCAAATGACATGAATTAGTTTTAGATCCATGTATATTACTGTGGTAACCGTACCAAGACAGTTTTATTGATTTTTTTTTTATGTTGTGATGAGGTTTTTAACCCACTCATCGCTGAAACTCCACCAAACCACAAACAAGAAATAAAATCTACTGGCATTTTTGATCAGTGAGCTTATGTGTATCCCACTATAAGCAGAGCTGCACTGTTGTCAGTCTGCGGTAGCTGTTTAATGAACTTGTAATGACAACTATTTCTTAAAATCAGAAATTCATTTTTTTTATTTCATACTTTTGGGTCACAATGTGTTTTTATTTTACCATCCTGAAGGTTGTTGGTAGAGCATATATGTATGTATGTATGTATGTATATATATATATATATATATATATATATATATATATATATATATATATATATATATTTGGGGGGGGGGGGGGGGGGGGGGGGGGGGGGGGGGGGGGGGGGGGGGGGGGGGGGGGGGGGGGGGGGGGGGGGGGGGGGGGGGGGGGGGGGGGGGGGGGGGGGGTTCTCCGGTTTCCTCCCACAGTCCAAAAACATGGAACAAGTTAATTGAATTCTCAAAATTGTCCCATATAGAGTGTGTCTGTGTGAGTGAGTGTGTGCCCAGCGATGGATTGGCGCCCTGTCCTGGGTCTATCTGCCCAGCGCCCGAGATGTTCTCCCCTGGATGGGCATGGGGAACCCCACCGCGACCCTAATAGAGGATAAGCGGAAGATAATGAATGAATGAATGAATGAATATATATATTTATATATACATATATTACGAGATAAAATGTGCCATAAAATTATTTAATCTGAATATTTAATCCAAATAACTTTGTAAATACATGTAATTCAAAATTAAATGCTACTTACTTGCACTGAACAATCAGCCTGCATTCTAAATTAAAAATGTACTTACAGAACTCTTCAGAATAAATGATAAATCACATGGGAGATTGTAATTATTTCTAAACTTTATAGCCAGTTTTAACCTAAACAAAAATATCTTATCTTTTAGTTTTAGTCAAATTGTGATTTTAAATAATTATGTTGGCTGCTAATGAGTTATTGCAATTTATTTAAGAAATGTCACATTACTTTTAGTGGGATAGTGGGATGGTATTGTGAAGTCATAAAAGATATGAAGACTAGTTTGATTAAAACTTCACCTGTTATTCAGATATACCAATTCAAGTGACTTTGGATATTTGACTATTTGGATCTTGGGGATGAAGCTGATAAATGTATGCTTGATTCAATGTACAGATGCTGAGAATACATTGTATAGTATTTGCAGCCTATATCAGCCATATTAATTATTTTAAAATAAATATTGAGGTATACCCTATACTTAATAGTTTAGTACCACATACTAAAAAAAAAACATAGGATTATTATGCGAAGTACTTTTGCATATTTTGCAATTTAACAAAATAATTAAAAAAACTAAGCATGCATAGCTAAAAGTTCACAATTGCTGTTTTATTAGTACTGACTCAAAAACCAGTGAGAAAAAATGGGCAAGAAATAACACCTACGACTTTCTGCATTTATGTTTTACATTTTTCAATGTAGTAGCATTATAAGACACATTGAAAATCAACAGAGCCACAAAATGACGGTGTGTTTCGAGTATACATGTCCTAGATGAAATAGAAGTACACAACACCTCAAGGTTACATATGAGGTGGAGGTAAAGAGAGGGAAAGCAGAGAACAGGAGAGAGAGGGAAAGATAATGGGGGAAAGAGAGAGCGAGTGAGAGAGAGACTGATTATGCTGCTTTAATGTGTGTTCCATCTACATAAAGTTTTGATTAGTGGCATGTATTTAAACACCCAATAAAGCTGCTTGGAGGAGAGGCATCACTCCATTCTGTGCAAGATTAATTGTCGCCTCTGGCCCTGAACTGGTAAGGCTAACTGAGACACCCTGGCCAACAGAACACCATTCATAAATCAAGCTAAATGGATCAATATTTCTGGAACCATGAAGGTAACTTATAGGCATTCTTATTGCAGGGAAGCCCATTAAAACTGAGAACAACTCACAACTGATGGAGACTTGATGTTATTTTACCCTCCATTTAATTGCCGTAAGACAGTCAATATAATATTATTCAGTATTATTGCATTTAGCTAATAAGAAACATACACCCCAGTCTGTATTAATACTCTAGTACTCCTTTCTCCTTCTCATTTTCATTTTCCATAAAGATACATTTTGTAGTTTACAAATACAACTACAACTACAATTGGTACTGCTATAATTGGATCAGACACAGCAGCCCTTAGTAATGTCTGCCTGCATATCAGTTGCTCTCCCTCACTGGGACTTTTATTTTGATATGTTGCCTTTGTTATGTTGGGGTGCTTTACTGTTTTTTACACAAGTGTTTTATGTTAAGTAATTATTGATCATTTGGTTCTCATTGGTCATTGTTTGTATTTAAAACCCTTTGTTTTCAGTTCCTCTCTGGGATTCATTTTTGTTGTTATGGTGGTTTTTTGCACCATTGCATCTCTGGTTGTAGGTGCTTGTCTCCACTATTAGTTTCTATTTAATGGGCATTTTTTCTTTAATATCTTTGTTTATAGTTTGTCTTTTTCCCTGTAATATGGGTGTTTCTTTTAGTCCTGGTTCTAGTTCTCTCCTTTACTACTTACTGACAGGACCGTGACAATTACTAGTTCTAATTTTGTAACTTTTTTTTTATTTGTTTGATAAAGTAAACCACAAATCAATTAATAAAGTAGTTACAAGCCACATAACCTGAATTGGGCTGTGGGTCACCAGGCTATTGCATAGAAAACACACATATAACAAACACACTTTGCACCCAGGGTTAATTAAATATTTGTAAGTGTATATTTGTGTACTAAGGAAACCAGCGTGTGCATGAGACCCATGCACATGCATTTAGTAAAGATTAAAATCAGCAAGCAATACTACACAATACCACTACTTATATTCTTCTTATTATTGCTGTCTGTAAAAGGGTATAAGCCAACAAGCAGGTGTGTCCAAAATTTTGCATGAAGTACACCTATCATTTTAAACATTTTTAATATTGTGTATTTTGTACTAAAACTCACACTGATAAATATGATTTAAATTTCAAATACAACACATAAACAAGACAAGTTATATAACCAGGCAACACCTGGGGCATGGAATTTTTTTTATTATATAATATTACATAATGTTCAATTTACCAAAGTGGCAACTGCAAAATGCAGTTTTAATTTTTGTCAGGTGAAAATAGATTTTAGCTTACATCTATATTCAGTGTGAACAACCGACATAAAGTAGATCATGTGTTGTATGTCTGAAAATGTTACTACTAGTACCAACCTTAGGCCTGTCAAAAGTTTTGGCAGGTAATTACTATACTGTTAAAAATAACATTTGTCTCCTACTGTAGTTCAGAGGTTTTGTTCTGAAGTTCAAGGATTTGATCGTTCTTCAGGAAAACTTTGTGATTATAATGACCTATTTCATGCGTCCCAGATTTCCCAAAGCCTTTCTCTCTATTGTGCATCTGTAATGCAGGTGATGGTGATTTATGACCAAGAGAGCAGGATGTGGCTGAGATTTGATAATTTCCCCATGCCCTTCAGCATCAAACACACTAGGGAGATAAGGGACTGGAAAAATTGGTTGAAAGCATTAAAAGCTTCTCTGAGTGTTTGGGTGTGTGAGTGTGCACTGATTTTCTGACTGTAACAGAATCCTAATTTTTCAAGCAGACTTAAACTGTGGGAATCAACTTTTTTATATTCTTATGATGTTCTTCACTAAACGTAAAACTTTAAGAGCTTTGTTATTTATACCTTTTTTTGACTTGGCTTGAATAATGACTTTGACATAGCAAAGTAGCTGGGGGAAGATTCACATAGTTTCTTGTTTGCTTTTTTGTGAATAAGTTATTGCAAAGACTTACACAGTGTAGGTTTAACCTTTCTGTAAACACTGGCTAAAATGTATTCTTAAAATAACAAATGAAAGCAATTGACATATAATAAGCTTAATCCAATAAATACTGAGATGAGGTGTTGTTTTGAATTCCCCTAAACTGAGTGTGTTCGATGTCGACTGTGTTAAATATGTGTTAGTAAAATGTGTTGTGAAATATGTGAGTTACAAAATTCAGCATTTTTATTTTTATAATATAAGCAAAGCATTTCGATGAGCCATCAAAATGTTGCTAACATTACACTTAATTTACTACTGCAGTCAGGTCGTTTACCTTTGCCATTTCTTTTTATTCTTCTTTAGGGGCTTGATGCCACGCACGCTGGACAGCCAGATTACCATGGAGAAAACTCCAAGTTACTTTGTGACACGTGAAGCCCCACGCCGTATTGCCAGCATGTCCCAAGATACCAAACTCATTGTGGTAGTGCGCAACCCAGTGACCCGTGCCATTTCTGACTACACGCAGACACTGTCCAAGAAACCTGACATCCCCAGCTTTGAACAGCTTGCATTTAAGAACCGAAGTCAGGGTTTGGTGGATACCTCATGGAATGCTATCCGCATTGGTATGTACATCTTGCATCTAGAGAACTGGTTACAGTATTTCAGGCTTTCACAAATTCACTTTGTAAGTGGCGAGAGACTTATTACTGATCCAGCCGGTGAGCTTGGTCGTGTGCAGGACTTCCTTGGACTTAAACGCATTATTACAGATAAGCACTTTTACTTCAACCGAACAAAAGGCTTCCCCTGCCTAAAGAAACCAGAGAGCAGCAGCACCCCACGGTGCCTTGGCAAATCCAAGGGAAGGACGCATGTGCAGATCGACCAAGAAGTCATCGAGCAGTTGCAGGACTTTTATAAGCCTTTCAACATAAAGTTTTATGAAATGGTAGGACATGACTTTAGGTGGGACTGAAGCATTAATGTGTACTGTAGCACACTATCTTAAAAGATGAATGAGATAACAGATAAAACCGGTTAAGTCAAACTGGTCCATTGAAGAAAAACAGAAAACCTCAAGGGACATCTTCAACCAATTTAGACCAAATGTTCTTAAGCTATTAAATAAGGTTATAAGCTCACAGAAGACAAACTATAAAGTTATTTACACTGTAACTCAAGGGAATGTGCCATTCACATGTTTTCTTTTTTACATTTAGAATTGACACAGTTTCATTAAATCAAAAGAATAACCGAAAAGTCCTTGTCTGTACTCTGAGTACTTATCATGCACAGAACTGTTTGTTCATGTCTTGCTGTTACTGTTTAAAACACAGATGCTGTGTTATATAATTAAAAAATATAATATTATAACACATGCAATCTCTCATTAAAATGTGAAATTATAAAAAGAATAGTTGAATACATTATTGTCATGTCCTTTTTTATGTGGTAAATGGGATGTCATGATCATCATGAGCAAAATTTTGCTTGAATATATTTGATTGTACGGCTGATAGGGGTAACATTTTTTGGCATGTTCCTGTTTTGAACTGCTGCTCTGATTTTTCTTAGGTCTGTTTTAATATTGCTTTTTTTCCATCGTGGGGGTTAATAATATTAACATTATTTTATTTTTCTTTGCATCCTTTAGCACTTAGTTCTTTCCAAAATGTGTGCATTCTCCCATGTTGGAAAAAAATCTTTGTCTGCCTTATATTTGCTGCCTTTATATATTTTTTGTTTGCTGTCATACAAAGGTAGCATAACAACTCCACACCAAACTGAAAAGCACTATTCATAGTGCATTTTCATAATGCATTTATCTCACCAGTTTTCATTCTGGAAACATCTTTCATGCATTTATAGGATTGTTTTTAGTTGCCCTAATAATTTATCTTTCTTCTATTTTCAAATATGACTTTGTAGTACTTCCAAGTTTAACTGTTTAAACTAGTCTTTTGTTTCTCTTTCTATGTTGCTTTATATTCAGGCTAAATGTTACTTTTAAAATTATCATTTTTTACAGTATAGAATCTTTTCTTTAGCTAACTCTGAGTGACTCAAAATCTATTATTTTGGAGAGCATTCTAAACACTACTAGACTTTACTAACCTGAATATTTTAGCTTGGACAACAGCATTTGTGCAATCATCTTCTCTGCATGACTTTTATTCTTCCATTGACATCATAAGCAAAGTTTTTGACAATTATGAGAGCTTGCAAGAGTCTCTTAGCTCTGAGAGCATTCTTTGTCATGTTGACTCTATATGTGAGTCGAGTTCTTAATCCTCCTGTGAACCTTCACATCCATCTTGCATTGTGTGCTCAATATGCCTAATAAACAAAATGACTGTCCATTAATTGTTTTGGAAATCCCTGTTAGTGTCACTCAACCTGTTTGTGCAGTAGATACTTTTTCTTAGTGTGTTTGCACCAAAGGCACTTCATTTTCTCTTTCCACTGAAAGACCTATACCTCAAGCTGTTTGCATGAAGAGCATTTTCAGATTGTTTGGCAGATTGTCCGTAGTAATTCATCTCAGCCTATTTGTGCCTTATAACTAGCATTGTTAGCCAGTTTGCAATAAAAGCACTTTATCTGTACAAACCAAGGGCACTTTTTCTGAAAGTGTGTGTTCTCAGGACCTACCTGATACTGTTGGTGGTCAAACGAGCATAAACTGAAATTGTCTGTTGTTAAGAAGGTGTACCTGACCATGGTCAGGAGAACATAAACATACCCGTCTGTGGTAGAGGCAGTCTGGAACCTGTCTGTAATCATGAGGGCGTACACTTCTGAAGGCATTTCTGTCGGCATTTTAGAGGACATCAATAGCACTCCAAAGGGTGTCCCTAATAGCATTTTTAAGGCGTACGCAATGAAACCAACAGACCGCACCGCCAACACAACCTCCACTCCAAAACAAGCCAAGTTTTTCAGTTTTTTCCAATTTAATCTGTTTGTGGGACACCCCTATACTGTTTCACCAATTAATTGTAAGCATTTTTACTTATTTTTATGTGCCCATTAGCACTTAGTTCTTTTTATCATTTAAGCACATTCTCTGTTAAACAATAAACTTGTTCTTGATTCCTGCTGTCTTAATGCTTATTTACTCCATCCAAAGGTGACGTGACACAGAATCTGCCATTTTGTTTTATGTTTTTTTTTTTTCATGCAGATCATTTTCTTTTTACTGGAACTTATCATGCCAACAAAAATAGCTAAATGAAGGGAAATTGCACATGTTCTCTTCAAGATTATATTCACAATAAACAGTACATACAAATATATTTTTTAAATCCTTTTGTCATTTGCATTTTATGTGCAACTAAATTAAAGTTAAACAGAAAACTTAATATGATATAAACTAGCATCTTAATATGATAATGCGGGGCAGGTTACAGACCATTCTCCCAACAGCAGGTTAGGGGTGCAAGTAATTCACCTACCAGCATGTCTGGATTGTGGGGAAAAAAAGATTTTACAAAGAAAATCGACGCAGTCATGAGGACATTCACAGTAAGAACCACTGGCCGCCCACCAAAACATTAACCGGAGGAACTTCTTGCTGTGAGGTGAGTTTTCTATCCAGTATATTGCATCATATTTTCTCTTCTTTTGAATCTGAGTTAACCATCCTTTGATGTTTTAGTGATCAGTATCCTTAATTCTATCCACATCTTTATCCCTAGCACCTAGTGGGAAAACAATAAACCTAATTTTCACATTTGCAAATATATTATTCAAATTTCATGTTCCTTTCCTTGTAATTACCTAATAAGAGTTAGCATGTATATAAGCAATGCTGAAACAGATTTACTATCTTAACAACACTCTTTAAATGTTTAAACAGTATTGCACTATTAATAGATCAAGAGCTGAAGATGTAACCAAGTGTGATTGGCACACAAAGGGGGAACAGAGCATTTTAGAGCTTAATGCAGTACACCTTGGTCAGAAAGTACAGCAAAATAATTATTTAAGGAGACAAGAACAAGTGAAAAAAGTGAGTTGAAGTTGAAATAAAGATTATAATTGTGTATTGTGTATTGTAATTGTGCCTTCACAACACTACATGCTGGGATGCATTGTGGCACTAAATTCCATATTGACTCATTCAATGGTCTGAGGAGGTTTATTCCAATTCCTTCCAATAGGAGCTAGATCAATGGGATTAGGGTAAATAGATCTCTTTAAGACTCCTAAGATGATGCATAATAATCTTACAAATGTTTGTATATATATTTTATTTCATGTTTTTGACTCCATCCATACACCCCAGAGCTGCTGGATGGTGAGAGACTGTGTTGTGACACCTTTGGGCCTAAGACCATTGTTTCTGATCTATTCCAGTTCTTTCCGATCTAAATGCTGAGGCCTATTTTTACAGTTTCTAGTGGACTGGGAGTTGTGCAGCCCAGAGGAAACATGCAGGATAAATCCTATTGACATAGTCTACCCTCTGCTTATCCAAGAATTTTATGCCAGCTTCCCTCATTAGCCTGCTTCTAGTCCTTGGGGCCAGCTACCTAGATTGATGTTTCCCCGATTCATATGGAAAGCCTTGACAGTGTTCGACCTCCATGATCATTCCAATACAGAGTAATGTTTGACCTGAGCTTCCATTTCTGCCATTATACATATTCCTGTGGTATGCTTTAATTCTCCTGAATATCACATTTAGCTGTAGTGTAATTTCCCAACTAAGATAACTTACCTCAGTCTTTTTTCACATTTTAGCCTAGATTTGGTTGTTAATAAATAATTAACATTTATGTGTTTTGTGCTTTAACCTATGCTAATTATGTACCCTTTGTTCAGCATGTCTAGAGTGTCCTCCTTGTTCAAACAGACTAACTACTTTTTGATCTCTGTTAACAAATCAAGTTTGTACACCTTCATGTAAATAAGATACTGTATGCTTTGATGCCTTATGAAATAAAACTGTTAATAATTAATAACAAATTAAACAGAGGACTTCTAAATCATCTTTAGGAACCCTTTACAGGAGCATTGATTTGATGCAGGGAAGCAACAATCCAATTACCACTAGAGGCCAGTTTAACCTTCAAAGTAAATACTGAGAAACAAACAGACCCTGCTATAAATGTCATGAACTTTCAAGTTCTGAGCAGTAACATGTACCTACACCTTATTAAGCTTATGTCAAACATACACTGTAATGTTTTCATTACTCTGGCAAGTACAAAAAGTAAAAATATATATTATACATGCCTCTAAATACCATAAACACCTCTAAATAGTCAAAAGTATGTGTCAAAATGTAAAAACGTATTAATAAATATGAAATATTAAATATGATTGAATATGTTTTGTGGGCGGCACAGTGGCTTAGTGGTTAGCCTGTTCGCATCTCAGCACAAGGGATTCCCGGTTCGAATCCCCATCTGGGTGGAGTTTCCTTGTTCTCCCCGTGTCTGAGTGGGTTTCCTCCGGGAACTCTGGTTTCCTCCCACAGTCCAAAAACATGGATGAAGTTAATTGAGTTTTCCAAAATTGCCCCATATAGAGTGTGTATGTGTGCGTGTCTGTGTGAGTGAGTGTGTGCCCATGCATGGGCATGGGGAACCCCACTGCGACCCTAACATAGGGTAAAGTGAAAGATAATGAATAAATGGATGAATATGTTTTTTTTTTATTGGAAAATAATTTATGCCTCTTCTCCTCTTTGAAGTCATGTCTGTCATTCAGTGTTTGTGTTTGCTATGTTCCACAGTGTTTAATGTACAGTATATTACATTCCTCTTTTAACTAATATCAAGTTCACTTGCAACAGATCAGGACAATGATATGACAAAAAGTAAATTTAGTTTTGTCTAATACAAAATGTTTAAATCCATGTGCATAAATTACATTTAATTAAACAGACTTTATTTGAACAAAGTCAACAAAAAAACATCAAAATGCAAAACAAATATCCTGAACATTTTTTTGAATAATTAGTCTTCTTTTATCTAAGTATGTAAAGAGATAAGCTGCTTAGTGTTTCCTCTTGCTGGGCAGTTAAAAAAGCTGTTTTTTCCTGGAATGATTTGAATAGATTTTTATCCATAATCCAAAAGTTTGCACTTTTATATATTTGTTTTCATTGAGGTTAAGTATGAGTTAAGTTAAATATTTTTCTGCCAAGGTTTAACAGTTTTTTCTAAATTGAATGTAGTAGAAAATGTAGTATTTATTTATTTATTGCAAATAAGGAATTTAAAATAGATCATAAGATTATCATAAGATAAGATTTCTCATAAGATTGTAAATGATAGGTTTTAGCATTTTTATCTATCTTTATTATGTTTTTTAATCAGGAATCCCTTTTAATGTCTATTTCATAATAATGTGTTTGAATAAGTGTAGAGTGAATTTAAACTTTTTGTAATGCTGTTGCAAGTGATGTAATAAGTCTACAAATGCCATTGTATAGTGTTTTGGACGTGGTCCATCTTCAATAACATAACATCTACCGATCATTAGGATGATACATTCAAAAAAAATAAGGGTAATTAATCCGGCAGCTGTAAGGTAGAGTTTTATTTTATTATTACTTAGCTTACACCAGCATTACAAACAGATAACTGTTTATTTTCTGTGTTTAAGGTGCTTTTGTTTAGTTGCAATCATTCATTCATTCATTCATTATCTTCCGCTTATCCTCTATTAGGGTCGCGGTGGGGTTCCCCATGCCCATCCAGGGGAGAACGTCTCTGGCGCTGGGCAGATAGACCCAGGACAGGGCGCCAATCCATCGCTGGGCACACACTCACTCACACAGACACACTCTAAACGGGGCAATTTTTGAGAATTCAATTAACTTGATCCATGTTTTTGGACTGTGGGAGGAAACCGGAGAACCCTGAGAAAACCCACGCAGACACGGGGAGAACATGGAAACTCCACCCAGATGGGGATTCGAACCGGGAATCCCTAGCGCTGAGAGGCGAACGTGCTAACCACTAAGCCACCGTGCCGCCTAGTTGCAATCAAAACAAATTGAACAAAGTGGTATTAAGGGACATTTTGTTGTTCTTTAAAATAATAATTTCAGTACTTAATACAATTTTTTTTATTGTACATGTGTGTGGCCCAATTAAACAACTCTCACAGACTAGCCGTGATAGACACTACTAATAGAATTTTATTTCCAGTATGTTTCCAAAAGTCACAGCTGAACAAATGCATTAACAATTTGAAAGTTTTACATATTGGCCACTAATTAATAATTATGATTTTGTACTCATTTAGCTGTTTTAAATTTTTCATTTAAGGTATGTTTAAGGTATAACTGTGACCTTCTTAAATGTATTATGTTTAAAACTTAATACACTGAACAGTTCTGCCTCACAGTTTTATACTCCTCACATACACTCACAAAACACTCAAGGCAGTTTTATGTGACATCAGCATATGCTGCAGTTGCTTCTGTAAGTGCTTGGGCTGATTAGGGCAAAGTGGTGAATCTCAACCTCTTTTATACCATAGCCTTTCTATCTCTCTGAAATGTGTTAATGAGGAAAAAGTTAAAGCACACTAGAGCTTGTATGTCAGACAGTATTACAATACAGCCAATGTGGAATCTACTATTAATATTTTTACAAAGATATATATATATAACTTCATTTAAGAAAGCTGAGCCATATATATATATATATATATATATATATATATATATATATATATATATATATATATATATATATATATATATATATATATATATATATATATATATATATATATATATATATATATATATATATATATATATATATGGTCTGTGTGTTTGTGTGTGTGTGTGTGTGTGTGTGTGTGTGTGGCTTAGCTTTCATTTGAAAAAGCCTCACATGAATGCAGTTACAGTTTTGAAACAAAGTATCATCAGTTCATATACTAGGCAAATGTAGTGCCCAATTAACAGTCTAAAATGAATACCCAAATTCCCAATGCTTACCAGTAATTGCTACTGGTAGAAAATACAAAGTCTTAAGAATGGATGTGTGAGGAATGTGTCCATATCATTTTTTCAATCCTCTTAGGAATAAAAATTATTTCAGCCTGAAAGGGAATCTCTCAATTAGCATTCCAGTTTCATGCACTACAGCCACCTTGCTGTCACATTTTCCAGATCAGGACTAAATTGGTGGCCTGCAGCAGTTACTGTTCTGCGAGCTTTGACTGGTATGCAAGGGGCTGGGACAGTGTCAACATGCTGTCTCATTAAATGAGCAGAAAGTCTGAAAATCATACTTTTTATCTGGTATTTGTCCATCCTTGTTAAATAAAATCTTTTTGTACTGCCTTCTGTTCAAGCATTGACAAAATGACAAAATTGCAATCCCGTAAATTTAGTGATTTTTGTTGATAATACCATGCTCTATATTATTAGACTTTAATTAAGATGTGAAAAATATCAGTTAATGTGTATCTGAACTATCTTATAAAAAAGCTAGTAAATTAAGTAGATTTCTGTTTGCAAGAAGATAAGGATGATGGTTTTAAACATGGTATAAAAATAGCATAAAGTGTTTCAATTTGTTGTTTATATCTAAATTATTATCAAAAGTAGGCTGAGCTAAACATCGAATACAACCACACACAAATTTGTGTACGCGTGCACAGACGGACACACGCACACACACACACACACACACACACACACACACACACACACACACACACACACACACACACACACACACACACACACACACACACCTACCTTTGAATGAATTTGTATAAGATAGCATATAATATCTTTAAAAAATGATAAAAAACAAACAAGCCATATGTTTCTTTTAAAAGTGTATGTGTGATAAAGCACCATGGAAAGTGATGGCTATTTTTAGCTAACATTCACTAGCGATATCTAGCTGACAGCTCTTGTGAAACACTAATGAAGTGTGAGCTATTAAAGCAACAGCGCAGGAGGTTTTTTCTTTGATGAAGATGAGGGCTCGACATCATATTGTGAGACAGAAACACAATTAAAAGCATACTTGTATGCTGGGAGGTGGAGTGTGACCTATTAATAAAGCATGACAATTAATTATAAATCTTCTACGATACATTTTTAGCATCGCTTTATAACCTAACAATTATTGTCTGACTGTCATCAGCTTCAGTCAGAATTATAAAGAAAGTACTGTGCTTAGTTAAATAACATTGTGAATAGAAAATAGTTTGGGAAGACAACGAACAGGCAACTAGTTTATTACCATGAAAAATATCATTTGGTATGATGATGATGTCTTAAATCATGAATAACATGATCTTAATTTATAATAGCTGGTCAAGCTACCAGCCTGAAAATAACATCAGTTACAATATAATGCCGTCTATGGCACAGTTGCTTAGTGGTTAGCATCTGGGTGGAGTTTCCATGTTCTTCCCATGTCCGAGTGTGTTTGTTCCAGGTTCTCTGGGTTTCATCCCACAGTCCAACAACATGGATTTAAGGTAAAATGAATGCTCTAAATTGCCCCATATATTGTGTGTTTGTGTTTGAGCCAAAGTATTCACATGCTTCATTAATCAATCTTTAACGAAATCCATAAGGTCTTTAGAACTGGAATTGTACCTAACAAAAAATGGGACAGGAAGAAATAAAGAATTTAAGAAGATTTAAGAATAACTGAACAAAGAGTGACCTGGTTTGTTAAATATAAGACATAAGAAATGCAGAAAATGTTAACACAATAATGGTTCAACAAAGAACTTATCCAAGAGCAAAGCTAGGGACAATTTAATAGCTGACAAGCTCAGTGATGAATCTAATCTGAGCAAAACTGGAAAAGGCCACTCAAACCGTTCATGCTTTTAGAGTGACTATGCCCCAGAAAATAGTTTAAAATGCCACCAGAGTATACTACCAAATTGTACTTTATATATTATGCGTTTTCAGTTCTGTTTTTAGTACAGAATTTCATCCAGAAGCTTTTGTCGCATTATGGTAAGTTGTATTGAGGTTGTCTGAAACAGGAAATACTACAAATTAATACATGAACATAAGGTTTATCAAAGGGGATAATTATTCAACAGACCAAGGACACAAAAAGGAGGAGGGGCAATTAAACACGAAACAAAATAAATTATGAATGGTCAAAAAATGGCTCTATATAACAGTATATTCCTTCACTGAACTGAAATTACTTTCTGTCGTGTTTTGAAGTTCACTATTTTACAGAAAATGATTAAATAATAAAATGGAAAATTTAAGAGTTTCACTCCTCTTGCTGAGCTCAAACTTAAGTCTAATAATGTCAGTTAGTGTGTTATAATAAGGCAATAAGGCACAAGGGGTTGTGCATTATTGTGAATTATTCACAGGAAAGATGTGTAACGGCACTCAGCTTTGCGTCGTGCCTAACAACCCCTCCGTGTTTTTTTTCCAATGATGCTTACCCTCTCAAATGCCTTATTGCTTTATTATTTAATTTCCATATCATGCATCAGATGGTTATTGCTATGTCAGGTACCATCCAGTGTGGCTTAAATTCACTTTAATTCATGTAGCAACTTGGCTTTATGAAATGTCAAAATTTCCATTTTTGACAGGGAATCTTAGTTAGTTTACATATTTATGAAAATTGGTTAATTCTGAGCCCAGCGATGGATTGGCGCCCTGTCCTGGGTCTATCTGCCCAGCGCCCGAGACGTTCTCCCCTGGATGGGCATGGGGAACCCCACCGCGACCCTAGTAGAGGATAAGCGGAAGATAATGAATAATGATGGTTAATTCTGAACAAAAGGGTGTGTAAAAAAAGTTTTTTTTTCAGTTTAAAACTTTATAATCTATCATTATTCACAATGTCAAAATGATGGTAAAAAAAATTCAGTCTGAATCTTTCATTTGAAGTGAATGATGTACGTTTCTCTGAACACTTTCGACTGCTTCACTCTTGTTAATTTTTTCTAGTCCAAAGAATGGTACACTTCCATCAAAGTACCAAGCTCACTTATACTGCATCTCATGCACAGTTCACTGTGCGTCCTCAAGCTATTAAAATGATTTAGATAAAATGACATTCATAGTTCACAACATTCAGGCCTGCCTTCATTAATGCAGTTGTGGCTGAAAAGAGGTTTAATTCCAGCAGTAAGTGAAGTCATCCAACATGCCATCCATACTAATGCTCTTAATATGCCAAAAAAGATTTTAAAATATAATACAATTTTATTCCATAATCATTTTGTTTTAAATGATTGTTTCAATGAAATGTTTGAAACTTTCTATTTAAATAATTATGTAATACAATTAGGATAAAAAAAATTACCTTAATTGTAACTAAAAGTGTTTTAATATCGCTGTCAGTCTTGCTTATCACTTGCAACAGAAGGAAAGTAATTAAATGCATTAAATAGCCAGCAGGCACTTTGACAACACCATTTTAGTAGCTAGTAGAACTTTTCCATGTTCTGATGAGAGGCAGGATTAAATGAACTGTTTCCAAATATTTAACTCCACACCAAAATTCATCCTTGGCCTTGAGATAGAAATTCGGAAGATTTACCCAAGGAAACCATCTTTGCTGCAGTGAATGAATCACATATAAGGCACTGTGTCCTTGTTCAGATAATAATTCAGACAGATGCCCTTTTGGAAATCTCTCTCTCCATCACACTATTTAGTCAGACTCTGTGAGCTGTGGCTACTCATGCGGGGCTTGTCAGCTTCCTCCTCGATGCTGCTCATTTTCCTTTGGCTCTGTTGAACACATCGGTCGCTTACCTTTAGGAAAGGTCAACCGCAGAACACTTCTCCCCATGCACAGACAGGCTAATTAAGCCCAGGCTGGAGAGAATATTGAATCCCCAGATACTCTGCTCAGGAAAAGGACCTCTTTGGGTCATGGCCATCTTGTCCCAGATTTGTGTATTTATATGTGTATGTGTGTGTTTCATTTATGTGCTGTTATAGTGAATGTCCAATAACATTCCAAATGCTTCACAGGTAATATCTCACTCGAGTAGTAGGATTGCACCACAGAACAGCTTGAGAGATTGTTGATATATATATATATATATATATATATATATATATATATATATATATATATATATATATATATATATATATATATATATATATTGCAATTTAGAGTATAACTGCAGGAATCATCTATCATTTTTTAAGTTATTTTAATTATGTGGTTTTACATATTAAGGCAAAATTAAAAACATATTATTTTTGGACAGTCATAAAATTAGATAAAAACCTTGGATAAATAACAACATATGGCAAATTACACCCTCTCATTATTTATTTCACAAAAGCTAAGCCAATGCAGTGAGTGAAAAGGCTTACTGCTTTTACAGGAATTTGGAAGGTAGAAAGCAATCAGAGTAGATGTGGCTTATCAAAGCCGGTAGGTTAATGTAACAGGTGCCTAGGGCACCTGTTCTATGTTAGTTAATTTACTTTCAATTACGTTATTAAGTTTGTTTAATTATCTCTTTCTGTTGATTGGTTGTGTTGTGCACGTGATTGGTTTTCATTTGTATTTATTTCCTTCTTTCCCTGTCCTCGGTGCACTTCGTGGTTTAGTTTATGTTCACTCGTCGGTACCTTTGTTTTGTGGTGTTACTACACCTTTAATAAAATTCCATTTCCCTGCTACCTGCGTGCCTGGCTCCCTTCAGCGCATTTGAGCGCGACGGCTCTGCGCTTCCTATGCGCAGCTGCTTTAATCTCTGGGTAGGCGAGTGTAACATCACGAAGTGCCATTCAATTGGGGAGTCCAGAGCCCAGGTAAGCTCATTTTAAAATTTTTCTTTGCGGGGGCCGTATAGCGTATAGCCTCATACTCGCGGCGCCCTCCGTCGTGACCACGAGTGCGCCGCTATGCGCAGCCCGCCGTCCCGATGTAGTGATATCAGAGTGGTATGACTATGATGATGAGTTTATGTGGAGGTACGGGTATGAAGCGCTCCGTGCTGAGGATGGCCTCGAGCTGGTCGAGGTGTCTGATAATGAGGCGGGCGAGTCATACCTGTATGGGCATATTCTGCCCATAAGTAACCTCCTGAACTCTGAGGAGTTCTGGGCTGATAGCCCAGTCCAGTTTGTAAAGCCCCCCGTCGTGAGATCCAGACGCGGTGCGCGCCGCCGGCGCGGAGCACCGGATCGCGCCGTGTCTGGGTCGCGCTGCGAAGGGGCGGTACCAGAGTTACCGCTTGTGTCCGTTAATATGGAGGAGTGTGCCGGCAATGGGGTAAATCCGGGACAGTCTGAGACAGAGATTGCCCTGTTCTTTGGTGTAGCGGTGGGGGTGTATCTCTACTGTGTGCAGGATGGCGATCCCGAGGTGGAGGTCCACCCAGCGTGCGTGCCCGCCGAGGTCCACCCAGCGTGCGTGCCCGCCGAGGTCCACCCAGCGTGCGTGCCCGCCAAGGTCCACCCAGCGTGCGTGCCCGCTGAGGTCCACCCACCGCACGCCGCCCAGTCCGTTGTCCAGGGGCCGCACGCTGCCCAGTCCGTTGTCCAGGGGCCGCACGCTGCCCAGTCCGTTGTCCAGGGGCCGCTCGCCGCCCAGCCCGAGGTCCAGGGGCCGCTCGCCACCCAGCCCGAGGTCCAGGGGCCGCTCGCCGCCCAGCCCGAGGTCCAGGGGCCGCTCGCCGCCCAGCCCGAGGTCCAGGGGCCGCTCGCC
>JAFMOD010000428.1:1498184-1520309 GCA_019802435.1 Corydoras maculifer
AGTTTAAGTATCTCGGGGTCTTGTTCACGAGTGATGGTAAGATGGAGCGTGAGATTGACAGACGGATCAGCGCGGGGTCAGCAGTGATGCGGACCCTATACTGGTCTGTTGTGGTGAAGAAGGAGCTGAGCCACAAGGCAAGGCTCTCGATTTACCAGGCAATCTACGTTCCGACCCTCACCTATGGTCATGAGCTTTGGGTAATGACCGAAAGAGCAAGGTCGCGAATACAAGCGGCCGAAATGGGTTTTCTCCGCAGGGTGGCTGGGCTCTCCCTTAGAGATAGGGTGAGAAGCTCGGTCATTCGGGAGAGACTCGGAGTGGAGCCGCTACTCCTCCGCATTGAAAGGAGCCAGTTGAGGTGAATCGGGCATCTGGTAAGGATGCCTCCTGGGCGCCTTCCTAGGGAGGTGTTCCAGGCAAGTCCGGCTGGAAGGAGGCCCCGGGGAAGACCCAGGACACGCTGGAGGGATTATATCTCTCAGCTGATCTGGGAACGCCTCGGGGTTCCCCCAGTCGAGCTGGTGGAGGTGGCTGGGGCGAGGGAGGTCTGGGTCTCCCTACTTCGGTTGCTGCCCCCGCGACCCGAGCCCCGGACAAGTGGAAGATAATGGATGGATGGATGAATTTCATTACACACTGAACAATTATAAGCTAAGTAAAATATAAAAACAACTGGTTCAAAGGGTCGCTTTCATTTCATAATCTGGGACATGATGTTTCTACCAAAGCACCCAAGTGCAGTCATTTGTGAGCTGAAACTCACAGCAGTTTATTTAAAGGGACAGAGTGAAAGTGCTTGGAATAGTCAGTCAAAGCTCAATCGTTTTTACTCACCTGTATTAGCTACAGGCACAGTTCATTTTTCATCCTATCAGCGATGAGAGCTTTTGTGAAAATATTGCCAACGTGGAGTTGGGCCTACTTAAAATTGATTAGCGCAATTTCATAGCACTTGGTGTTTTCAGCTGGAGGGAAATGCTTACTTCACTGTGAAATGTGTCATGAGTGACTGACTGAACTCAATAGACCTGGAATTTCATTCACTTCCATCCATTTATAACCATTACTGCCAGTATTCGAAACGCAATGGGACTATAAATATCATGTTAACTTTTCACCCTTCATTTATCCCTATTGACTAATCAATCAAAGTAAGATGTCAACTACTTTATTTCGAATTCCATATGACCATATAACTAGCATGTCACATGTCCTGCTAAGCAGAAGTAATCCTAAAGTATTAAGAATATTTTATTGTATTGTCATACAAAAGTCATTTTACACTGACTGACCAATAGTCATAATAATAATAATAATCTCATCTCATTATCTTCCACTTAATTTTCTACTAGGGTAGCAGGGTAGGTTCCCTATGCCTATTCATTAAATACTATGGCTAAAGTGCTGTCTCCAGGTGCTGCACCTCTGCTTGCCTCACTAGTGCATGTAGATGTGTGTTTCAATGCATGGATGGGTTAAATGTGGAAGAAAAAAAATTGGATCACTTAACTTTACTAGAGACATGTCCAATGTGTTTATCTGCCTTTCCTCAAAGAGCAGGCATGAACATCACTGTGACCCAAACATAAATTAAATTAATTATTTATTTATTTATCTACAAAGACCGTATACTTCTCATGTAATGAAGCTGGCAAAAATATGTCATTTGGCCAAGGGTGCCCAAATAATCACTCCTGAAAACACAGTATTTATATGGAAATTTAAATATTAAAGGTCATAAATTAACACAGGAACAACTTTACTCATTTAACATTAAATGTGTTTTGTTACAGGACTGGTTTAGATTTGTAACCTAATCTTAAAATAAATCTTATCTTACTCTTATCAACTTTATACCTTTCTATAAAAAAACAACGAAAATGCATAACCAGGACACATTGTTTACCAGATTAATTGTTTATCTCATGATGTTCATCTATTTTTTTCTTTCTGATCTATGAGTCTGTTTGTTTAGTTATTCATTACAGACCATGTGATGGCTAGAAAGCATTGAGGCAACATTGAACTGAAATGCAATTTGATCTGTTAAGAAAGGAAACTATCATTGTGAACCTCAGCTGAGATTCATCAAAAAAACACACCCCTCTATGTATTTGGCACAGAATAAAACCATTTCTGTCAGACATCTTGCTAAAATCTATTCAGTGGAGTGTTAAACTGTGTGGGGTTAAGCTGTATTATTTAAGACATTGATTTTAAAATTGGAAAGTTCTTTACTGCTGGACTGATAAGGCTTGTGTTTTACGCATTAACTCAGTATATCACTATTAATGTCCAGCATGGGACAGATGAAATGGAAATGTTGGCTTTGTTAGCCTAGCTTTACATAATATAAAAATACTACCTTTTACAAGCATATAAATTTCTTTAGTTTTTAAGACAATTTATCAAACACCATTGGAGGTGCATTACTCAATGAAGCAATGCAATTAAACAGGAAATATAACCATCAAAAATGAAATTATAAATTATAAATAAATTGCTTACTATCTACATTTTAAATAAAAATAAATTCAAAAGATTTTTGAAGCCGTCTATCCTCATTAAGGAAGTGTAAGTATTGATCCTAATTAGAAACATATTGGTGCCAATCTCAGAAATAGGTCAAAAGTCAGAGGAACATGAGGAACAAGTCACCAGTCTGTTGTATGGCAAAAACAATTACAAACATATCCAAAATTCTTTTATTAAAGCAATACAGAAAATAGTCTTGTCTCTTTGTTGTAAATGGTAAATTTGGGGTTGGTTTTGGCTTGTGGTTGGCAAGTTTTAAAACAAAAATTAATGAGCAAGTGAACTGGAGAGATAAAGACAATATTGTTAACTTGTAATGTTGACTAATTTGAAGCTGAATATCAAAGATAATTTTTGATACGTCGATCTTAAATATGCAGGTCTCAAATATATAGATCTTAAACTTTCAAATAGATAATTCAAAAATTAATATGTTAATTTAGTTGTAATTTACTGTTTAAATTACAATTAATATATTGTTATGTATATATTTTTTTTATTTAAGATTTAAACATTAAGTTTAATTTCAAGTGAATTTGACAATTAAAATAAAAAGGAAATTGTTATCATAAATGCTGTTTTGTGTTTGTACTGTTTACATTGTGTATTGAATGTATGAAATAGATGTGTACTAAATGTATTGAAATAGAAAAAGTAAAGGTTTCTAAAACTGCAAGTAAAAGCACAGGATTTTTTTCCAAGGTGAGTGCGAGGACAAAGATCTACACTCTGAGTCTTGCCTGCCCCGATTTTGTTCCTCATTCATTATGGACAATTTAAATTTTCATTTCGATAAGTTACAAAAGTAAACCACAGTAAAAGTTTAATCTTAAGACAGCAACGCAGATCAAAGCTAATCTTCACAGTCCTGCTTCTCACCACTCAAATTGACTAGGGAGAAAATCAAAGCAGAGCACAGAGATGTAAACAGATTTTGTAAGCAATGATCTGCAGATAAAAAATGGGTAAAAGTTAAAACATGTTGCATTCAAACAATCTGGTTTGGATATGGCAGGGACCTTCAATGATGAGCTACAAACATTGTGGTGGTGCTGAAACCAGAGGCGCTGAAAGCCATTTCTCTTGTAGTATTGCCATAACAGGTAGAACATGCCCTCATTCTCTGTTAATGCAGGCATTACATTTCTAACGTCAGCTTTTATTGACCCAGAGGTTAGAAATAGAATAAGGGAATTGGGGTGCCTGAGATACATTCGCGGTGGAAATGCAAGGAGAGGTGCAGCCTTTTAAAAAGAATGTGAACAGTGGAGATAGGTAAGACGGTCAGATCAGAGACAAAGGAATCAGTGATGATTTCTTTTTTTTTTTTTTACAAAACTTCACACTTGAAACATAACCTTAACAAACACAATCATACTGTGTAAAGTATAAAATGCGTGTCTATAAACCAAGCACTAGCACAGACTAGTGTGGGTAAATATGAAGTGTGATGAGATATACAACACAGATGGAATACATTTAATAAGGAAATATAGGCACACTTTGACAAACTCAAAAGGTCATAAATGTCTTTAACGTAAGATGGGTAGGAACTTTTCACTGTGAATCAGAAACAGAAAGGATAAATCTACTTATTTGTAATTATACACAAGCTTTATATGGAAATGAAGGCAGAAAGGAAGTTATAAAGAAAGTATACAGATTTTAAACCTGTGGGATTTGATGTTTCCACATACTAGCTCAAAAAACAAATATTTCTTTAAATAAACTGCAATGATAATTTTTTGATGCAGTATTGAAAAGATATTCTCAACCCATCATAAATCCCAGAAAACATGGTGAATTTTGCTTTAAAAATTCTTTTGTGGTTTCAACCTATCTGTGGGGAATGCGTTTGAAGCTCTCTTTGCTCCTTCTTGTCGGATACTCCAGAGTCAGAAGTCTAAAACAACTTCAAAGGTGAGGCGAGACCCAAGCAGTCAGCGGAAGATGAGAAGTGAAGCTGGTGAATGGAAAGATGCATAAGTGTGCTGGCAATAAGCTGAACTTAAAGGGAGGCCGGCCAATTCCTCAGAGATAATTCTGAAACTTTGCGCCCACGCTGACATCCCAGTTGTAATTATAGCATCTAAGCATCAGAGGCAATACGTGATGTCTCTGAAAACGGTTTCTTGGTTTCAGATCACATCACATTGTTCAACATTGGAGGCTTTAAACTGGATAAGTGGCAGGCAGGAAATGATGAGCGCACATACAACAGCCAGCATAATAACATAGTTCTGAGTTCAGCAACCAAGGCATTTATCCATCCTAGATACACTGCAGCTCTCGAACACTTTTTGACAGGCACCTTAGGAAAAAAGGCATTAAGAATTTACATTTTATGATTTATTTTCTGTCATATGTACTTTTTGATCACTAAACTTGTATTTATATTTTTATGTTGTTTCATTTGAAGAAATTGTTCTCTGAATCCTATAGATGCAGCTTTAAAAATATGTTTACATGTAATGTAAAAGTTTATTCAAATTTGCTTTAATTAACTATAACTGCTTATTTCAGTCACTTTCATCTCACTGATGATCACATGCCCAGGATATTAGTCTGAAGAAAGGACTATAAATTCAAACCATGCTGTAGTCCTATTGCTCAAGACCAGTCCAGCCTAATTGCTGCCACCCAAGAGGGTCATATCACCTTCTAAAGAATGTTTCAGCCCAGAGAGATTTTCGGCTGGTAATTCATCTCCTGTATTTATGGATATTTTCAAAATCAGATTGCTATTTGCATGAGTTATGATATGCCATAAAAACTGAAAAGCTCATACATACTAAATGACACAACCATCTGTTTCTCAAGCAAACAAAACTTGGAGCCACACCAGGGCTGAAAGAATGGGCAATCTGACAGACAAGATTCAGTTTGAGGAATGGTGCTAATGTTTTCTGTCATCACCCTTGAAATCATTCATGGTTATGTCAATAATGGCTGGCAACAAGAATTCATGTTCAACCTGCTGAAGCATCTGCTTTGTAATTAACCTTTGTTAGACCACCATGCAGCAGTAAAGTTATTTCATATATCAAGAAATGATACATAAAGTGTTTGGAGTGAATTTGATATAGAACTCAAACCCAGCTTCTGCAATGTATGTGTCGTATGTGTGAGACAGTAAGATTGAGAAAGTAGGGACAGGGAGAGTGGGAGGGGCAGAGTCAACTGTGATAAATAACTACATAGATTCTCATGTCTCAGACTTGCACATTTCATGAATTGATAATCAGGCAGATGAAAATGTCCATTGAATAGCTCTCCTACCTCGACACTGACAAATGTTTCTCTCCACCTTAAACAATAATAAAGAAAAAATGCTTAAATTCAAACTGTTATGCATGTTTATCATCATTTCAATGGAATAAGTAGTGCATGTTCTCACTAGAGCTTATCTTTTCTTTATGAAATCTATGCAATCTATGCACATTTTTAAAACATTTTTCCAAGTCATGTAACAATACCAGTGCTCAAGTCTTAAAATACTAATTTGAACTAAAATAAAACCCTATTTTATAAATCCAAAGTTCTAACCTTTGTCACTTGCAAAAGCCAAACTCAGTGTGATGTTCTCAATTAGCACATGTCACATCATTATGGGAAATCAGACCGCCCTCAACATTAATATCACCCTTCCTGGTAGAATGTGAATATTAAAGTGGTGCAAAACACAAGTAATATGACCAGCAGGCTACATTAGTGTGGAGTCAGAGTGATGCACTCAACATGGTTAAGTGTGTCTACCTCAATGGAAAAGACTATTTGATTACACAATTGTAATGCTCTTACCACCTCCATAAACTCCTGTGGCCCCCTCAGAGCTTAAAACAGATTTCTACATTCACTGCAACAGGGTAACTCCAAGCTATCTCACTTATCTTCAGTCCCCAATAGACAATGCACATGCAATAGATCATAATAACAATGACATGTGACCAATATGCAACAAAGAAGGATATGTTTTTGTGATAATGTACCAGTAAATTGTTTTGTAATACATTTTCTATTAGAACTGGTATAGCACAAAAAAACATGGAGCATGATTTACATCATCAGCTTTATTTATGTTTTTTTTTTTATAATAGATTTAGATTTTTTATTGACTGTATGGAGACCAGACAATGAGAGCCAAGGGGCCATCTGATCAGTACTTTTATCAACCTGGATTTAAGCTGCTGATTCAAAATTTAAATTTTGCTTTTATATTGTTTTTATTTTTTTATTTTTATTAAAAAAAAGATTCCTTTAGGTGTTTCTAAAATTAATCAAAATTGCTGAATATCTTAGAATTACAGACAATCTAAGAAGATCATTCCACAATGTGGCAGTGGAGTAACATATGAAGTGAGATTTGCCACCAGTTGGCAGTCATCACCAGAGGGCAGTGTGCAAGATGGAGTGAAATTATTTTGTAAAATAGAGTATATGTAAGATGGAAAAGATTTCATGTACAATTTGCTATTGTCAAGGCCTTCTTCTAAATACAGGCAACTATTGGAGTTGCAAGGGTTCACTCTGATTGGTTAAACATGATGGTTAGTGGCAAGATGAGCGACCAAAACAAATGCATTGCAGTAGTCAAGATTTGAGAAGATTAAGGTTTTCTCAGTTTAAAATGGTCTGATCTTTTTAATGTTGTAAAATAATTATTCTGTGTGAATGAGAAGTTTAAGTGATTTGTTCAGTTAGTTTAAGTTGCATGTAAATTGTGAAACCAAGGTTATGAACAGAGCTGGCCAGGTAGATTTTGGAACTGAATTAAAGTGCATCAAACACATGTGCATCAGTGGAATTACCACTCTTGGGATCAAAACAGGTTTTTCTTTGCAAAATACAACATAAACTGTGTATTTCCTAAGAGAAGGCATGAATATTAGATTATTCCGTTTTTTGTGGATGAGATATACAAAGGTGTTGTAGAAGTTAGCTGTGGTTGTTTTGGTGATTTTGGTTATTAAAAAATACATTCATATAATTTTTGTAGATATCACAGAGGACTTAATTTTGTTACAGACTTGTCTGATCCTGAGAACATTTGATCTTTATGATTCAGTCATAGCTATTAATGGACTTGCACAGGATGAAAAGCCATTGATTTGGGCACACTGAGCAAATAACATTTTATTTCCTCTGACATGCAATCCCCCATATGGCTAATCTTGCCTATGCAGTTTTTGGCATGGTGATTCTTATTTTTTGCCCAAACAAATACTAATAACAGAGAAAACCTTATTTATGTACATCTGTCAGTATACAGTGAGGTTAGCTCTGTCAACTCATAGGTGGTTAGACTCATAGGTGGTTGCTTTGAGCTCTGTTTACATCTATGTAGGTTTCCAAGAACTCGGATTTCTTCCCAAGGTTCTTAGATGTAAGTCATGTAAAATGATATTACTATATCACAGTGCCTTTCACATTGCTGCCTCTTCCTTACTATCCTTTTTTTAATTGCATTTATGAATAAGTACACAACGTGCCTTAACATGTCCTTTCAAATCACTATATGGGACGAGGTAACGTTATGTTCTGGGCAGTCACTAGTATGCTTTATTGCCACGTGTGGCACTCATACCAAGTATGTGAATTCTGCAACATGAAGCCTGTACTGTTATCAATTGATAAATTATGGTCAGCTGATTAGACACACATTGCTTAAGCATGGTGATTAGGTCTGGCTAATAAGAGTTTTGTCGCCAAATAGTGACAATGGAGTGAACAATGATCATGTAAATTATTTGGATCCAAGCCAAAGTTGATATTGTACAACTGTCCAAAGCTAGGATCATTTTTCTTGTTTAATTTCTTGAACCATTTTTTAGTTTTGGATACTCTAAACATGATCCACTTACTCTGGATGTATTTATTTTTTTTATCACACCCAAAACTAATTTTTTTAATAAATATTTGACTTTAAAACTGATGTTGTAGAAATATATTTAAAGGGTGTTTGTGTAAAACAGCAATATTGCCTGAACAACTTGAGAGATTAATCTCTTCATCTTGAAGCTGTCATTAAAAGGACTTTCTCACCAGGTGGTAAATAAATTTCAGTTACCATCAATACTCTTTTTCCTGTCATTCGACTTTATTGCACATAGCTTTTTATGGATTGGAATGTTATACTGTAGCTATGGTAAGATAATAGCAGTCTAAATTTTACACAAATAGCTGCATTAAAAATATGTTCAATAAAAAAATCTTTTGACATTTCTCTGCTCTAATAAAGTCATGGCAATAAAAAGAGCTAAATATAATTTTTACAAGCTCATACAGTAGATTAGCTTGAAAAATCCTACCTAGAAGCTTTATGTTAAGAGTGATTTATGAGGTTCTTAGAGCAACTCTAAGCAAGAAATTCTTTTTATCTTCTGTCTCAGTGAGAAGGCAGGGCTGACCTGTTTGCTGGCTATGGCATTTTTAATAAAGACAGTAATTTGTCTAATGAAATCCTAATTCTTTATAAGCTAATGTTTTAAAATAATAGATATATTTGGCTATTTAACCCTAATTACAACACCTGTTTGTATTTAGTAAGTTTACAGTTTATTTTTCATGCTGGTAATTTTAGTAACTCTTTTTGAAATAAAGAAAACAAAAAATGTCTCCTCTCTTCTAGCATACTGTGATTGCTGGCCTATCTTTTTGCTATCCTCTCCAGTGACTTGAGCAGCTCCTCTGTAGAATATGTGGGAGATCACCTCAACCACTGCAGGAAATAGAGATGATGCTGGGTTTTCTTGTCTATAAAGGTGATGTTGAGGGACAAGGTAAAACTGTCAGTGATCATCTGCCATTTTTAAACATCCTAATTACATAATTTGATCATAAGTACCAGAATGGGTTCAATATGTAAATTTGGTTTACTCACTAATAGGGAGATTAGTAGATCCAGGTTTTTTTGTTGTGACAGAAGCTGGTTCTTTTGGCTCTGTCAGGGGCAGTCGTAGGCTTTTGGCTAAGAGACAACCCTGGTGACATGAAAGTCCCAGGTTCCATTGCCGGTTCACCAAGTGCCTTTTAATCAAGGCACCTTACCCTAAATGCTCCCCGGGCGCCATATACAAGGCTTCCCTCCACTCCAGGCACATGTGGGCCATTCACCGGTGTGTGTGTGTGTGTGTGTATACGTATATGTATATATATATATATATATATATATATATATATATATATATATATATATATATATATATATATATATATATATACCCCCCCCCCCCCCCCCCCCCCCCCCCCCCCCCCCCCCCCCCCCCCCCCCCCCCCCCCCCCCCCCCCCCCCCCCCCCCCCCCCCCCCCCCCCCCCCCCCCATGCATTTCGCCTTCTCATCACTCAGGTCCCTGATATGCTCCTGGTATTAGGATTTTCCTGGCTAAAATTGTATAGTGGCAGGCCTCATTTGGCCCATTTGACACGTGTTTAGAACAAGACACCCTGGACTAGAACCTTGGGTCTGTTATAGCCCCACTATGTACCATCACAAAACCCTCTGGCACACCACCTGGCATATCGATAGAGTGCCAGTTTTGGCATACGAGTAATGAATAAATCTATTAAACCTTCTCAAAATGTGTGGTGGACAAGTAGGGCTAAATTTGTTTGCATTACAGGCAAGAAAAGCAACATGAAAAGAAAAAACAATGAAAAATGTATTTTAGTCATTTCAAAATGTTTTCTTATAGGTGTGTGAATGGCAGAGAAAGCAGGCTTTTCACTAAATTACCATTACTAACATTTAGATGTCAATCACAAGAAATATGTTGAACTATACTTTTTATACAGATCCAGGCTGCTTTATGAAGGTGTTTACAATTTTATTACATTTTACTTTGATATTATTATGTGACAAAAATTTGAGCAATAACACCTCAGCCATGGATTGGCGCCCTGTCCTGGGTCTATCTGCCCAGCGCCCGAGATGTTCTCCCCTGGATGGGCATGGGGAACCCCACCGCGACCCTAATAGAGGATAAGCGGGAGATAATGAATGAATGAATGAACACCTCAGCCAAAAATCAGCCATAAAAAAGTTTAGAAAAAGTGGGAACTGGACAAATACACAGAGAAACAGAAAATCTGGAGATTTGTTGAGGGACTGGCTTAGTAGAAACATAATGGATAATTAGGAAGCATTAAGCACAAAGAAAGTGTTTATTATCAGAAGAGACCACATAAACTACATAGGGAATAAAGGTGGAATGAATCGTATGCCAAAAATTTCAAATAGTTTCAATATATTCTGCTGTCTATGCCGTCATAAACTATTGTTTATCAGTATTATCAGGGTTATGTTGTATGGGCTTTCTGTTAATTCACTCAAGTTAATTTAAGTACATATTTGCCCTGATTTCACTTTGTTTCCAATAACTTACAAAGTACTACATGATCAAGCATCACAGAATCTAAATCAACTCATCGAGTTGTGTAATCCAACATGTGAACTCCACTCGCAAGGTACAGGTTTTATTTCAGAGAATTAATAAACTTATAAATGGAAAAGAGTGTTTTTTTTCACAAGGCACCTTAACTTTTAATTGCCTGCCTGTAACTGTTTGAGATTCTGGATCACGGTTAGCCTTAAAAGTAGATTAAAGTATTTGGGCTCAGGTTAAATTGTGGTTAGTTGGTGACCTGAAACAATGAGTGCTGCATTTGCCTCTCTTTACTCAGATCACCATTAGTTGCTTGCACTGAAATGCTGCCAATCTTCAGAGTCCACCTATCCGGTTTAAAGTCTCATGCTGCGTGGTCTTTAATTGTATCTGTTACTTTGTATTAAAGTTTACTTAACTACTTTTCTCCTCACCCTCAACCCTGTCACGATTCTACAGTGATGGCTTTAGAGCAATTTCATCTTCATCTAAAGGATGTTCACCAGATTTAATTACTGAATTAATTAATAAAATCTAGTGTTAATTCAACCATACTTGGTATATGTTGTACTGAGCACTTAAAATTTAATTTTGGGGAAATATTTGTAAAACTATTTTTTTGCTACCACTAAAAAATACTACAGTGGCTAATTAAAATTAAAAGGAGCAGCAGATTATGGGTTTTACATGACTTGGGAAATATTCCTGCTTTTTCAACCCACCAACCTCCTACTCTGTGTCCTATATTGCTAAACAGACACCTGGGCATGAGCAGAGCCAGGAGCACAAAGCTGTGCTGTTATAAGGCTGTTTTATTTCTCACTATCCAGCATTGCCATGAGGGTCTGCTCACAGTGAGGCAGAACGAGAGAGAAACGGCAGCTGCCATGTTACATAATACAAATGTTAGCAGTTCTAAGTGTTTTATGGCCCTCGTCTGCACATCCCACCTGGCAGTGTTAGACTCCGTGGATCCCATCACCTCTTGTTCTTTTTCTCTTGCTCGGGAGTGCCATATATTTAGTTTTGACTAAATGAAAAGTTAACACAAAATGAAAACTTTGCTTAATGTTTACTGTATATATAACAAAAATATTTAAGCTATAATATTATATTTTAGCAATTATTGTATATATATATATATATATATATATATATATATATATTATTGTTTTTAATTAGTCTAATAACATTAGCAGTTCTATATAATTAATAGGTAAATATTTGGTGATCTTGTGGGAAAAAAAAATTCTGTCCTTCCTTAGAAAGTCACAGTGGACACGTGAGAGGAACAGTATGAGATGATTAAATTTCCCCCTTGAGCCACACAACTGAAAGCATAATAGCAATACATACCAAGGTCACAATACAGTTTTTACTTAAATTCAGACAGTTTTTTTGTATTTGTTTGTGTTTGTTACAGTCATTTTGCCTTTTTTGTCTTTCCTTACACTTAACCCTTTAGGACAAGGTGAAGGAAGATTAGTAATTGGTAACACATCAGCAAGCTTACCTATAATCTGTTACAATGACACTCCCAAGGATCCAAAGCAACGAGTGCCCGACTATTGAATAAACAGGGAGCTTGCACTGCAGTACAGCCTTAACTATGATTCATTACCATCTTTCCATCCTGTATGAAAATAAAAGAGGTGCCTGAGGGAGATGCTCAATTCCAGCCCATCTAAATTGCTGTAAATTGCCTGCAGATTACACATCAAGACTGTGTGAAGTTCACTTTCACTCCAATTTAACCAATTAAATATATATATGAAATAAAGAACTTGCTAACCAGGAACTATTGAATTTATATGTTAAATAATAATGGTGCATTCATTTGTTTTGTTGTTTTTTTTTTGCGTCAAAACAATAAGAAATCTTATTGCTCTGTTGGCTTGGCCCTATTTCTTTTGCAATCAAATGTTCTGAAGATTTCATTTTTTAATTAGTCTAATAACATGGGTTACTTAAATTACAGTTCTATATAATTAATAGGTAAATATTTTGTGATCCTTAATTTGGAAAAAAAAATGTTTTTAAATATTGCAATATTTTAATTAAACAGGGGTATTCACTGAGCTTGAAGCATTGGAAATTTCCCTTCAAAAACTATAAAAGAGACAGATGGTCAGAATTGTAGCAAGTGAAAGGTAGCTTAATAGTAACAGATGCTACATTTATGAAAGTCTTCCTGTCAGCAAATTGCAAACAGTAATTTGGATGACTCCTATTTAGAAGCTAGTTTAGTTATAGTGCCAATCAGACCTAAACTTTACCCTTTGTACTAACACCGAAGGCAAAATGGGATTTGCGCTGCATGCATGCTGAAATAAGCATATGTTAGCTATAGCTGACCTTGGGTAGCTGTGGGAGATGCTGGAAAAAGTAAGCTGATTTAGAAACTGCATTTACATGTACTCATATGTAACTATGTAAAATTTTAGTTGGAACTGAAGAGTTGATTGATTACTCAGTAGGCAACAGTAAAGTAATGATGTAGTAATTGTTTTGTTTTACAGTATGTTTGGTAAAAATGTACACAGTTTTTTTTTCAGTTACCATGGTGGCTCAAGCTTACCAGCTCTACGTGGTTCGAGCTAAAAAAACACGTGATTGGTCAAGAGTGGTTAGCACTATTGTGCACAGGGGAAACATATTTATTTGATGTGAAAGTTGCTTTGATGTTTTTTTTTTTTTCTCTCAGTTAGTTAAATAATTTTTTAAAGGGGCCCAATTACAACAATGTTTACACTGTTTGCAGCATATTTTTATTCCATTAGAATTTTTCAGCTCTGAGAACATTGTTTTGGTAGATTCAGTAGGTGGAAAAAGTGTCTATTGTTCTTTAGATTCAATAAGTAAACTGAAACTAGGGCTGAGACAATTAAAAAAAATTTAATTAATAATTGCATAATAATCCTAATAATCCTGATTATTTATTAAACAATATTTGTACCATCAAAATATGTAATCGTTTCATCCCTACCTGAAACCGACTTGGTCTCCTCTCTGGACCCTCTTCTTGTGTACCTCTAAATCTATATATATTTTTTGTCATGTACGAAGAACTCTGCCCATCCAAGTGTCTACACTCCTCCACAGGGGGTACTACCAGGAGCACACCTTGTAGCATGTTGCTGTTAAACAATGTTTTTGCTGTTTTCCTCTTAAATGCTTGTTTTTTGTCATATATTACATGGTTAACAATGCTATACACCGAATATTACACCAAGTATTGTATATGCCATATTGGTTGTAAATGTCTTTTACTGAGTTTTGTAATCCACAACCTGTGTCTTATTCATCCAAAAAATATAAACAAAAAACATTCTTACACAGTCATTCTCTCCAGGTTTTTTTCCAACTTAAACTTAAAATTTACAAATATCACAAAATACTTGTGATACTATATAATGCATGACCACCCCTATCCTGCTGAAATTTTATAACAGAATAATAGAGAACAAGGGACCTAGGTCATTAGCTTTTGCTCCAATGTGTTAAAAATATTAACAGAGATTAAGTAAATTTAACCATAAATAAATAATGTTAATGCAGATTATGAAGGCATTGGTCTCCCTAGTCCTGTATGACCATGTCAAGCATAATAAGTCATGATAAAAGTGAGCTTTTCTTTATCCAAGCCACTGGCTAGTAAAACATTGCATTTATCCCAATTCAAAAACAAGGGGAGTAAGAGTTCAGCCCTAGGGTTTAGTACACAAACTAAAGGTGCTATATTTTTCGTTCTAAGGTTGAATCTGTAGTGTAATAACCCCATTTATCACAGACATCCAAGAATTATATTTTTATATTTTTAAAAGCTGTTTCCTGCATGGCAAGGCTTTTCATATCACAACCAAAGTTTATTTAAACAAACAGGTAAAGCTAAAAGATAACTCCAACATCTAGGGAGATTTTGGCATGTGTTCTATAAATACAAATAGACTACAAATTGCATGACAGGAATGAATGAAATAAATTTGTTCGTCACTTCGAACCATAAGATATGTCTCCTTGTATGTTGTCAATGCATTAATCTTGTCAAAATAACTGCCACATTTACTGAACCCCAATACCACCTAATTGACAGGTGAGAGAGCTGCCTGTGATTTGGGAAAAGGCTTTGGAGGTCTGTCAGTCAAGCAGACATCTCTCATCATGTTAAATGAACAGAGTGGATAGCAGAAATCAGCATTCTTAAAGTGTACTAAACAGGGTTATTGCTCAAGGCTGATCAAAAGCAGGTTCGCCATCCATTTCATCTGTATGCAGACAGAAATTGAAGCAGTGAAAGGGAGTTAATTGACAGGATCAACGCATACATCTCCCCAAGCTGCTGATGACATTTGATCTACAGCCAGTGCAGACCTGATCTAATGAGTGAAGCAGGTCTGACACAGACCAGAGCCCAAGTGGCAGTGAAGACCATAGCTTCATTTGATTACTGATCAAAGCAGTGCTAAAATTTCAGCAATAAAAACCCTCATTACAATATTGCTGTACATGCATAGTGCAAAAACTAAGACTTGACAATATGCTCTTGTATTGGAAACTAGCCTTTAGGGATGAGTAAAAATCATTAAAATGGATTATGACATTTAAGTGAACTGAAGCATTGATGAACACTATCTTGGATTAACCCATCCATAAAGGTCCGTGATAAACCAGTATTCTGCCATTTGAGTTCCGCTTAATGGCTACAGATCTATATTAAAATCGAGTCAGGGACCTGGATTTGTTCAGATAGGAATCATGGTCAAACATTGCTTTTGTTTCTGGGCCAGTTTATCTTTGTATTTGTTTCAACAGATAGAATCTGACAGGGCAACAGAGGGAAATTATTATTATTTATTATACCAGCACACCTTTTTACAGCACACCTTTTTAATAACTGCTGGAACATGGAAAAACAGTTTAGCTTCTCAATTGTTGACATTCTAAATAATTTCACACAGTGGTTGACAGTTTGGTATAGAATAAGGTACTGGAATGTTCTTATAAAGTAAAATGAAACACTTAACTTATTGATTATCAGAACATTTAAGTGAGGACTTCATGTGAAGCACCATGTGCTTTCAGTAAAAACCTTGGTTGATTGCTTGTGTTGTCCAACACTTCTCTGCTTGGCAGGCCAGAATGAGCTGGCAGCATCATTGTCAGGATCTCTGAGCTGTCAACCCAAGTAACCCAATTCTAGCTGTGCAGAAACCAGCTCTCTTTATCTAGAGATGTGTTTGGGCAGTTGAGTATCTGGTAGCATTTGTTTCTTTTCACCAGGTCTGTACTGATCTAGAGCCAGTGCTACCTTGATTTTTTTTTTTTTTTAAATAAACATGCACTTTGAGAGTTAGAAAAATAAACTTTAAATAACAGTACGTGTGGTATTTTATTGTGATAAAGGTAATAAAACAAACAAAACAAAAAGAAGAGTCACGCAAAGATAAGTCTAATCTGCACATAACTCTTAGAATTGATCTCAATACATGTCAGTTGTTTAGCTGGTCTACGGCAAGTACTGTATGTGCACAAATCACATGGTTAATACAGCAGTCTTGGGGTGCTATGCTAATTTCTTGTTGCTAAAGTTAAACACAAAGCTATAAACTATCATTTAGATTAGGCCCCAAAACCACACTGTTAGAAAATGGCTGATGACAGCCTAAAATTACATTGTCTTTGGGGTAGGAGGGTTAAAATGTCACCAGCTGATAAATGGGAGGAAATTGGCCATTGAAATCTACATGGTATTTTAAGCCGCTTCAGTTAGGAGGCATTCTGTGCTGACATTTCTTGACAGTGTTTTGCCTGCTGAACTATTATTCATTTTTATTTATTTATTGTAAACCCTGGAATGAAATTATGAGATAATCCATTATGGCAACCATTGGACAGAGGCTGAATTGCTGGTCTGAATCTGCAAGATTTAATGCATTACAATGCTGCTGAATAGCTAAACAGATAATTGCATGAATAAGTTTAAAATTGTAAAGACCTCAATGCTTGTGTGTTAAGAGAATATACTTATATGAATAAAACTTTATTCTTTATTGTCTTGTCAAAACATGACCGGTATGTAGTCAACCTGGTGTCAATTTCCCATAAGGGACCTATTATGCAGTGTTTTTAATTGTGGGGGATACCATTTGCCTAATAACCTTGTGTAATTATCTCTTCTTGTACACTGTAATAGAACAAGGTATTCCATGGCCTTTAAGGGATAGTTATATCTGGCAGAGCTGAAAATATTTGTAATATTCAGAGTTAAAGACCTTTTACCTTATCAGTCAGAATTTCTCATTTTTACTACACTGGAAGTACAGTCTCGCATGTATTCTTTGATAATCTGCTAAAAAAGCCATCACGTCGGTAACCTTTAACAGGTCTCACAACATGCATATTAAGCTCAACATTCTGGCAGACTTTCTGAAGCTCCTTTACTACGGAGTTCTGTACTGAACAGTGGTCTCTCTAATGCCAGCCTTGAACAAATCAATTACTATTGATTTTATTACGAAGTTCCCCAACACTCTCCAGGGCCAAGTCAGGAAGGGGGAGGGGACAAAAGGAGATAAAACCACAGGTGAATTACAGAAATAACCCTCTCTTATTTGGCCAAGAGAAATTATTGAGTGCCAAGAGAAGGAAGATGGAGAAGTGGCCAAGGAGAATGGGAGTTAATGGCCTCCTGAGTCAGGTGACGGCCACTTTAATGTAGCTTGTGCATGTAAGCAGTGGAAGAGCTCTAAGACGGAGGAAAAATGAAATCACACTAATGGATATTATCTTGATAATTACCAGAGAAAACAGTTTCAGTAACAGGCTACATATTTTATACTTTTAGTTTGTCATCTTTTCTGCATATAATTTTGCATTAAATAAAAATAAGACAAAGAGGAATTAATTATATTATATAAACATTTCATGACTTTAATTTAGGAAAAAGTGTTTTCAGGCAGTCAAAGTGATTGTGTACAAAAGTATTACTAATACTTATTGCTAAACATTACTCTTTATAAAATAACATGAAAAATGCTAAATATATAAAAACTTAAATGCAGATGTAATTGTAATACTGTATTTATGACTGCAATTAGTAATACATCGCAGTGTATTTTAGTTTATTCAACATTAAGCTGCAAAGGAAATGGAAAACTTTTTTTTTTCTTTTTCCGTATTTGCAATCAATGTTGTGTGGGAGTGGTTAAGAGTTACAGACCTTGCTTAAGTCCTGGGATGCAAACTGCTAACCTTTTGTTCCATCCCCTTAGCACTGAGTCACATTTCCTCAGCTTTATAAAAAATGTAAAAAAAAAAATAGAAACCACTGGTAGCACATTTCAAAACACTGGCAGAATCTAGAAACTATATATATATATATATATATATATATATATATATATATATATATATATATATATATATAAAGTACAATGTTTTTAAAGTACAATGATTGTGTTTTGTGTATATTTGTTATTGTAATGCTAGTGGTGGTGAGGTTCCTGTCTTGCCTTTCTGTGCAATTATTGGTGCTGCTGCAAGATGTTTTCTGCTTTTGCACTTTTCTTTTTTCTTTTTAAATTTATTTATTTATTTGTTTCTCACTAACGAGATCAGTCTGCGGTTTGCCTGCAACACAAGCTTGAGGCAAACACACTCGCAAGGGAAGACTTGGGTCATCAGTATTCTGCACATTTTTTTCCCTTTTTTTCCTTTAGTGGTTCAGCTTTTGCCCTTGACTAGAGGCCCAGAGAGATAAAATAAATATATTAATCAAAATCTCAAATCTACATAAGCATAAGCTGATGATCTTGTCTTTTTGTTATTTTGAAATTCAAATAAGTTTGTCCTTACGTGATTTTTTTTTTTTAATTTTATTTTTTTTACTACTTCCCATATACTCAGGTATAATAAGTATATCATAACCACAAACTTAATGTGAAAAATAAACTTTAATATTTTTTAATATTAAATAAAAGTTCTTAAGTAAAATGCGAATTCTTATTACATATCATCATACTGTACAAAAACTGTGCGCATTTAATCCTGTATACAAACAAGCTGTTGCCTACATAATGCTGGCACCTCAACGTGTTTGATTGGTGAACTATTTTTAGTCTCTTAATGACACTGAGGGGTTTGAAAAATTCAGAAGTACTGCTGGGTGTGAACCACTCATAGCACACAGCACAACACCCTTATATGTTCATATGTGTATATAACTGCTTTTTATGAATTGATGTACGGTATATATATTTATATATATATATATATATATATATATATATATATATATATATATACACATATCTGCCAGGTTTCGATTTTTATTTTTCACTGTTAAAATTGCCTTATTGGGAGAAAAGTAACTGAAATCAATGGATCTGAGACTAAATGTAGTTCCTAAATTGATATCTCATAAATAATAACTGAAAGCATTTTGAAAAATGTATGATCTACTGTATCCCAGTTAAAATTTTAACACAGAGGGAAAGCTGAAGTTTTGGGGTGAGAGTAAAACCTGTAAGTCAGAAGGTGCAGCCATTTTCTTTCTTCTTAAAGTGATATTGTCGGTGGGTCAGTGCCTGCTAGAATACCCAGCTCTGCAATGGCTTTTTACCTCACACAGTACATTTACAAATTATGGCTACTGTCTGTGTACTAGGTGGTCCATATGCTCTGGAACTGGACAAGTTAAACTTAGCATAAACCGTTTCCACTATTTTCTGCAGTTTTTTTTATTACTACTTTATATAATTTACTCCATCTGCCAAAAATATCCTGTTATTTAGGATGTTGTTTAGCTTTATTTTCTCCCATATTGGGAACAGCTTTAAAACACGGCAGACTTAATTATGTGACATGTATGCTCCAAAATAAATGGCTTCTGTACCACCATCACCCCATTTTAACAATTACCCGTCAACTGTACAAAATGAGGGTAAATGGGCTGAACAGTACTCATCCAATAAGAGATGAAAGGATGGCTGGTCAGGTAATGACAAATAGAGGGGATGGAGTGCCCCCTAGCTGTAAAGATTAGTGGAGGGTTAATGACAGCATATGGAGAACTGACAAAGGACACGAGCCCATTAAGGCAAGCATAACCTGCCGGGACACACACACGAGTGTTTGGACTGGAAGGGTTTGAGTAGAAATGTTCAGGATGATTTTAATAGTACAGCACCTGCTTATATAACTCCCAGGATGTAAAAGCCATATTAAACCACATGCCAACTTCAGTGGTACTGCAGCAGTGAAACTACAGCCTGAAGCTCAACCATTCCTTACATCCTGTCAACTGACATTAAATATGCAAAATATTCTGATGTGTTTTTTTTCTTTCAACCACTTTTCAAGCCATAAAAATCCCGCTAATGATTTCTTTTAGCCTTGGCCCTCCACTCCCCAAACACACACCTTGCAGAGGTGAGGAAAGTGTCAGGACTTGTTAAGCCTTTATATATAAGAAATAACTAAAGTAAAAGAAAGGCAATTAAGTTCTGTTGTGCCATGCTAAGCTAGCATTGCTGAGGATCATAAAAGCTTTGAGAAAATGGCTACATACGCCTCTGTTTGTTTGAATAAATCTTGCTCATCGATGCAGGAATTGTAGTAGAAATGGTCACTAGTTCCATACCATTTTAAATTATGCCTTCCTGTGGAGTATAAATTGTCTTTCTGTTTCGAAAGGATGGAACACGTTGTATGTGACATGTGAAAATAAACAAGCTTGCTATTTAAAGTACATCCCCCAACTGCTCTTAAATACAGAACTGAAAAACTATGAATCTTATCATATCAGTACTGAAGAAACACATACAGCATGCCAAACGTGACATTTCTGATATGCGGTACAGTGGAAATAAAATAATTATTTAAATAGTTTAATTTAAATGCATTTTTACTAACAAAACATTATGAAACAAATGAGAAAAACAGGTGGAATGGATTGCTTGTTTTGGTTTTCTCTTCTCTAACAAGGAAATTGGTTCCAGGCATTTATAAGAAACCATGTTAACAAGAACTGGACATTTGTAAGGCCAAAGTGACCTTCACCTGTTTTCTAATTAGTTTATGCTTGGGTCTGAATGAACATTTGTGCACTGTTTACACAACTCCCTTAACGCGTTTATGAGAATAAGGTGGTAGAAGATGGGAGGCTAAACATCCCGAAAACATAATACTTTCAGCCATGATCGTCGGCTGGTCATTTTTGACACAGCTTAGTCAACACGGAAAACCAGCAATCGCCCAGCAAGAGGTAGAGGCAAGGACTGACAGAATTAATGCAGTGTGTTTAATAAGATGCCTCCAGAGACCAAGTCTGTGTTTAAAACAGCATACTTTATACCAATAACCATTGGTCAGTTTATATTGATTTAATTTGCTTGTTATAAATTAACACATCCTCTCCACAAAATCTTTGCAAATTTAAAGGCAGTTTTTGTTAATATAATAAGTTTAACATGAACTGTGGTCATATAAAAGTGAGAGCATATTTGTTTTCTTATTTCAATTAAGTGAAAATAATACAAATTTAATTTGAAATACAAATTGTGCATTAATATCTGTAAGGAATATAGAGCATATAAACAAAATTCAGACCACTCATTTACATGGTTATTAATGCTTGTCTTTCTGTACTTATGACAATAACATTGAATAAAAATTTTAAATTAAATGATTTAAAGAGGTGCCCCAAAAACATTTATTATTTATCATAGAATGAAAAAAAATAAACTGTAATATGATGCCTAGACTTTTGCATTAGACTTCATAACTTGGCTGGTATTGAGATTTTCTGTTTGGTTTCCATGTTAATGTTACAAGCAGGAAATGTAATATATATATATATATATATATATACATACATACACACACACACATACATTCACACTGGGTCTCCCTACTTCGGTTGCTGCCCCCGCGACCCGAACCCCGGACAAGCGGAAGATAATGGATGGATATATATATATATATATATATATATATATATATATATATACAGTGGGTTGCAAAAGTATTCATACCCCTTGAACTTTTCCATATTTTGTCACATTACAACCACAAACATAAATATATTTCACTGGAATTTAATGTGAAAGACCAACACAAAGTGGTATACAATTGTGAAGTGGAATGAAAGTTATACATGAATCAACAATTTTTTTACAAATAAAAAACTGAAAAGTGCGATGTGCA
>JAFMOD010000428.1:1520328-1607344 GCA_019802435.1 Corydoras maculifer
CATCGCACTTTTCAGTTTTTTATTTGTAAAAAAAATTGTTGATTCATGTATAACTTTCATTCCACTTCACAATTGTATACCACTTTGTGTTGGTCTTTCACATTAAATTCCAGTGAAATATATTTATGTTTGTGGTTGTAATGTGACAAAATATGGAAAAGTTCAAGGGGTATGAATACTTTTGCAACCCACTGTATATATATATATATATATATATATAAAAGCTAATTAGTTTGAAGACTCTTAGCAGATATTTAATCAGACACCCAGATAAACACATTCACTCACACATTTATACCTGGGGCAATATCATATAAATAATTGGACTATTAAAATTTTTTTTGGACCGGGAAAGAAACTAGAGCTCCCAGAATAAATTCATGCAGACAGAAGGAGTGTGGTAGCTCAATGATAATGTCTGCCACCCAACATAACATTTACATTTAGTCATTAGCAGACGCTTTTACCCAAAGCGACTTACAAATGAGAACACCACAAGTCAGAAGCTATGAAGAAAACCAACCATACTGTAAATTCATCAAAGCTGAATGTTATTCGATGCCGCGGCACACGCCCCCCCCCCCTTTTTTTTTTTTTTTAATTGTAAGCTAGGCGTCCATAAAAGATGTAAATAATTATTAATGCTTAAAAGACTAACACAGAGCCTGAAACATTTTTCACATGAAGAAAACCACCAAGCCAACCTGCATGTTGATTATTCTCTATTCTGTTGGAAGTTATTCTGCCATGACGCCAAGCCAGAAAAAATAATGAAAATAATAATGAAATGCTGTTTCCTAAACCACAGCTAAACTAAAAGTGTGTAAGGCACTAACACCAAGACAGATAAGAAGCTCCACCTAGTGGATAACATTGATCATACATCAAATAAAAGAAATGCAAAAAAAAAAAAAAGGAACACCAGCAATTTGTCAGACTCAGACCAGTTTAAGCTCAGACCCCTAATGTAGGTCCATCCTTTAATTATATTTCAACATGTGTCTTACACTGGCGAACCAATGTTATCAATACAAATGATCTGAAATAAATGCAGCCTTTAAAAAGCATTTTAAAAGCTTATTAAAAAGTGCATACACATTTAACAAAACAAACATATTAACAAACCAATAACTCATTCACATGCAACAAAACATTGACATTTTTGTTCTCCAAATACCATAATTAATCTAATTTGGAAAATTTCAGGAAAGAAAATGGCCAAGCTTAAATGAGCACCAAAATAAGTAGTGTAGTCCACTCCATGGTGCCATTTGCATTTGCAGTCCAGTGCTTAAACCAGGAGTAACAACCGGATAAAAAAAGATCTGTTCATTTGTTATAAGACTACGGAATCTATTTATTCTAAGGTTTAAGGTATGTCTATCGGTAAATATTAAAGATTTAAAATGGAATACATCTACATTCTAAAGTGTAGACTTCCTAAAGTACAAATGACCAATATTATTTTTCTAAAGGGCATGAAAGGAGATCTGAGGACATTGTAATCAGGATGACAAAGACTTTTGCAAGAAGTGCGACATACTTTAGCAGCATGTAATTAGTGCAGGACAGCGTGTTGAAAATTAGGCAACAGAATGATTTTAAAAAAAACAGTAAGTTAAGTCAATATGACTTAAGATTAGAAACAAAAACATCTTCATCAAAAAGAGAAGAAAATTCTGTTTCAAAACTAATGAGAGAGAACAGGCAAAAGCCATTTGTTATTGTGTACTTTTTTTTTTTTTACAATTTAGAAAATGTGGGCTAAACCCAATTCCTTTCCCTTACCACCTTTTAGGAAACAAACGATTACACAAGTGTGCAAAGCAGCAATAAAAAGCAAGTCATGCTCTTTACTACTGACATTAAAAATACAGAAATGTTGGTCTTTTTTAAGCAACATTCACTTGCATAGTTCTGTGCATGCATTAGTGTTATCATGCAATACTGTTTGACAAAAAATATCAAATTAAACTTTCAGTGCACAGTATTTTTCTAAAACAAAAGAAAAAGAGCAAAGACAAAAACAAAATAGAATAGATTAATATTTGGTGAGATACATTAGCAGAACCATATGGTGTTACATATATTGCAAGCAATAATGAAATTGGGATTTTTTTTTTTTTTTAATCTTTTTTTTCTTCTTGAAACAGAAACCTAGGCCAGTCTTAGGGTCAATATGTGGTTGGTATTAACAGGCTGAATGTAATCTAATCACCTAACTGGCGTCCCATCGCAGCTATTCTACAACCCTGTTTAAAGAGTCTGGTGAGAGGACGGAGCACCATTTATCCTTATTTTGGAAAAGTTGAGAGAATTTATCTGGAAAGCTTTACATTTCTGGCAATTTATGAATTAACATGCTTTCCCTTTTCTTATTATTTGTACTAACCAATAATCAATTACTGATGATGTTTAGATGCTTGTGTTTTAAAAGCAGTCAGTTAATATAATAACAGTATATCATTACATACCATTTTATACTGTGGGTAATTGCATATAGATTATGGTATAGAGTATGCTGACCTGTTGAAATTCCATGTACTAAGAGGCAAAGCAACTATGAAAAAAAAAATAATGAAAACAAATTAATTTGAATAGTACAATCATGAGATATTATTATTGCACATAACAGCATTTCTGATACTTATGAATGTATCCTGTGTGTGGGGTTTACATTATATTATAGTACGTGAAGCTTTTGTTTAAGTGTCTAGATTTTATTTGGTTGCGTAAATTATTAATCTCTGATGAGGATGTAAAAACATTCTTTATACGCTGTAAGAAAACAGTTGGATTTAACAGTTAGATTTTAATGTAATGGCTAAATCAGAATCTTAATTTTTAATTGCAAGCTGGTTAACTTTCATTATAAATACTTCAATTTAACTCTGTTTGCATAATAACATTCAGTTGTGGACACATTATTAAAAGTAAAATTCAGGAAATACGACCTTGTCTCAAACAGTCTCATAAATAGACATGGCATTCCAGTTTTTTGTTTATATTATTCTTGGATCTCATTTCTATTGCATGAAGAAAATATCCATCTTTAAAACCAATAAAGAGAAATATCAAAACAATTTGCAGAATGTATACATAAGGATCAATGTGTTATAATTTTTGAAATGCACAAGGAAATATTTTGTTTCCATAAGGTTTAAGAAAACTATTGCACCGGGGAGCCATGGCATGTTATAGATATACTGTACAAATCACACGTATTTTACACCTAGTTTAGCTAACACTTAAACACCACAAGCCAGATTGCAATGAATGTGGTAAGAAAAAAAAGTTTAAAAAGATTTAAAAATTGTGTACATGTTTCATCTTACAAAAATAGCAAGTTTTGCAGGGCTACACAGATGTTTAGAGGACATAAAACAATATCTGACAAGTAAACAAAAAGAACTAAATAAAAAACGATTGTCATTTTACTCCTTAAAACTCCTTTTTTACAAACTGGCTAGTGGTCTACAGATTGGGAATGTTGTGTGCAATTCTAAAGCTAATATGTGGGCCATGTTAAAATCTGTAGTACATAAACAGATGGGGCTAAACATTAGGTTGTGACAGGGTGCCTACAAGAACAACTTCTGACCTTCTGCTGTCTACATTTTTTTTCATTCGTCAAACACTAGCGAAACATTGCCCTTAAAATAGCACCAAGTGTAGAAGTAAAGTAAATTGTTAGGAATGGTTCAACAAATATTCATCAGAAAAGAGAACACGGTTATAAAAAAATAAAAATAAAAAAAAAATAATTAAAATGATAAAAAATAGATCGCACAGCTTCTTTGACAAATGAGCCTTGTTGTTTTGAAAATGGAAAACTATATATATATACAAAGTGCCAAGTTAAAACATTCCTATTTAAAGTTTATACAGTAGTATATTCATACACCACACCATGCCTATGATGTTGTTTCATGGCAGGATCAAAAGGCGCTTCTGATAAAGTATATTTTTTTCTTTGAGAAAAGTAAATGGTATATGCTATCTCATTTTACACACACAAATGGGTATAAAGATAAGTGTGTATACATATCTTAGGCACATCAAAATATAGCTGCATTACAGAAAATAACAAAACTACTATTTAAATATAATTTAAATATCATTGAGGCGTCTGTGTTGCCCGTGCAGGGGGTTGCATGCTGCATGAAAGCTTTCGGGAGGAGGCCGTCTTTTCAAGAGGCTTCCTTCCGTTGATGGGGGACAGTAGACTTGTCTCAGAAGTGGAAGACCTGGATTTGCCTACAGGTAAAAGTGAACGTTTAACATTGGTTTTGGGTGTCTCCTTGTCTTCACTGGCAGCCTTGCTGGAAAATGAGGTGGGAGACAAATTCCCTTCTTCACACTCTTCCACCCCAAGTTTGGTTTGGCTGTTCGACCTGGCTGTCCTTTCATTGACTTTTTTGGAGAGGATGGCACTCTTGCCAAGGTCAGCTGAGCGACGCGTCTCTTTTTGTCTCAGTGCACTCTTGAAGAATGACAGGCCTTTGTCCTCAGACTTGCTGGCTCGCCGCATTTCTCGCGAAGATATACTGGGTGAACGCAGACTGGTGAGTGAGGAGCTGCTGCTTGAGCTCCTAACAGGCCGCTTTTCAGTACGACCCCCCTCTGCCCCCTTTAACTGAGCTCGAGGCTTTTCTGCTAGAGGGCTGGCCTGAAATGAGTCCCGGTTGGAGCTTCTTTCAGCCAGTTTTTTCTTGCCTGATGCCAAGCTTGGGTTTTTTTCCACAACTGTTGAGTTCTTTTTCGCAGTGGGTGATGGAGAAGCAGAGGACTGGGGGGTATTGAGACGTGGCTTTGACTTTGTCGCTCCAGATGTTGTTGCTGCTTCCTGTAACAGGGAAGACTCTTTTTTCTTTGTTGGGGTTCCAGAAGAGGTCCCTCTATTAGTCTTTGTAGGGTCACTTTTTTCCTTTAAATTGGTTACTTTAGCAGCTTTCCCTTGAGAGCTGGAAGACACTTGGGAAGAGGGTGACCTTTGGACAGATGAAGTGCTCTGTCGTTTCTTGGCCGGCTTTTCTTGTTCTTGTTTCTTAATCGAAGTCTTTTTAGTTCCAGATACTTCTGCTTTGGACGTTGATCCTGCAGAGCTCCTGTGCCTAGGCTCTTTAGATGGAGTCACATTCTGATCTACAGCAGTGATCTGGTTGTTGTTGTCCAAAACTTCAGCTTTGGAGCTCTTCTTGTCTGCCACCGTTGGAGCTCTAACATACATCTCGTCTGCAATCTTTTTACCATTGCAGTCATCACTACTATTGCCTTCCATAATGGCCAGAGGGGCTTTACTACCAGTTTGACGATCATGCCTGCCATAGCTCCCGAAGCATGATGTGGCGACCTTGTCATCGCAAGCTTCTCCAATTCTCTCCAGTGGGGGTGAAGAGCGAGAGTCTAATGAGAAGCGCGATGGTGAGTTGGATCTCATTTGAAGCTTTGAAGACCAAGATGGCTTCGCCGCATTCTCACTGAACACCAGTGGGCTGGTTATGGAGGATCTGGAAGACAAGCTCTGACGCTGAATGCTCCTCACAAAGGGTCGGGTGGAGAATCCTCCTTAACGAAAAGAAAGAGAGAATTGAATCTAATGCGCTCACACCAAACTGAATATAAAATGCAGCTGCATGCATTGTGGCTTAACTGAACAAGGCGACAGATCCAGTGTTAGTGCTAGAGGAGACGGCTAGAAAGGGAAAGTACAGAAAGTCATCAAAAGACAATCACAAAGAGGTCAGTAGGCAGAAGATTTGAATGTCTAAGATCTGAGTTAAATCGTTCACAATGTTTCCATGATTTATTTTTATTTTTTTTAGCTGATCGGATCTGAGCTTTCAAGTTGCAATTGACCTTACTTCATTTAATTACTGCGAAACATGTAAAGTTTTGTTATTTTAGTGGTAAAGTACAAAAAACATTTTAATTTAAATGTGGCTTGCTGATAGGGGTGGGTACAGTCCTTACTGAATATATATCAAATTAAAGGCAAGTTAGATTTGCCAAAATGAGAAAGTTAATTAAACAACCACTCATGTACAAAATTGCTTACTTGTGATTTCTGTATTTTTTTAAAAAAAATTATGCAAACTGACTCATGTTTACGGAACACTATGTCTCAGCCTCACAGTGCACTCCAATTTTCACAAGCTATACAAAAATTAAAACATGCATGCCTGAAGGAACAGGCAGCATGTTTCTGATAACTTGTCAGGCCAAGCTGCTTTATAATGGAGACTCCTGATTCACAGATGTTTTTAATCATAAATTTCCACAGAAGTTGTGTGTCATACACATCTATAATTTATTATTGACAATCAAATTACAAATGAATAGCAAACACAGCTAAAACTTTTAATGAAAAAAGGCTTTATTAAGGTATGGTGTTAAATTACTTTCACTTAGACCTGTACTTAATAAAAAGCAAGACAATTATAATAAAACATTTACCTACCAAATACACTGTATTTTGAGCTGTTTAAATGTGAGATAATATTGTACGCATTAATAAGAGAATGCAACCATCATGTGCCTTCAAATCTTAGAAACACTGTGAACATGAGGGGTAAAATGTTTCTAAATGGCATAAAGAATTATGTATTTATTGAAATCATAAACATGCTTCTTACCGTCATCTTCACTGCGATCCCCTGGAAACTCCATGGATTCAGCTAAAGAGGCCAGGGAAGTCCGACGAGACGAAGCTCCAGATGCCAGACTGGGTGGTTTGCTTCCAGGTAGGCGGTTAATCCAGTGTTCACACAGAGAGGAACTGGTGGACCCTAAACCAAATTAAAAAAAAACATAGACCAACTTAAATCAGTTTTTTAAAAGGCAAAAAATTGTTTAAAATTATTGTCTTTATGAGAGATTTTTTTTTGTTTAAAGTTTTGTTTATGTTATTAAAGTGTACAAGGTTAGTATATTCATATGAGCAAACATGCATTAAAGTAAAACACCCGTTTTTGCCAATGATGGGCTTAAAATGTTATTATGGCTGTCTGACAACATGAAATGTTTATGTCAATAACCATAAAGTCACCGTATGAAATGACTTTTGGCTCAGCTCATCAGTCCATTTCAGTTGATTACTAATTTGGCACTGTTTTCAAATGTACTATAAACGACAAAGTCATGCTTTATTTATTAAGTTCTCTAATTTCCAAAGTACTACTAAATTGTATTTTATTATTTTAAGAAAGAAATTCATAGAGAATTCTGCACAAAAATTTGTTTTGTATATTTTAGAAAACAATGCTATTGCTTGTCCTACAACAGAATTAATGAATAGCTGTATCCAAAACAGCTAAAAGACAGTGACTGCAGAAACAGCCATTTTTAAAATTTCTTTAATATGTTTTAAGGTAAAAAAAAAATAACAACAGGTCTACGTATATAAAAATGTTTATGTTGTCAGACATTTTAAGCCTGTATAATGGAAAACAAGCTGCTTATAAATTTTGTTATTATATACATATTATAGCATTATACAGTAATTTTAAAAATGTTGCTTTTTGCATTTTAAATCAGATCTACACAGTGTTTGGAAATTTAATGTGCAGACTATTGTGAGATGACTTGCCTGCCACAGAACTGTTAGCAGACCAAGAAGGAATCATCGCCCTCCTCTGGTAGAATAGAATGTAGGCTGTCTGCTGGCAAACATCCTCATCAGCCATGGGCTGGACTTCACTGTCATCAAAGCAATACCACTGCCCATCCACAGAGTTCTTACAGTATGCTGAATGTGTTGGAAGAGAGAACAATGTTTCAAGTTTGGAAATTCTAATAATTGCTTCAAGCCAAAAGACAAAATTGCAGTTTATACTTTATAAACACAACAGCATGTGAGGGTGGTTGTAATTGTTCACAGCTGTTAAATATGGAATAAGTACCCTCTAAATAATATGTATGCATGGCAAATTTTTCAAACTTCACAGCGATTTTCGTTATTTTCTGATTTGAGAATACAGAGAAATTCTGTGAGCACTAATATGCTATTCTTTTAATTATTCTTTTTAGATCATATCAATTTTATCTTTTTTAAGGTTATGAGCCTCTATGAATCATAGAGACAAAAAATTAAACAAAAGTTGGATGCATGTATCCTATATTATTACCAAACATTATTCATAAAAAACAGTAATATAACAGTAATTACTGCTTCATCTTACACAACTGCTTCACACATTTTAAAGTAACTTAAAACATATTTATCTGAAATAAATATTTTACTTATTATTTAACTCTGGTTAATACGTACTTAATACTATGTATTCTAAGCACATTCAACAAAAACTCATGATCACCACCAACCCAATCTCGTAATGTCTAGCTGTAATCCGTAATGTTAATTACACTGATCTTTTTATGCATAACTATTAGGCTGGTGTTGTTATGCTCCACGTTTTATAAGCCATCAAAAAAAAACAACAACTAATTTTAAATGTTTAAATAGAAAGCATCAGCATCAGACTCTGCAGCCCTTTCCTATGTATATGAATAAGATGTAAAAGACTAAGCATCTACACACATTCAAATTAAAAGCAGGTTATAAACCAATCCAGCATTCTGGATGATTTGTCAAAAATAGAAAATGTCGTCCTAAGAAAATAAAGGTTTGACTACTGATAGACCAAAGAAAACTAAGAGGACAGGACTCTGTCAACAGTAAGGCTTGAAGATGGAAAAGGTTTTGATTACTGAATAATAAACTAAATTAGTTGGATTCAGAATTTTTATAATCATTAATTTATTACTTTAAATACAGTTTTCTTTTAAAATATGCAGATGCATTCTATTTGATTATCCTCCATCACTATTAATTAAAGAAATGTAAAATTTACTTGAAATGTTTTAAATACCTTATACTCATTGACTGAATCTACAAGTTTAGAAAAATTCCTTAAAAGCATGTTATGCCATACTACATAGTATTACCTGTGTAGTGTCCTCCATGCATGTTGCCATGATGATTGCATACAGCATACAGGTCATACAAATAGTCATCAGGGTTACGGCCTAGGCCATAAGGCCTTCTCCATGGTGACCAGTGTGAGGGAAGGCTCCAGCTGCTCTGACTTCTCTTGACCATGTGGGGAGCCATGTCCATGCCAATCAATGGGAAACGTACCATGTTCTGCATTTTTACCCGTCTGTCTCCTTCCTAAAATATACATTTATTGGGTAAATAGGAAGAAAATAGGATGAAGTTCCTATCAACAGTGGTACAAGAAAAAGTGCTGAACAGGTAAGAGGGTCACATGTGCCAATAAACAAGTGAGAATTCAAACTGAACCTAAGAGTGATAACGCAGTGTGATGCTTTTAGCAATGCCGTGCTTTGAAAAATTGGGGGCAGGCTTCTCTTAAATGACTATTAATAATAAAATTACATTTAGCAGACGCTTTTAAACAAAGCAACTTACAAATGGGCGGCACGGTGGCTTAGTGGTTAGCACGTTCGCCTCTCAGCGCTAGGGATTCCATTCCCGGTTCGAATCCCCATCTGGGTGGAGTTTCCATGTTCTCCCCGTGTCTGCGTGGGTTTCCTCCGGGTTCTCCGGTTTCCTCCCACAGTCCAAAAACATGGAACAAGTTAATTGAATTTTAAAAATTGCCCTGTTTAGAGTGTGTCTGTGTGAGTGAGTGTGTGCCCAGCGATGGATTGGCGCCCTGTCCTGGGTATATCTGCCCAGCGCCCGAGACGTTCTCCCCTGGATGGGCATGGGGAACCCCACCGCGACCCTAATAGAGGATAAGCGGAAGATAATGAATGAATGAATGAACTTACAAATGAGAGGAATAAAAAACATTTATCAAATGTCTTTTAATATTAATATAATTTGTAATTCTAAAGTTGTAATTATAATATCTCATAAGAAAAACTTAAAAGTATTAATATTAATTTATTATTGTGGCAAAGAAATAATGAAACAATAATTAATGACTGTTGTGAGATGGTATGTTGTGAGATATAATATAAAATATACAGAAAATATACAGAAATATGATATACAAGAACCAAAGTTTTTGTGACATGCATCATTAAAGTAAATGCTTAGTTAAAAAAGATACCTTTAAATAATTACTATACCTTAATATGTAGCAATAGAAGTAGTTTTTATGGAACTTTTTCCCTAGTTGCAAACAAGGTTTGATGAAAGAGTACACGTACAAAGGAGTTTGCTTTGCTTGCTTATACCTGTCTGAATCGCTTGAGGTGAAGAATTAAAACATCAGGAAGAGTCCAAAGGCTAAGCTTGATTCGGCCTTGCTGTAGCTGCTTGCAGTGTGGGCAGCGCCAAGCATCATCTGGTGCCAGCTGTAACAACAAACCACATTGAGCGATGAAATGCAGAGTTCAGAGATGTAGTGTTGCTTTATGAATGATTTTTAGAGCTCATTTCAACACATCCTCACGCATGCCATCATTTCCTCTTTAAAGTAGATTTAAAACCCCACCATCTATAAAACCCTGCCAGTCCGAGTTGCCCACAGAGCTTATTTATACAGCTGGTGTATAAATTCCAAGTTTAAATACAACTCTGTGGAAAGGAGCAATTAGCTAAACAGCAGACGCTGCAAAAAACTTGGCATATTGCCATTTATTTGTTTGAGCAGACTTGGCTTAAAATTATTGAAAATGTATTTTGAAAGCAAAAATGTATTTGTTTTGGGCTAGAACTTGACCAAAGCCTGATCATTACCTGTTCCTCTTTGGTGTAGAGCTGGAAGCACTGAGCAAGGGTACATGCCTGGGGCTGATGGTGCTGCTCACGGTGCAGGTATACACTCTCAGCATCAGGAATGTACTCTTCCTCTGTGTGGCCAAACAGACTGAAAAAAAAGAAGAAAAAAAAAGTTAACTGCAAAGACAAAAAAAACACCATCTGCTATTCTTATTTGTAAGAAGCTGGTGTAACCAGAAAGTTAAGACATTAAGTACATATTAAAGTAGGGTCACACTGCTAATCAATAGTGTGGTAATTGCAACTATAATAAACAGAAAAGAAAATCTTGAAAAAATGTATAATCGTAAATCCAACTAAAACGCATAAAATGCAGTATCCATGTTGACATGATTCAATTCAGAGGCCTTTCTTTCCAGTCATATTGCCAGAAATGCATAAAAATAAGTGCTTTGCCATGCAATTTTGACAACTGCTTCTGTGGCAGCAGCGTGCTTAAGCATCAGTTCATGAATAGAAGGCGAAATCAGGAGATTAAAAGTGGTAGGCATACATGCTTGAGAAGAAACCTGAGCGACTCCCTTTGCGTAAGGTATTTTAAAGATCGGCGAGCATGCTGATATGCCTGTCTTGTGTCTGTGAGCATGGACCATGGAGCAAAAAAAGGACTTTCTAATCAAATTAAAAAGCAAAAAAAGGTGTTTATAATTCATTTTCATTGTGGCAATAAAAGTCGTTGTTCTAGTCACTTTTTGTCTAGACTCCAATCTTTTCAATTGTGAACTCACTATATTTTCTGAATTTGTATAGACTGTTGCAGTATGACTGATGCCAAAGTGCACAAAGTAAGATCCATAAATGGTTGGCATTGTTTGTAAGCCAGGTGTGGAGGAACTGGACTTCCCTAAACAGAGTTCAAATTAAATGAACACATTTGGGATTAGTTAAAACAAATTGTGAGCCAGGCCCGATCATTTAATGCTCCTCTAGAAACATTAAAAAGAATTCCTTCAGATACACTCCAAATTTGTGAAGCAAGACTTCTTGGAAGAAAGGAAGCTGTTACCGATGCAAAAGCCTTTAGGTATAATGTGCAAGTGTCCTATAGTTTTATTCGCACACTGTATATCAGTTACTGCTACTGAAAATATGTGAAATGACCATTAAAATGTCAAAATAAAAAGACAAAAGTTACAACCAATTGCAATAAAAAATGTTTGATTTAAATTTGTTTTGCAGTTATAATAATTCATAAGTCATAATTCATTTCAATTGTGTAATTATATTATAGCTAATCTAAAATCTTTAAGCTAGTTGCACTTACTAGTCCTTGGTCTCTTTATCCCACTCTACCACAATCTTGATGTGAGGAGGTCCTCCTGGTCCACAGGACTTGTAAGCTCTATAAAAGACAGTTTCATGTTTTAAAAACTCAGATTATTGGCATTGCATACACACGATAAACTGAATAATGAATAATTAAATGCTTTGGTAAAATACAAAATAAAATAACAAGCTCCTTTCATGGTTTTATTGTGGTAGAAATAATCGATCACTGCCATAAAAATGACATCATTGAGATATGCTTTTTTAGATTCTAAATTAACTGTTATGTACATTACCACAGGAGGTATATGGTATTTTTGGAGGTATATGGTATCTAACCAAATTCATATATACCACACCTTACTGATAAATTATGTTAATACTGCTTTCAAAACATATTTTAAAATTGATCTTAATTGGTAATGGAAAATCATTATATACACTTCAGATGCAGTTTAAACAAAGAAAAAAAAATAAAAATGAAGAGCTTTAAGACCGACCTTTCCACAGTGGGATGGCACAAAGGAAATTCCTCCTGGGGCAACAAGTATGTGATCCCCACCACACCAACAACCCGCAAGCTGAAAGGTCCCACCTGAAATTACCCAACCAGATCTTTATTCTCAAGCACTCCAAATGCACATAAATTGATAGAAATGGCATGAGTTTTTTTTTAAACCACAAAAGAAGGCATGGAGTTCATATAAATAATCAAAAAAATAGAATTAGTCATGATTCTTCAATTTAATTTTTTTGGTTACAATAAAACACTAAAGGGTTAGTTTACATTCCAGAACACCACAAAGCTTACTTTATTATAAAAAATCTAATTCTTCCTCCTGGGTGTACAGCTGGTTTCCCCAAAACAGCTTGTCATCCATCAATGATAAAACTGCCTAACCGTCCCATAGCTACTGAGTTCTTGCCGCCATGTAGACTATAACTGATGTATTTAGCATATGATGTCAATGTTACACACTGATATTGTACTCTGTAATAACTCTGTCACCTTACAGTCAGAGCAGCAGTGACTTCCTGTTGGATTAACTACTAATCATAAGTTTATAACTGGTACTTTTTATCGTTTAATTATTAAATCATGCTGTGGGAAATATATTTCAATTATGGGGAAAGAAAAAAAAATCTGCTTCGCTTATTTATGTAGTCTTTACTAACTTCTGCAAACAAAAAACCTCAGGTGAAAAACGCTTCATTCAGGAGTCAGGCAGAAGAAGAACAACCGCCTATAACCAGAATAGGTTAAAGAAGACATTATCTTTAATCGTTATCAGTTACTCACATAGCTGTGCAGGAATGTTGTCTCCTTCTTCATAACATTCCATCAGTTCATTAATGTGTTGGAACAAATAAATGAATTAATTCATTAATGTGTAGTTCTATACTCACTGCTCTCTTAAGAATTAAATTTTCTTAATTATGTCTTAATGGGGATGAGGTCTGTATTAGACTCTTTATTAAAGGGCAGATGGTCATTCTTTAGTGATTTACCCCTCAGGTCCTGTGGTTAGAAAACAAGCCCAGAGGTACAGATCTTGCTTACACTAACTGTAAAGTCTTGTCATCATGCATAATGACACGATAAGCAAAAGCTCTGTGGTTCTAAATTTATTATAATCAAGTCCTAAAGCCCATTCCAAGACATATTTATGGTGAGCATTAGATGAGCATAAGCAAGCACTGTTATTACATAAATTATCAGAAGCAGTGTTGTAAAGAAGATTTACAGGGCCACTCAAGGAGGATGGGTCCACCACAGGAGAATTGATCCTTTCCACTGTTGCATTGTTGCTTCAAGACAATGTACTACTGTAAAAAGCTTCATATGATTAACTGAAATTAAAACCTAAAATTGAACCAAAATTAAAAACAAATTATTGTTGTAATAGGCTGAACCACTTGGTTTCTAGAAGGTACTGTATAAAAAAAATGACTACACATTAAAATCTGGCTGTTATTGCTGTTTGTCCTTTGATGATACTTGTTTGTAGAACTTGGTAAGTAGAAAATAATTGCCATTTAAGAGAAAAAAAAATTATCTGCATTTTCTTCCAGAATATAAGACATCAGCCAACCTCATTTTTAATGTGTGGAGCAACAACACACTATTTTAACAGTATTAAACAGTTATTTTTCCACCAATACTAATGAATAAGAAGAATTTATTTAATTTTAATTATTGGGCATTGCATATTAAATCAGACCTTGGGGGGGGGGGGGGGGCAGAGTGGCTCATCACCCCACTTATGTTAAATTTGGAGAAAATTAAAGCTTTTGGTATAACATCAACATTTTGTTGCATTAAGCAAAGTGAGCACAGACTTACTGAAACTTGAGCCCAACACACTTTGCCTTTTCTGCAGGAGTTGAACACTACAAGTCACATACTGTTGCTAATAAGGGGTTTGGATGGTAACAAGCACAGAAGTCTTCTGTGTATATTAATCTAGGATTGGCTCGTGTGCCTGTTATTAAAAAGAAGAAAGCAAGCAACCTCTCCCTTCTTGAGCGCATAACAAATCTGTTCTTATTAGGCTCTGGCCACTGATGGCTATAGCATCAGTGGGATTAAAATCGGAGTGGGAGGTCTCTAGATGAGAGAGCACTTTTCAATTAATCTACTGACTCATAGGAGTTTCTTTAAAGCACACTGTCTTTCAACAGCTCCACATACTGATAAAGAATAGGACCTGTATCTACTGGGCATCAAACACTGACCTGAATGTAAACGCCTTGTCTGAGCAGATGATGCATTTTCTCCAGAATTGCCTTCTGAAGCACATCCCATGTCACAGTACGGTCCATGTACAATACAAAAGGCAGGCCAAACCTAAAGATTTTTAAATCACAATAAAAAGAGATTTATGAAATTAGTCTTGCTTGTTATCTACTAAAAAGCCTATAGGCTGATACTGATGCAAATGAAAGAGAGCTTGTTTTATTCTTGGCCAACAATTCTGTGTCAAAAATATAAGGAAAAAACCAAATCATGTTAGAAGTCAATAGTCTTTTCTGTATTTTTTTCTTTAAAAGATATAAAGTTAATCCAAGGGCGGCACAGTGGCTTAGTGGTTAGCACATTAACCGCTCAACACTGAGTATCCAGGTTCGAATCCTAAACTGGGTGGAGTTTCCATTTTCTCCCCGTGACCGCACGGGTTTCCTCTGGCTTCTCGAGTTCCTCCCACAGTCCAAAAAACATGAATTCAATATAGATTGAATGCTCTAAATTGCCCCATATAGTGTGTGTCCAAAGATAGATTGGCCCCAATTCCCAGTTGTATCTGGCCAGCACCCCAAACATTTTCCCCTGGATGGGCAGCAGGAGCCTCCCCTGACTTTAGTAAAGGATAAAGCAGAAGTTAATGAATGAATGAAGTTAATCCAAATAATTAAAACATTTCTTAAAACTGTAATTTTATTAAAAACAAAACAGCATTAAGCTAGTCAGAAGGGCTTTCAGACACATCATGCTTTTTACAGATTTAATTAGGCTTAAAAGCTTATTAGAAAAAATATGCGTAGTAATTATACTGTAAAAGCCATGATGACTAAAGAAGAAACAAGTGTAAAATTAGACCATAAGGTTAATGGATGTCTCAACCGTGACCTGTCTCTATTCAAAACATCAGCACCAATGCCCTGAGCAAATGCTCTTGAAGACAATGTTTCAGCACAAATGAGTTACTACCTTTTTGCCTGGTGGCCGATACAGGCTCTGTTGCAAATCAGCAGGATCATCTTGTCAGCTCCAGTGTTTTTATTGGGAGACACTGGATTCACTGCCCCTTGCATAAATGATGATGTTCGCGGACTGTCATTGCCGTACTTGAGGTTGTTCTGATTGAGGTTTGCAAGAAGACTCCCTGAAATCACAGGTTTAATGAGCTGGATCTATAGTCACTTGCAGGACAGTGGGAATGTTTGACAAAATTAATTACAATTATTAAAAGTTGCAAGTTAAGACAACTCAAATTTAGACTTTATAATACTTACTCACAATTACTTTATAGTTGCCTTAAATATATTTCTGGCACATGCAAAATTTTATTTTATAAGAAATGTATAGGACACATTTTTAAATGCCAAATTCCAGAATTGCAGTAACTAATCGTCTCTATTGACTGTTAAACAGGAAATATTAGTAACAGACATTTCTTTTAACAGCAGTGTGTCATAAACCTACATTGTTACTGACACCACTGTACAAATGATAAAGGACCTGAAAAGCAGGCTATGTAATTTCTTAACACAGAATGTCATCATGTCAGAAGTGTCAACAAAACAACTGGAGGTTGTTTTGTAGAGAACAACTCTGGAAGCCCAAGGTATCATAGACAGTTTAACAAAGCTGCCAGAAAAAATTTGGCCAAAGAAGTAAACTGAAACTCCCAAATAACTTGAGTACTAAAAAGTGCATCATTCACACATGCAGTGTTATTTGCATCAAAATAATAGTTAATTAATTAAATTGTTTTGCTAAACTTTATCTTAATACACAAAAACTTACAAGGAGTATAGAGTAAAATTTGTCATTTTTTACTTTATACCATTATTAATAAGCGATGCCTTTTATAAGGCCACTCATCTCAGAGGACTGTACAATAGAAGTCAATGACTGTCCGTAGACATATATGCTAAATTGACAACAGGGTTTTCAGTGGAAAATTTTCACACTCTGAAAAAACTATTTACTGTAATAATTTGCTCCTGATACCCAATCATCTAACTTAACCCTTTCCATTTTAAAATACCGGTACTCAAATCTGACTCTTTTTAAAAAAAAATACACAAGTGAATAACATCACTGGGTTTGTTGGTGAAGTCTACTTAGTTTTTGAACAGAGTTTAACTTTTAACCTAGTTCATTATTTATGATCTAAAGGCACATTAACACGCATGTGCTTAAGATCACCACACTCTAATTTACAAGGAGTATAGAGGATTGAGCTGCTAATGTGAATGTGGGTGTGGCTAACGGCACGGTAATAAATGCACACACCTGCCGACAGCTCTGCTGATGAACGTCAGCAGACTTTATAACCTGGAACATCCCATGCCACAAAGTATCAAATCGTGAAGCAGCCAAAAACGTCTGTCATACGTTTTTGGCCAGCAATTGCAATATTTTAATAAATGTTGTTAATAAACTGTGCATGTAAAATCCTATCTCCAGTCCTTATTCTTTGTCAACCTGTGACAGATGATTGAAATATGTAATTTCCAATAAAATAAAACTATATTCAGAAAAGCTGCAACTGCAATAAAATCTTTTTTTTTTGCTTTAAAAAATAAGTAAATGTGTCATTTTTTAGGTTATATACATACATACATACATACATACATACAGCTTTTCTTTGTTGCCCTGACATAATGCACAATTAAACAAACAGTACCTCGTTTAGTGCGCAAACTTTCTAATTTGAATGTCTCAGGGGTTTCAAATGCAAAAATGGAGTCACTTTCTTGGATGATATCAAGATCATCATCATCATCACAGAAGGAGCGATGAAATCCATCGTAGTACATTTCAGTCAGGACAAACTAAACAGATACAAGGAACATATTTCACATGTCTTAATATAAAGATAAAACATTAATCTTTTTAACTTACCCAAATCGAGTGTTAGAATGTTAGAGGTGTTAAAAATCCAGAATTATATAAACTATAATTAAAAAAATAAGGAACAGTACAGGATGGAAAGTAATTACATTCATTCATTTATTATCTCCCGCTTATACTCTATTAGGGTCGAGGTGGGGTTCCCCATGCCCATCCAGGGGAGAACGTCTCGGGCGCTGGGCAGATAGACCCAGGACAGGGCGCCAATCCATCGCTGGGCACACACTCACACAGACACACTCTAAATGGGGCAATTTTTTTGAGAATTCAATTAACTTGATCCATGTTTTTGGACTGTGGGAGGAAACCGGAGAACCCGGAGGAAACCCACGCAGACACGGGGAGAACATGGAAACTCCACCCAGATGGAGATTCGAACCGGGAATCCCTAGCGCTGGGAGGCGAATGTGCTTACCACTAAGCCACCGTGCCGCCTTGAAAAGTAATTTAATTTTTTTAAATATATTATTATTAATAAGTAAATGCCTTTCATAACAGGCCACTCATCTCAGAGGAGTGCACATTAGAAGTCAATGACGGAGCCTAGACATAGATTCTAGATTGACAACAGGTTTTTCAGTGAAAATTCTCACACAGTGAAAAAACTATTTATGTAATAATTTGCTCCTGATACCCTAATCAGCTAACTTAACTTAACCTTTCCATTTTAAATTACTCTAACCTGATACTTTCTACAATCACACAAGTAAATAACATCACTGGGTTGGTGACATCTACCAAGTTTAAAATAGGGTCACATGGTGAACTTTTTACCTGAATCATTATTTATGATTTAAAGGCCCATTAACACACATATGTGATTAAGTTCACCAATCAATTTGTGTTTTTGAGAAATTAATAGATATTTTAGGTTTAAATTTTGCCCGACTAAAGGCCAGATGAATTATGATTAATGTTTTGGAAATTGGAAACACAAAGCAACGGAACGCAGTATTAACAAACGGTCGATTGTCTGACTCACTCTATTCTGGGAACACAGGTATATCCATTTAACTTTCCACCTCAATATTTTGTTTAGAATATTGTTTATGTGAATCTGCTGGTAAAGATCACCTGATCTGGAGGAATCTTGGTTTCACGTGATACAGCGTCTCTAAGTCTGGAGACTGTGCTGTTAAGGGGCACGGCCACACCTATTCTCATACAGTGAGAATACTTTCCCTGGTACACCACAGTCACATATAGAGGCCTGTACACACAGAGAAACACACAAAGAGGATTAGCGAGAACTGAACAGTTGGCACTGATTTATCGTCCACTTTACTATATAATGGTAATAATTTTAGGAGGAAAAAAATTACAGCTTTGCGGTTGTAACAGCCTTGAATTTCCATCCATGCCTTCCACAAGGATCAAGAGTAAGTCTCCTTCAATTTTTTCAACTTGGGCAAAAGTACTGATGTGGAAGAAGTAGGGATGACTCACATTTACAAAACCAATTTATCCCAAAGATACTTTTAACATTTAAGACAGGGCACTGTGAATGCCCAAGGACACCACTTAAGTTAGATCTAAAATAAAATTGACCCCAAACCAAAGTTGTGTGAGTACATGAAAAAGAGTACCCCTCTAAATGTTACCACGCAATAAGAAATATATAATGTTTAGTATATGCATGAAAGTTCATGATGGAAACAACAAACAAGCCTAGTTCACATAATAGAAAGATAATAATAAAACAAGGTGGTTCAGATATTCAAGTCATATAGCGCAAATCCTTCTTATAAAATTATTTTTACTTTAACTATTTATGCATTTTTCCATGAATTTTTTACAGGTTGAAAAAGTCACTATAACAAACTAAAATAATTAAAAAATATTAATTCTGTGTGGTATTTTCTAACAGAGGGTCAGACAGAGCATCATTGCAAAGTTATGTGAAGCAAATATGATTGCTTATGTTTTGAAACACTAAACATTACCAGCACAATCCAGTTTCCACAAAAGGGGAATTTTTGAATTACAGACACTTTGAAAACAGTGTATGTTAAACGGCATGATCTAACATGCATAATGGAAGCAGCCACCGCAGATGTCCCACTGTGGTAAGCTTAAACCTTCAAAGTTTCTAAACCCACAAGAATACCAGAGAATTCAGGCATGTAAATGTAACAACATACAGCATTTGGAAAGTATTTGCATTGCTGCCTGTGTATCGGGTCTTTAATTCAGTAGTAAATAAGAGCATTAAACCTTGATTTAGATAAATATTATGGAAAGTATTTACTGTGGGTTTATGAAAAAACATTATATTCTGAAAAAAATATTAATAGGTAATTAAAAGCTGCAAGATAAATTTCTAATGGATTGAATGCATAACCATGTTCGACCCAAATAACCTGTCTTGCCAGTTTGAACTCATGAATAAGTAAGTCATTTTACACAATGAAGCAAAAATGCAGGTCAGAAATCTCATCTCATGTTCCACTTAATCCAATATTATGGACTAGAGTAATAGGGGGGTTCCCCATGCCTATCCAGGAGAGAACACACACACACACACACACACACACACACACACACACACACACACACTGTTTTTGGACTGTGGGAGGAAACTGGGAAAATCTGGAGAAAAAAAAAAAAGTGTCGATATGCATCTGCCTTTTTGTGACTGTAAATTCGACCCAGCATCAACTCCTGTCTAACACAAAAGCTATTTACTACACAAACAGCATTAAACACATTTTAAGCTTAAAACCTGTTTGTCCTAAAACCTGCTTGTCCACTACAAATATGAATAAAAACATGTCAAGGGATCAGCCTGCAAAGTAACAGGTCTCTAACAAACACTTCTCAGAACCTGAGGTACAATCACTGCATTCTTCCAGACTTCCAAAAATAAAAATGGCACCTCAATCGTCACAAGAAAAATATGAGAAACAACATTAATATTAATGCATAAAAAAGAGCAACATCCCTACTCAACAATCACAGTGTGCTCCTGTAACACACAAACGAATGCATTTTCTTTCAGCTTCTCCCTGGGCTGCTCATGTCTGACAAGATCCATTCTATGTGTAGTTTGTTTAGCGAATGCATGTAGCTTTAGTTAAGGATGCCAAAATCACACCTAGATGAGAATTGTTGAGAATGTGTTGAATAGCAATGTTTCACACAAACAGTATTGTAATTAGCTGTGTTATTTGTCTAATGAATTATTTTAACTCTTACATTAACCCTTATATTAACTCTTCTTTGGTTACAAAGATTCTTTGGGCTCATATTGGGATAAAGTGTCTCAAAGGCCTATAGGATTATTTCTGTTTCATATCTTTGAGATCTTATTTTTGAGTTTTTTTGAGGAACAACAACAAAGCAATACTGCAAGCAAATACTTTTTGTGAACAATGATAAAGATTTTTTTTTAATTTCACTAAAGATGACCAGCAAAATATTACTGTTCTATTTTTGGGCCAGTAATTAGCAGGTTTTTCTTTTGTTAAATGCTAGTTGCCAAACAGCATTTGGGTGCAATAATGCTATTTTCTGGAAGAACACATGAAGTATTAAAAAAAAATATATATATATTTTTAGACAAAGATAGGTGTCACAAAACCTTCGATTTAGTAATCAATTCACAACTAATGACAAAGAATTCCATCATTTATTTAGAGTGTACACCATGTAGAGAAATATGGGGGGGGAAAAAGCGATCTCTAGAAATGCACATGAACGTTGACCAGCTAAAACTTTTGTGATGCTATTTTTGTAATGTAGAATATTTAAGTATTTTGTAAAGATCAATGCAGTTTTGACAAGTTTTTTCTTTTAAGCAAGCAAAAAACATAAAGGAAGAAAAAACAATCCTAGTTAAATGCTAGCATGGCATCTTTAAAAAAAATTATTAAAAAGCAGGTAATGAAGATCCTGATTACCCACTTAGCGTCAGATTAAAAGCAATAATGGACCAGCAAATGACATTTGTGAATATTACAGGTAAACCATCACCAAACTTTGGACTAATCTTTCTTGTTCCAATAATTACCATAGCTCATTGTAAATGCAGACTTTGAAAAATATTTTTAGTATTGATATAGTTCTGGTAATGTGGCAAAAGAACTGACTTAACATCAGTTAATGGATAACCTAAACTAATAAGCTCCAATGAGATTTAAAAAAAAATGTGTGTAAACACCCTGACTCTGACGGTGCTTACTTACCGAGTGTGAGGTAACGGAATAGGAAGGGAGATGCAGAGAAAAGGATCAAAAGTGTTGCTCTGCTTCTGGCAGTGTGGGCAGGTGAGGGAAGACCTGTGTGTAGAATAACAGCAGCATTACAACGCATCAATAAATACATGCACACATCAAAATGTGAAGAAAAAAATAGCACCTAACAAAAAAACATCACTTTACCTGTACTGTGCCTGAAACAACTCTTGGACAAATGAGCCAGCTGACAGTGGAGGTGAGGGTCCCTCGATGCCCTCGTCTTCCTCTATAGGTGGCTATGAAAAATAATAGACATTAAAATACGAAACAGTGAATATGGTGCACTTAAAACATTTATAAATGTGCACAATACATAAAGCAGACATGCAAAATATGAAAATGAAATAACTTCCAAACAATACATTTGTGATGTCTCGTTCATTAAAAAACAAAGTATAGGGAACTAACAAAATATGCAGAGAAACATATGGACTACAGTATGTAACCATAGAACTTCAAAAGTGCATCTATATGGTAAGTGGAACTGATAAAATGGACTACATTACACTCACCAGCCACTTTAGTAGGTTTCTACACTCTTCCATTTCATTAGCTTTACTTACCATCAACTTGGAAGGCAAATTTCTTAGATGCACTTAACAAAGAATATACTGAGATACAAATGGTACACATACAGAGCATATTCCCCATATTTGCCTTTATTTTCACATCCTTTTAACATTTACAATCTTTTAATCAAGAAATATAACATGTAATTATATAAACTACTCCAGATCTTTTTGAAATTATATTAAAAATCTGAGAATGTGTTCACTGGGGCTCAGTGTTTAATGAGGAATGCCATCCAGAGGTTTAATAAGCCTATTCTTTTAACAAAAAAACGGCATGCTTTATACATTCATTTTACTGGCTATTCTTGCCCATTATGGAGACGAGCAGTTTAATCTGCACCACCACCCTACCAAAGAGACATTGGAACCCATCTTGATGACATTCAGTCAGTACAGAACCTTAAATAGAACAAGTTGTGCTGCTGTTTTCTTTACCACCCCTTGACCTCCATCCATAGGAAAACCCAAACAAACAAAACACAAGCACATAATATATTGTTGTCTCATTACTTTAACTGCACTAACAAATTCCACCTAAAAGCGCAAATGAAAATTAAGGCTTTTTAGGACTTTAATTTGTTAACTTCTTCAGCAAATAATTCAGACAGAACTTTTAGGAAACCCAACCCTTGGGTATTGGGTTTCCATGGAACATGTCCATGTATTAACACTTGTTTGGCTATTATTACAGATTACTGGTGCATTATTAACATGATCTAACTGGTTGTTATTGTTTCACACATTTTGAAATGGTATAGTCTTTAGAATCTGAATTGCAGTGCACCAAATAGCACTCATATTTTTGCCATTGCAGTTCCATTTAAAGCATGGTCTGAAAGGGCAACTGTATGAATTAGTATAGTTTTATTCTTGGAGGTGCTAGTACACTTACAACGAACTGTGGACAATATTCAGTACAAGACAATTTTATCTATCTGTCTATCTATCTATAAAAATAATATTATATATATTATTATAATATTATATAATGATATTGTATATTGTACTGAGACAACTGTTTTTAGCTTTCTGTGGTTCACTGTGTTACAGACCATCATACTAAACAGGACAGTGACTTTTTACTTTTTAAATAGGCAGACAGACTGAAGACACGTGTGATGTCACATCTTAGTTTACCATGTCCTAATGATCAGATTATTGTAAATGTTTTCTAGGGGTACCATCATTTTTGTTCAGGCCAGTTTGAATAGTCTATTTATTTCAATAATTATGTCGAACTACAATTAAAAAGCAATGTCTTAAATTAATTTTGAATTTGTTAAAATATTATTTATTATCATTATTTCAGTTTTAAATAATTTCAGTGACTGTTGAGTTTTTTTTTCTTTTATGGAAATATACCAACAATTTTGTCCACATCTGTTTTGTACACATCTGTTAATTGAGTAAATTAATTAAAGTAATGTTTACGATGATTGTATACCTTGTATTAAATACAGTTGAATAGCACGTTCACCTCTCAGCACTAGTGATTTCCGAATCCAAACCTGGGTGGAGTTTCCATGTTCTCCCCGTGTCCGTGTGGGTTTCCTCCAGGTTCTCCAGTTTTCTCCCACAGTCCAAAAACATGGATGAAGTCAATTGAGTTCTCCAAATTGCCCCATATAAAGTGTTTATGTGTGTGTGTCTGTGTGAGTGAGTGTGTACCCAGCGATGGATTGGCGCCCTGTCCTGGGTGTATCTGCTCAGCACCCGAAACGTTCTCGCCTGGATGGGCATGGGGAACCCCCCACACGACCCTAATATTGGATAAAGCGGAAGATAATGGATGGATGTAACAGTTTGACTAAATCAATCAGGAGTGCATGTTCTCCTTTTCATATGACAGATGGATGTACATTAATAAACAAAACCTCTTAACAGCACATGTATCAGACAAAGTAATGAATTACAATTTGGTCTTTATGCTCCTGACCTAACTGAACCTGCTTGGACACATGGCTCTGTTCCCATATTGTGCTCCTTAAAACCATAAATCAGCCCTGTATTTGGCCATTTTTTGCCAGATACTCATCTGATTGAGACCTTGGACACTAAATTAAAAAAGGGGGGGGGGGATGAAATGTGTCAGTGTCTTTGCCAAACGCAAGCAGTGAATTTAAGACTTTAAATTTAGACTGACAGTTGCAGATCAACACTGATAGAGGACACTTAATTAGCATCTCTGTGACTCTTTAGTTTGTTTGTTTTGGTAGCAGTAAACATAAAAGACCGTTATGAACTAAAAAATGTTCAGAAAGATTTCTAACATTATCTAATTCTATTTAATAGAATACTCTAAAAGTAAGGCTTCAAACTCTGCAACATGTATGTTTGTTTAATCATAGCATTATAACGTGTCGTATACAGGTCGTTAATTGCCCTTATTGTCACTTTGAATTGTTTGAATGTAACGTCCTTGTTCAACAACACCAATCTGACTTACTTCGATGTTGCCACAGGTGGTGAAGGCGGTAAAAATGAATAAAAATGCAACTCCCAGACATACGCTCACACACTTGAATTTTCCCTCGGTGAGACTAACAAATAATTATCTTAACTTTACCTCTTAATCACTGAATTCAAAAGATTCGTTCACTTCCATTGACGCAGGTGTTAAATCACATACAACGCTTTAATATTTGAAAATGGCCATCTTTTAACTTTTCAGGGAAATTTTGAGGAAGGCCTTTTTCAGTTCCAGCATGGCTGTCATAGAAAAATCCATTAAGGCATAGATGAGCAAGATTGGTTTGGAAGCATTTGACAAACAAAACAGAACCTGACAGAAACCCAAAACTTTTTTTTTATTTATAAATGTTTGACTGAAAGCCAAATTATTCATTTACTTCAATTCAGTTTGTAAAGATAAAAAAACAGAGCCCTGAATGCAATCACGTCTTAGACCTTTGGGATGAAACAGAATGGAGATTGAGAGCCAGTTCCTCTCATCCAACATCAATATTTGAGTTCACAAATGCTCTTCCGAATAAATTTGCAAAAACAACACCCAAGAAAAGTCACCCAAAATAGTAGAAGTTGTTATGCCTTTGGGGCAAACATATTACAGGTCATAAAAACTATTATTTGTGTAATGCTTACTAATCGCAATACTTCTAAAATGAGAAATTCTATTTAAAATTGTATACATAATTAATAAAAGTAAGGATAAACAATCTTTTTAACTGTGCTATAATGGCTGTAAGTATGGTACTAAGAAGATCAGTTGTTGTTTTGTAAATGTCTTCTTCTTTCTTAATGTAGGGTTTTAGCTGCAACTACAGTTTAAAAGCTTGCAAGTTGTATTTGTTGTTTTAGAATGTGCCAGATGGTTTTAATGGGTGTGCAAAATGAAATTGCACTATGAAGTATAAAGAATAAGAATGTACATGTGTGTTATTGCTAAGTGCTTTAAGTATCAAGCCATTACATGGCTAAAAGCATCCTTTGGTTAGGGAATAACAGAAAAGAGGACAGTACAGCACTCAGAAATTGCGCATTGAATCAAATGCTCCTTAGCATAAAAAAACAGCTAAAATGATATGAATACTGTCAATATAAATTTGTGCAACGACAGTCCTGCCACATGGATCACTGTTTAATAGTAAAACAAGAATTATCAGATGATTACAGATAGCATTATTAACAGAAACTATATCTTACTTTTACAGATGGTCTGCTATGGCCCATGTTGTTTAAGTCCTCATGCACACGATCCAGAAGCCAGAGAAGAAACTCCTGAGCATCATGCTGAGCATTTCCCCGGTACTGCATGGCACGTTTCGAAACAGTGTTCTATTAAAAAAAGTTCCATAAATCAGTCACAGCTTTTAATGACAATACAGTTTACATTAGCTGAAGCAAAAACCTCACAATCACAGCCTCATAAAACATTAAAAATTCTCTGGTATTATTACGCCCAAACTAAAACACTATTCTGGGAAAGCTACATTATATTTGGGAACATGACTACAGGGATTTACTTCCATTAAGTAATGAACACATTTTTAAGGGTGCACTTGGATATTGAGTGACATTACAGACAGAACAGTAAGCAAAGTTTGTAGAAATCAATCGTCAATAGGAAGCTTTTTCATAGTAAAATATTAATGAGGGTAGTAAGAGTTATAACAATACACAGTCAGACCTTTCATTATGAATATAACTTGTAAACCTAAAATCGCTGCGATAGAATGTAAATACAGGCATTTAACTCATAATTTAATAAAAATTAAGCATCATTACGCAGACAAATCATAGGGCACATACAAAATAAACTATTCTTATTGTAAGCTAATGACAGACACAGATAAGAAAGATGGGAAGAATCCCCCCAAAAACAACAATCAGTAATGTAGAGCAACAAAGGGCCATGATGAAGGTTAAGAAGGAGCAAAAATAGAGGCTGTAGCACAAAATGCACAATATGAACTGCAAAAAATGTTAAAATTTTAACAGGAATTAGTTACATGAATATTATGGACTTTACTTCATTGAATTAATAGTAGAGCCAAAGTGTGAAGAAATAAAGAATCTGATCATAATTCAAAAACATATGAGTAAATTTATGACATGTTCAGGCTGCTTCTGGAACAGACACAACAATATTTCTTATATTATATTACATCAAGTCATTTAGCAGACGGTTTTATCCAAAGTTATTTACATACATTCCAAATTGATGGTCAGAACACGGGGTCAGCAATGATAAAGCATCCCCGGCACCAAGGCTTAAGGGCCTCGATCGAGGAACAACATTGGACCGGAGATTTGAACCTCCAACATTCAGATAGCCCAATACCCTTATCACTGAGCTACCACACTGATAACATAACTCATAACAGAAGAAATCTCTCCAGGGATTAATAAAGATTAACCTTATAAAGTTGAACATCAGATTTGAAGTCAATTAAGCAACATTTCACCTCTTCAAAATAAGAAAGAAAATTGCAAATACAACTGAAAACTGTAGAAACTTTACAAACTGTAGTTTGGAGGTGCATGACAGAAGTCATAGGCTTGTGATTAAGGAACCAGCTTTGCGAACTGAAGGTCCCCGGTTTGAATTCTGGTCCCAATTTTTATGGCTGAAGCATCCTTGTCCCCACACCTAACATCAATAGCTCCCCAGGTGCCATATTAAAGGCTGCTCCAGGCACGTGTGCACACAACACTTAAATAAATGTGGAGGACAGATGGTTTTGTGTGTAAGCACAGTAGGTAAAATAAATCATTTAATCACTTAAATACAATCTCAACCAAATGGGTAAATGTTATTTACTTTACTTCAACATTAAACATTTCTGTTTCTATATTTTGCATAGCTGCCATCGGATACAAATATGGCATGTTCTAAAACAAAAACTTGAAATTTTTTATTTATCTTTTGATCTAAAACACAAATATTTTAAGGGTAAAGGGGGAAAAAAGCCTAATGCCTTTGGAACACACTCAACACTGTGCATTCCAATATTTTTTACAAAGTGAGATAAAAGTTCAGTTGTAAATCACATGTTTAGTAAATCACAATAACCTTTTATTAAGCAAAAATCCCTACTTCCTCTGGCACATTGACGGTGTCCTCACATCAAAAGACACATTGTGATTTGGTAGGCATAAAAGTTGTTTCTTTGCACTGTATTTTAGGACAGAAGACATTTCAGGCTGCTTAAAACACTGTGTCCAGAGGTTTTAATAAGCCACCTTTGTAGTCTTCTAAGGTAGTTTTAAAATAACCTCGAAATGTGTCTTGGGTCATTGTCTTGCTGTAATATAAACTCCTGACCAACGAGGCATAGAGCAGAGGGTACTACACGGAGCTTCAAAATGCTGTAGAAGCCCTTTTTGTCAGGGTGACAGTCACCAAGTTGCCAACTCCGGATCCAGCGAAACAGCCTCACATCCTCATCCATGTTTTAAGTTCGTGCCATATACAAAGGAACCATTAGTTTACCTACGCATCACTGAGCAAAAACTCAGTTTAACTGATATTAACTTAAACTATTTTTTCAATTCACATAATTGGCAATAAGAACTGTAAATATTTATGTATGTTTTAATTTGGGAATATAAATACATCTCCCAGCCTCATGATGGTTGCTTATAATACACACTATTCTTCGGTGGGCAAAAATAGGCCAACATAAACAAACTGCTGTGATGGTGAACATCAGTAGATCAGTAACCCCTCCTCAAGAAAGGGGTTACAACTATTTACTACAATTCTGGATCAGCATAATCTTACTTTAATAATAAATAAAAGTACGTATTTTATGTAAGTTACTTATGATGAAGAAAAAAAAACAATAGTGAAGTTAAAATGTACAGAACTTAGCATTCACCACACTTCAGAACAATGACATGGCCAAATTTAAGTAAGCCATGGTTATTGTTTAAATTGGCAGGGTTAGGACTTAAACCATCAGAAACAGTCTGTAACCCAGAAGTAAGTAATATAAGGCAAAGCGTAAGTCAAATGCCCTTAGACATTTATCAACAAATGCCACACGCCTGATTATGCCTAGGAAAATAATTGAAACTTTAACAACAACATAAGCCTTTCTTAAATATTACAGAAGTGTATTCTGTATTAATTGTGACAGAAGATTCCCAAGATTTTTACACGGTTACAACCCTAAAGATAATCCATACCTCATAATAATTGACATAACAGCACAATATCAGAGCTAGTATAAATAATGAAATTCATACCAGTACAACTTCAATGCCAGACTTACTTTGAATTCTCGACTTTGTTGGGGAGTGTATTCAAACGTCCACAGGGCTCTAACCAGGCCTGCCAGCTGATCGGTCACTTCTCCTTTCTCTTTTCTTGGTGGATGAACTCCATTGGTTTTGGGTGTCTCTTCCTCCTTTGCATCTCCTCGATACTGTTCAAGTGCCAAGTATTCCGCAAACAATTCTGTGTTGCTTAGACACTGCAGTATTGCATTCATGAAGCAGGTGTTACCATGGTTCTTTAGTCCAGCCACACCTGGCACTTTGTCCCGACTGAGGAACCCACCACAGTCACTGTCATCCGAGGTAACTGATCCCTTGCCCTCATTTTTGAATGCTGCGAATCCTCCATCATCCTTCTCACCATCATCGGGGTGGAGTTCTGAGCCAAAATGTGAGAGAGTGGTAAGAGTCTTGAGCACTCGGCTCATAAAACTGCCCACTGATCGGACAGAGCCACGGCGAAAGAGTTTCTTTCCCAGGCCTGACTTCTTTTCTTTGCTAGATGATTTGCTCGACATGGCAGTGTGTTTTTTGGTACAAAGTACCCAGAAGCCTGATTATGAAACTAAGTCACTCTTTAGTGTCTAAACTATTAAATTACTTTAGTGCTGTCTTAAACAACCGATCAGTAATCACAGTCTGGTTGATTTACCCAGCATTAACTGAGAAGCTTCCATTATACTGCTGAGTGTCAGTTAGTTGGACCAATCTGGCTAAGCCATTTGTTTGGGTTTTTGGCAGATCGGGTTATTTTAAAGCACAGCAATTTGAAATTGCTGGGTTTGCCCATGGTACATCCTTGGTGTATTGGCAAAGCTGCATTTTGATGCACAAGAATATATTTAAAATAATAACAACTTTAACAATAATTTCAAAATGATAACTGTATTCACTAGGCCTAACTTTATCTAGGATTTGAATGTGCAAACATAAAACCCCTAAATTATGTAGGTTATTATATTTTTTTTAATTTAAAAAAAACTAGCAGGGTGTAATTTCTTGTTGATTTTAATGCTCCACCTACATTTTAAATGCTAAAAGCGATTGGTCATCAGATCCTGTCAGGCTGTAAAGGTGAGTGGCGAGGTGAGTGGGTTCTTCAGAGACTCCCACACGGAATCTGAATGAATGGAAGTCCATGTGCAACCTCGAGCTGTAGAACACGTACAGTAATTCCGACAGCACGGGAGTGGAACATAATTACAGGTGCTACTTCCAACAGAGAAATATCGAAGCGTAACGTTTTTGCAAATTGTCAGGCTCATCACATGGCCAGTTGTTTGACTTGACGGCTGTCGCTCGGGCAAATCCGATCTGAACAAACTGTACCCAGTTCCTGCACCAGCAACTGCCGCAACATCAAAACAAACCCAGCGCGACAGCAGCGGTCGAGCATCGCTCCGGGCGCCCGCTGGCCTTACAGTGAGCAACAGCGAAAATACACCGAAAACACCAGACGGGGGGGGTCCAATTCACATTTAGGAAAGTTCAGGCCATTTATCCCAAAATATTAGCATAGCAGGCTAACGACCTGCAACTCCACCCCAACAGATTCCTTCCTGTGTGGAGTAGTAAACAAGATGAGTCACAGAGAGCGTACGAGCGCAAAGCGGGCTTTTGTTTGGATTTCCACCCGGACCGAAGCAACAGCCCCACCAGACAACTAACTACCCCTGAGCTAAATGCTAACGTTAGCCGCTAGCAGGCAGCTCAGTGCAGACGGGGAAAACCTGGCGATCTCCCGTTAAACGCGGAGGCGGCAGTCCGAACAGCAGCTCCCCGGGTTCCCTCGCACTCTCCGCAGCCCGGTCCCTGTCTGTCTGCAGGCGCTCGCAGCAGCTCGGTTAGACAGTCAGCGCTGGGGCCGCCTGCACAGCTGCACCTAAAATCACCGCCACTGCAGGGCGTTGGGTTGATGACGTCACGGCCCCGGCAAACCCAAGCAGGTAGCTGCTGCTGCTGCTGCTGAGCGACTGCGGGAATCACATCACATCAGCGTATCGTACTGAATCCCCCGAAAACACACGAATAACCGAGCAGAATAACAGAAAACATCCATCCATCCATTATCTTCCGGGGGAATGAATGTCCATGCCCATCTAGGGGAGACTTCTCGGGCGCTGGGCAGATACACCCAGGACAGGGCGCCAATCCATCACTCACACACACAGACAAACTCTATACGGGGCAATTTGGAGAACTCAATTGACTTGATGCATGTTTTTAGACTGTGGGAGGAAACTGGAGAACCCAGAGGAAACCCACGCAGACAGGGAGAATATGGAAACTCCACCCAGATGGGGATTCGAACCGGGAAGGCAAATGTTATTAATTTAGCCATTTTTATTAAAATATATGGCATCGTGGTGGTTTAGTGGTTAGCATGTCTGCCTCTCAGTGCTGGAGATCCAGGTTCGAATCCCAATCTGGGTTGAGTTTCAAGGATTCAAGCAGACTTTATTGTCATTTACGTAACATGTGGTACATTAAATGTAAATAATATCCCATTCCACAGACCCAGTTTACCCTAAGTGGTAGAATTGTTCTCCCCGTGCCCGCTTTGGTTTCCACTGGGTTCTTCAATTTTCTCCCACAGTCCAAAAAATGTTTTTTCTTTCATTAACCAAGGGGTACCAACAATTTTGTTCACATTTGAACATAAAAGATGCAACTCTTAAACTGTCTACACTACAATTACAAACTGTCTAGTCACTACTTTACGAACACAAGTAACAAATTTCTTTAAGTGGTGTGGTGATGTTTTGATCTTTGATGCCCATGTCAAGTTGGATTCATATGGCACTAATCGATCATTATGCACCACTATGAATTGGTGGTTGTTCACACCTAGGAAAGTACCACACCATTCTTCCAAGTTATTTTGTAACTTTGTCACTTATTGTTACTTAAGATTATAAAGTAAGACTGCCGTATTAACCACAAATGGGGAGTTGACGTGTGGTGCAGAGCTGCTGGAGTTGCTAACAGGTACACTTCTCCTTTCACCATAAGCTGGTTCAGAGAGGCCGCAATCTCAGCAAAGCCTTGCACAAAAACTCAGTGGATGCAAGTGAACACAAAGAAGCTTTGAATCTGAATTTTTGAAACCCAAGATTTTCAAACTCCTAACAGAAACTATGGATAGTTGTGAGGGTTGAGTGCACAGCTTTACTGGAAGCAGGTTCTTTTTTTTGCTTATGGCTGCCATGAGCTATAAGCAAAAAAATCTAATCCAGTGAATGCCCATGCTCATCCATTGGTGCCACATTGTCACTGATTTCAGTGTTTTGGCTCTGGAATGACAAGCAGGACTTGCAGGACTGCTCTTTCCAGTTGTAGTGTCAACTGCCCTACTACACTGCCACCCACTTCAGACTGCAAGTCACCAAATTCATCAGCTTTTCATTGTGCTGTCATGCTACTTTTTTAGGTGTAGAAGGGTTGTTATGATTAAACCCCAAGCACTATGTCTTTTTTCAGTTTGTAGGTAAGTGTCACTGCACTCTGCATCCTCATGAGCTCCACTTCTAACACCAGTGTAAAACAGGAGACAAGCCATAGGCAGTTACCCGATTTAGTAAGTTATAGCACAGCCACTCTGAATTCAAGCTCACATATACAGAAACCAAGACACTGAGTGTTTTCACTAGTCTTCACAATGATAATGAAGCACAAGCTCTCTGATTGGTGAAGTTCAGAAACATCTACTTTTTACTTCACTTCGTAGATGGAGGCAGTAGCTCATTTATTTGATGTAAGTCATTATCTAACATTCTATAGAATGTTGGTGACTAGACTTTGCTTATTACAGCAGTTTTACTGAGGGATTTAAAAAAATTCTGCACCACTACTGTCTGATCCACACCTAACAGTCCAACACAATAACAAACAGGCACCACGCTAATGTTACTGCAATGCTTAGAATTATTATGTAGAATAAACAAATAGACCACAGTCTGTGATTGCAAAAATATATCTATATAGCAAATTAAACTATTAATAATAGACAAAGATGGTAGGAAAGCAGATGAACTGATATTATTTGTGCTTTTGAAAATATCTGTCATCTGCAATGGACTAAAAATGTGCATATAAATGTGATGTTACACATAAACTCTACAAAGTGAAAAGTAAAACAGCGGCAAAGCTGTGTGTGAAGTTTGTATTATGAAATATGTTTACAGTCACTTCTGAGTTAAAATGTAATGCCGGGTTGTTATTAAATGAAATAATAAAATATAATTGTATGATTTTTGTACACTCAAAATAAAGTAATTACAGTAGTTTGTGATTAGAAAAGCCAGTTGGAATACCGTTCTAGTTACTTTGGATTTAATTAAATAAAAAATCTTTAATTGCATAGAATTTAATGCTGTGCTGTGTGGTTACCAAAATGTTGCATACATACAGATATTTGAATTACTTGACTATAATAAACATTTTTAAAGCTTGGGCACTTCGACCGCACTTGACTCACAATGGTCTGTACAATGTCTGCAGCTGTATCACCAGCTGGACATGTTATCTACCAACAGTTGATGAGCATGTAAAAGAAAAGTGATTGACAGTTTCTTGCAGTCACATATTATGGTGTGAATTTGCATATCAGCTAAATAATGACTTTTACCACATGCTTATTTGACATTTAGATTTGACATTACATTCAAAAGGTAAAAAAAATGACAGTATATATATAAATATTACTTAGAATCTGTTAAAAAGCGACTTCATAAAATTCTATCCATCTGAAACCATTTGGAGGGATCTGGCACTTAGGAGCTTGAGAGCCCGTGCATTTTATTAGCACTGTTGCTGTTAGTCTTTATTATCATGTTAGATTATAGTGTACAGATTAAAATCTGTTTAAATTATTCGTGATCATATGAATTACAAGAAGGTATATACTTATTGTTTATCAAACTTAAAGAAAATTAATTTTATTAATTCAAGATAATCTTCCTCTTAATCCTCTACTAGGGTCACAGGGAGGTTCCCCCATGCCCATCCAGGGGAGAATGCAGGCAGATCAGATCCCAGGCAGATCAGATCACTCAGATCAGGGGCGCCAATTTATTACTTCGCACATTCACTCACACAGACACACACACATAAACACATTATATGGGTCAATTTAGAGCATTCAAATTACCTTGAATCCGGGCACGGTGGCTTAGTGGTTAGCACGTTCGCCTCTCAGCACTAGGGTTTCCTGGTTCGAATCCCTATCTGGGTGGAGTTTCCATGTTCTCCCTGTGTCCGCGTGGGTTTCCTACGGGTTCTCCCGTATCCTCCCACAGTACAAAAACATGGATCAAGTCAATTGAGTTCTCCAAATTGCCCCATATAGAGTGTGTCTGTGTGAGTGAGTGTGTGCCCAGCGATAGATTGGCACCCTGTCCTGGGTGTATCTGCCCAGCAACTGAGACGTTCTCCCCTGGATGGGCATTGGGAACCCCCCCACAACCCTAATATAGGATAAAGCAGAAGATAATAGATGGATGGAAATTACCTTGAATCCATGTTTTTGGGCTGTGGGCAGAAACTGGAGAACCCACCCTATTTAAATTCAGCCTAAAAAAAACAGAACTATTCTACATAAAAGTGTGTTAAAAATTCTACTCTAGATATATTCCTTACAGAGAATGTAATAACTCACACAAAAACAATAAGCAGATGTGTTCAGACTTTTGCACAAAACTATATGATCTTCTTCAACCTGTCATGAGATGTCAACCTGAGAGAGCCTTTGCATTACCAGCATTATAGGCATATGAATTTTCTTAAAAGAATAAATAAATAAATTAATTAAATAAAAAGTTTATTTTTCTTTAAAACATCTGGAACATATCAGCCAACATAAAAGAATTAAATAATGCTAGTTAAGTTGACTTTTCGGGCGGCACGTTCGCCTCTCAGCACTAGGGATTCCCAGTTCGAATCCCCATCTGAGTGGAATTTCCATGTTCTCCCCGTGTCTGCGTGGGTTTTCTCCGGGTTCTCCGGTTTCCTCCTACAGTCCAAAAACATGGATCAAGTCAATTGAATTCTCCAAATTGCCCCATATAGAGTGTGTCTGTGTGAGTGAGTGTGTGCCCAGCGATGGATTGGCGCCCTGTCCTGGGTCTATCTGCCCAGCGTCCGAGACATTCTACCCTGGATGGGCATGGGGAACCCCACCGCGACCCTAATAGAGGATAAAGCGGGAGATATAGATGAAAAAGTTGACTTTTCTCACGATCTAGATTCTATTGATATCTCAGCAGTGACCTTTACAGTTCTCTTTATAAAATGACCTTTTGTTCAGGTGATGAACACTACATCATTAACAGTATAAAACATGGCTGTGCTACAGCCAACTGCCAATTAAATGCCACCAGTGAAAGACACAGATTCTTATTGAAACCTGTTTGGGTGGTGTATTATTATTTCATAATAGTATACAATCTGTAGTTTAAACTCTTTGTTTTTATCAGGAGGTTTACCAGCTAGCATTATAATAACCTTCAGTACAGTTGCAAAAAACAAAACAGTGGATTAAGGATCGTACAGTAAATGTCCCTGAGTAGTGAAGTCACCTCAACTCATATCATCTGTAGAGAGAGCAATGAAATAAAGCACTATGGAATTTATTGGAAATAAATCAAACTCTTAAAAAATCTAAGAAAAATGGGCAAGTATTCCCTATCTATATGTGCAAATCTGATAAGGACGTATCAAAGAGACCAATGCTGTAATTAAAGTTAAGAGTCACTCTACATTTTAACCCTGTTATTGTAGTGTTTTTTCTTCTCATAACTGTATGATGGTATCAACATATGTAAATAAATAAATTAATGCTGCTTTATAGATATGCATAGTGCTCACAATTACTTGGGAATGTAATAATCCTCGAGCTGTTGTGAGCATTTGCATACAAACTGCTGGTTTAAGCCAGTGCCAGTGCAGCTCTGATGTTCAGCCTAACGGAGATTTTAATGAAGGCCATTTAATTCACGTTAAGGTTCAGTGGTATTTTTCTATAAGTTACACATTAGTTTCCTTTGTGACAGGCTGAAGGTAGAGGGATATACAGTGCCTTCAAATAGTATTCAATCCCCTGCAGATTTTGCTAATTTAACAAGTTGCAAATAAGTCAGAGCCTTCAAACTTTGAACATTAGCTGCATTAACAGATGCCTAAATATTACAAACCAAAAATATAAGTTGCTAAGTGAAATTATATATATATATATATATATATATATATATATATATATATATATATATATATATATATATATATAATACATTTTAAACAGAAAAATTATTATTCAACCCTTAGATTTAATAGTTTTTGCAATAGCCCTTGTTTGAAATTACAGCTATTAATTGTTTTTTATAAGACCTGATCAGCCTAGCACCGGTCTCTTGAGTAATCTTGGCCCTCTCCTTTATACAGATCTTCAAGTTGTCTAGGTTCTTTGGGCATCTCATATGGACTTTGATCTTAAGCTCCTTCCACAAGTTTTCAATTGGGTTGAGGTCCGGAGACTGACTAGGCCACAGCAACACCTTGATTTTTTCCCTCTTAAACCAGGCCTTGGGTTTCTTGGCCGTGTTCTTGGCATTGTTCTCCTGTTGGAAGATGAAATGTATTAAGATCCTTGATGAAGGAGCGAAGGTTCTTGGCCAAAATCTCCAGGTAGACTGTGCTATCCATCTTCCTGTGGATGAGGACCAGATGGCCATCTACTCTTCGCTGAGAATCTGCCTCACAGTATAATGCTGGCACCACCATGCTTGACTGTAGGGATGTATTCATGGGGTTATGTGCCGTGCCATGCTGTTGCCAAATGTCACGGGTGCGGGTGTGGTCTCAGAGTATAGAACCTTAAACCAGTCTGCCTCAGAGTCCTATAAGTGATCATGAGCAAACTGTATAAGAGCCTTGACATAAGCCTTTGAATGTAAAGGTACCTTACGGGCTCGTCTGGACCAGTGGAGTGGAGTATGTTACTTATGGTATTGATGGAAACCAATGTCCCCACCGACTTGAGATCTTCCCTGAGCTCCCTCCTTGTTGTCCTTGGATCAACTTTGACCGTTTGGACAAGCCTGTCCTCGTCATGGAGGAAAACTTTAAAAGGCTGTCCAGGCCGTGAAAGGTTAACAGTAGTTTCATAAGCCTTCCACTTCCGGATGATGCTCCCAACGATGGAGACAGGTAGGCCCAACTCCTTGGAAAGGGTCAGCCTTGTGACCTTCCACATTTTGTCGCTGATGGCCTTGGAAAGCTCCTTAGTCTTTCTTATGTTGACCATGTGTGAGTGATGTTCATAAGTTTGGGAGGGGCTTTTACTTCTTAATACTTGAGGAAACAGAAAAAAAATTCTGGTGGTTTGAGGGGTTGATTAATAATTGACCCTCTGATTAAACTTTTTACAATTCAAAAAAAATTATAAACAAAGAAATAACATTCTTTTTTGCAGCAGTGCATTTCACACCTCCAGGCTGATCTACAGTCCAAATGTGTAAACCTGCTAAATCTGCAGGGGGTTGAATACGACTTGAAGGCGCTGTATGTTTCATAGCTCAGGGGGGCTGGGAGGGGTGCACAGGAAATGAAGAATAGCATCCTGTCTGCTCTCTCATGTTGCACTATAACCACTGAACTGACCTTGGCTCTATCTGATCCCGCTGTCCTAGATAGCAGGGATAAGTCTTGCTGCCAGTATTGCGTGTATTGTTCAACTTGTTCTACAGTCTTAGACTAAGCAAAACATGTCAGACACCCGAAAGAGAAGAAGACTGGCTTTAAATTGGTCTACTGTATTTAAAGGAACCTTAACGGATCTATAGCATCAGAGAATTTTAATAAAAGTGGTAAAAGGCAACGTTACTATTTTTGAACCAGAGGCATGAAAATGAACACGATATGGCAAATCCATTCATTCATTATCTTCCGCTTATCCTCTATTAGGGTCGCGGTGGGGTTCCCCATGCCCATCCAGGGGAGAACATCTCGGGCGCTGGGCAGATAGACCCAGGACAGGGCGCCAATCCATCGCTGGATATGGCAAATCTATGTGGATAATTTCCCTTGCAGTTTGAACACTGAATCGTCTGACAGATCTTTTTTTTTTATATGATCATTGATGTGAATTATTTTTGCCTGGTGCTCATTCAACTTTCGTATTCATGTACAAAAACAGGTGAACCAGTTCCACTGGATGTTGCACATGTTCATATCAATGTGCTTCTCTAAAGAGGAGGTGTTTGACAAATGGTTTCCTGTTTCCCTTAAAGCTCCCATTGGCCTTTTAAACATGGACACTGCTAATGATTTTTTTTTATGGTTAGATTATCCTATATATATATATATATAGGCGGAACGGTGGCTTAGTGGTTAGCACATTTGTCTCTCAGCGCTAGGGATTCCCGGTTCGAATCCCCATCTGGGTGGAGTTTCCATGTTCTTCCCGTGTCTGCGTGGGTTTCCTCCGGGTTCTCCGGTTTCCTCCCACAGTCCAAAATCAATTGAGTTCTCCACATTTCCCCCTGTAGAGTGTGTGTGTGTGTGAGTGTGTGCCCAGAGATAGATTGGCGCCCTGTCCTGGGTGTATCTGCCCAGCGCCCGAAATGTCTCCCCTGGATGGGCATGGGGAACCCCACTGCGACCCTAATATAGGATAAAGCGGAAGATAATGAATATATATATATATATATATATATATATATATATATATATTTTTTTTTTAACAGTCCATCATTTTAGAACTTTTTAGAGTACAATGGTGTGCAATAAGTGGAGCAAAAAGGTGTGTCCATACTTTTGACTGACTGTGTTCAAGAGAGATACATCTGCCTTCTGTGACTTAGTGCCAGTGCTTTGACTGCATTTCTCTGCAGCCCTCTGCTGTTCTAATCAGAACTCTGCTCAGAAAATTTTTTATTCATAATTACCATTTCAGCCTTGTGTGTGTATATACACTATATATTTACACACATACACACATTATATACATATATATATATATATATATATATATATATATATATATATATATATATATATATATATATACACATATATAGACACACACACACACACACATACATACATACATACATACACATATTAGCTGGCATTTCAAGTGTTTACATGTAAGATGTTTTATTAAAAAAAAAAGAGAACCTTAAATTGAACTTAAATTAAATTTATTTATTTAAACAAGTTTTTCTTTATTTATTTAATTAGTCCATCCTGATTCTAGCATTACCATCATATACATTTTATCAGGTGTTAATTTGCTAGTACATATATAGAAGTAATACGTGTATACACAAAACTTAAGCTTAAAAAAATACAAAAAAAAAAAATCATTTTACAGATTAGCAGAGGAACAGCAGTGATAAAGTAATGCGAACAGCTTTCTGTTCTGCTCAAGTTTTTAAAATCATAGCAGAGTCCACACAATAAAAACAAAACAAAAAAAAACAGGCACCAACTGAAATGTCACTGTGGTCTGCAGTAAGGTTCTGAGAGAGCAGTGGTTTGAAGAAAAATTTAGGGCACTCAAACTGACCAGCGATAGGAGACTGAAAGTAAAACCTTTGGAACTAAATCAGTCTCGGGAGCACAGGCACATTTCACGAGACACTGAATTAAACAAACTATTCACCTCTCAAACGAAGCACTCCAATTGTAAGGACACAAATCAGACAGGTAACTAGTTGGAGATTTGAGGATTTGTAAACATACAGGTTTTTATAAGCCAGTAAAACTATGTGTGGGTGCCACACAGTTAACACAAGTAAACGTGAAAAAAAAATTGATTAGGAAACATCAGCCATGTAAACAAGCCTTCCTCAGGCTTTACAATGAGATCAGACAGACCTCTGAAAGAGATGTAGCTCATATTCCACTAGTAAAAAAGCCCTTTGTGTGTGTGAAATATTAAGAAAATTCACATGCACTTGTAACATTAGGCTACTATATACAGTGTGATACAGATATGCTTTTAGCCATACTAATTGATTTACCTATCTGTCCCTGACCTCAATGAAGTTCGGCCATTTTGTTGGTCTTTAAGTAAAGGCAACATTGTAGTATATTTAATGAACAAATACAGAATAGATCCTAAAAAACTGAGCATGAAAAAGAACTGCAGTCAAGCAAACCATCATGTATCGTAGAAAAAGAAACATTAGCTGCAAGGTAAACTGCAGACCGCTACAGATGTACGTCGCTATACAGTACGAATTAGAACTGTAAAGAAACTAAATCCGTGTTATAATACCACTCTCCAAAAGCCAATACCAAATACATTAAGTTTAAAATCAGACGTTTTTACTAAACTGTACACTGTAGCATCTTTAAAGTATGTTCCCTCAAATTCAGCCAATACAAATGACTAAATAAAATAAATTCAGTGTGAATATGCTCCTGTAAAAACTTTGTCTTTTCACCATCATCTTTCTGCAAAAAGAATCAATACAATATTACATAATAACAGTCACTGTCTTGTCACTAAAAGCAGTTTTCACAGCAGAGCCAAAAGGAATTATAATATAATGTAGTAGTAGTAATAATAATAATAATAATGATGATGATGATGATGACTATGAAGATGATAGGCTTGTCATGAGTTCGTAGTTATTGAAATATAAGCTGAGTGCCAGTCACAGCAGTCTAACAGCAAGCCACTTGGAATAACATCAGGGATGGAAGACAGTTCAGCACCACTTTTCATCAGTTCGCTCGCTGCAGCAAAAAATACCAGCTCAAAACAGGGTTGGTTCTTTAGCCTAGAAACAGGTCAGTGTAACAGCTTTAATACAAAGATCTTGGCTCGTATCCGGTAGCAGATATTCTTTCCACAGAAGGCAAAAAGTTACTCAGGAATTCTTTGTGATCTTCCAGCAACTATTAGCCATGGTTCATGTTCGACTGAAATGTAACTTGTAGCAAAGGCAGCTCTATGGGAAGAAAAGCAAAGCCCCTGGTGTGAACACTAAGTGGTTTAAAGGAGAGAAAGCTTTGATTATAATAACCTTCTTCACCTAAAGATCTAATTTGTGCAAAAATGTCAAATTCGCCAAACTAAACATTGAACTATTTGAAAAATACAGCTTGCAGAGCGGACTGTAAATTTTAAACCAAAAGGAACAAAGTTTTATAAAGTCAAGAGATGGCCCTGAGTAAATTCTTGAGAAGATCTCAATCTGGCCCTTTGAGTAGGTCATGCATATTCTTGACTTCTACATGTCCAAACAAAATAACGCCTTTTTCTGAAATATCAAGATGAAAACAGACAAACACACATCAGTCTCCTTAATCAAAACTGCAGAATGTCCAATAATCCAAGTAACTGATCCTCCTTTGTCCGTCAATGTGATTGCTTAAGTGCTGCAAACAAACCATGTCGGCTTCTTCACATTCGTGAACCTTGTTCCTGAAGAATCTGTTAAAACGAGAAAGAGATAAATAAGTAGATAAGACACGCACAAAGCAACAGCTCATTCAAAGTTTCCCTCTCGAAACCACATCCCTAATGAACAAAAGGCCTACCATGAAGATTACAGGCTAAAACGACTTTGGCTAGCTCATTAAGCATAATGACTTTGTCATTAAACATTAATAGTAGGCTAAATGAGGCAGAACTCTAAATTGAATTCAAGAGAGAACAAATGCAAGAATATTCTGGGCAAGAGCTAAAATTTTTAGTAAAGAAGCCGCTGCTATGGAACTTTAAATATTAAGGTGGTTTTCCATCTTTTTTTAGCTCTGTCAGATAATGAGAGAGTTGAATGGACCAAGAGTAATTCTTGTCAGATTATGGCTAATGTGGAATGAACAAAAAGCTGGTGCTTAAAACAGTTTCAGTGTTCTAATTTTTAAATATGAGAACTAAAGAAATAACTGAGACCTCATCATGTCAGTGAAAAACAAAGCAATGGGTTACCATCATTGGGTCTTCTAAATTCTTTAGATTTAGCATGTAAGGACACAGACATACTGCACAGTAAAATATGAACAAAATACTAGCTTTCTATAAAACTGCAGTTTTAAATTTTACTGAGTATGAGTGAACACAAAGCATTTTTGAATTGCAAATTCACATTTGCAAGCAACTTTGCTTAAGACATTTGGCACAAAAAGCTTAATAGGTAGTAAGAGCAACATGCTGTGCACTGTGTGCTAAGGTCTGCTCAACCAGTCAGGTTCATTTCCAGATCTCTGTTTGTTCAGTAAAATAGTAAAGTAGTAGTGGCCAAAACATTTTCTGTCATACATTTATTGAGGAAAATTATCCAATAGGATATGTCTGAGTGGCATAAATATGCAAACCTTTAGAATAAGCAGCTAATTGAAATGAGATGCGAATGAGTACCCTAATTTATATTCAGGGTATCAGAAGAAAAAGACCTTCGTTATTGATGCTCTTTAGGATGAAAAATCAATTTAAAGTTCCACAATCCGACCATTATTTTTTTGATTCATAGAAGTGGTTGAAACATCGATCATTTGCATTTGGTCTATGATTTACAAGTATCCCAACTTGGTTGCGGTTTGAACACAGCCCTCCTAAAGCAATGATGGTTAGGGGTCTTGCTTCAGTGGACCTGGGATTTGAACTCACAACCTTCATATTGACAGCCCAACACCCAAACCACTGAGCTACCACACCCCATCAATCACCACGATCATGTCAAGACCATGACATGTTTTAAGTTTGCAAGATTATAAAGAAAGCCAAGGCTAAATTTAAGCAATTAAGACGTTTATTTACATTGGCTAATATCTTTGTTTTGGAGTCCACCATCAGGAGAACACTGAACAATGGTGGGGAAACAAAAAGGCTACTTCTTTCTTAAAAGCAGTCTTGTCATCACTGATGTTATAACAAATTTATGACATATAACAGCAAATTGTTGATTAAAGGAAAATGTAAGGACATTGTGTACATTTGTATAGTCTGTTAATTTAACCCTGTAATCCAAACATTTTAGAGATAAACTGTGGCTTAATTCAGTTTGGCACACATTAACCATTAACAACTGTTCATGAGGTCACAGAAACCTTCTTTGTTTATGGCTAATGCACGGTCACAAAAGTGTCGTGAAGAGCCGAACTTGATATATTACACATTTTTAAACAAATCAGGAAACTCTCTCCAAGTTGTAATGCCATTGATTGAAAACACCAGACTAATTTTACCTTTAAATTATTTGCCAATTCTAAAGGGTCATATACTTTTGCAACTCACAGATCACTGATGATTTTCCTCAATAAATAAATGACGAAGTCTAATAACATCCTTATTTGTTTAATTTGGTTCTCTTTATGAGTTTGATCTTCAATAACAAACATTCAAAACATCACTGTATAACACCAAAAGTTTTAATTCCCAAACACATCCTCTGAAAGAGTTATGTGAAAAAAAAATCTGCTAAATGAATTCAGGACATTAGAATTAACATATCAGTTTCTATTGTGTAAGTTGTGTGTCAAAAAAAAATTTCATGTCTCTGGCAGTTAATTCGTTGTTGAATCTGTTTTCTCTCAGACAAACATAGGCAAAGTCTTGAAATATTTGCCCTTGTCAGTTTTCACAGGAACACATAATTATCTTAAACAAACCAATCTGTCTTTCCTAATCAAGTTTTTCATGGAAAAAAATTAGTTTGCTTGGAATCACTGTGATTAAAAATCCTGCAATCACATGTAGTGTTTGTCTGATGATAAAGGAAGATTCAACCTCAGGGCTTACTGTGTACAAAAATAAGACATAACATTATAAAAATTATGAGAGTGAAACTGGTAAAAATGTCAATTATTTTAAAATTGTTTTAAATGCATGATGTAAACAAACATTTTCCGCAAAACTTGTACATATTCTTGGTGAAATACGAATTACAAGAAAATTACAAGTTATATTTAATCTGTGGAAAACACACCCGAGTTTTAACAAACAGCTACATACTTACACAAAAGCTTAGAGCACTTTCGGCTGACTGTTGATGTTTGTGATCCTTTTTTAGTTCGATCTTTTATGGTCTCCTTTGTTTATTACACACGTTCACTGACATGTTATGACAGACAAATTTTTATATATTTGGTGTTCTTTAAATAATACACCTACTTACACATGAAACATTGCTGAACTTAAGGATTCACATAATTCTGTCAGTCAACTATATGTGACATATGTTTTCCTTAATACCTTGTTTTGATTCTTTATCTACTTTTGGGACTTGTTTCACAATTTGATTTCAAGTTTTAAGTGAAATGCATTCAGAAAAACTGGAGTCACAAACTTTCAAGCACTACTGTACATGTTTGTGATTCATTCACACGTAAAGGTTTTGAAGTATATTTACACTTTGTTTGTAACATAATATTTACCACAGGTTGCAAAAATGCTCCTCATACAGTATTTTGTTATGGAAATACACCTAAACCCTGAAACATATACCATTATTCTCTTATGCATCATGAACATTACCAGAGGTTTAGTGCACTATGTACATTGCGTAGTTTTGCTTGCTTGAATTTCATGTAGTAAAAACGTGAATTTGTATTTTGCTCTACTTTGTGTTGCTGGAAAGTTTTGCAATGCTACGTTAAATGTTTGCAAATAAGTATGCCATTTAAAATATGCAAATTCTAGCTCATCTCAAACAAGAATGTAACTTTAACAAGAGTGCAACAAAGGCATATAAAAAAAGGGCATTTATTCTATTCATTTGAATTAAGCTAAATTGAATTTACCAGCCCTAGCTTGCAACATTATTGCTCACCTTTGCTTTTTCGCTTTGCTCACTGTTTGTGCCATATGACTGATTGTGCAGCTCCTTGGAGACGACACAGAGGAACTCCGCCTGGTCTTCATTTCCATAGTTATATGACGAACCGATACTGACCAGCTGGAGAGACAATGAGAGACCATGTTTAGTAGTGATGCGCATTAGTGAATGAATACTAAACACTGGTGTTTCAAGGATTCAAGTAAAATTGGAACTAATAATTAGTACAACAAAGAAAATAACATATACAATAAAAAACACTATTTATTCATGATGTAAAATAAATTAAAGTAAATGTCTTTCTGCATCTCAAGTAAAAAAAATCTAATCTCTGACCTTTTCTGAGATGATTTGTCCAGAACTTTAGCAAACCCATCATAAACTTGTGTAAAATAGTTGTGTGGATGTGATTTTTTTAAAGGAATTATCCAAAACAGTTTTAACAAAAAACTTCTTTACAAAATGGGGTCAGATGAGTATTAAAAAAATAGTTATCTGTAGTAGGTAAATAGAGGTTAAAATAGAAATATCAAAACCACAAATGCTCTACCTGCTGCAGAACCTGTTGGGTAAATATTGTTAATAGTAACATGTCTGTAATTTGGCCTCTTATGTTAATGCACTTAGTTCTGGTGTTATTATCTATCAAGAGTAAAACATCTTTAAAACTGGTACAAGGAAATCTCTCTGAGATAAACAGTTTATTACGAGCTTAGCCACAGGCAGAACAAAGTGCAACTTAATCTTGCTGGTGATCCCAATGGAGTAGGCAAATGAACAAAACAACTCTGAATGGTTTGCCCAACCTTTCCACTGCAAGCAGCTCATTTCTCTCTAGCTACTTTTCCCTTCATATACTTCACACTTCCAAAAGAAATACCACACCCAAAGGGGGAAAAAGGCATTTACAAACTGTGCTGCAAATACAGCAAAACACAAAAATTGGCTTACTGAAAGCAGGACAGGCTCAGAGAGTTGAGGTCTATAAGGCTTTACAGACACAGTAAGATATTAAACACCAGTTGACATACATGTTAGTTTCAGAACAAGTAACTATTTTAACTACTATATTTATTGCTATAATGATATCTTTACTTTTATTTATGATTTAGTCAAGCAATCTGGCAGACATTTACATTTAGTCATTTAGCAGACACTTTTATCCAAAGCAGCTTACAAATAAGAACAACACAAGTCAGTAGTTATAAAGAAAACTAGCTACACTCTAGAATAATCAAACCTGAATGTTATCTGATCCTGCACCCCCCCCCCCCCTGTTTTTCTACAACAGGTATTTGTTAAAAAGACACGTCTTCAGTAGTTTCTTAAAAATGCCAAGTGACTCTGCCTTCCGGACAGAGTTGGTAAGATCATTTTGCAGTGGTGAACACCACAGAGTGAGAATTAGCTTCTCGGTGAGGTGGAATCACCGGGCGACAACCACCACTAGAGTGAAGTATTTTGAAAAGATAGAGTGATGGTAAGAGGGGGCAGATCCAGAAATGGTCCTGTAGGCCAGAGTCAGTGACTTATACTGAATGCGAGCAGCTACAGTGAGCCATTGGAGAGAAATGAGTAGTGGAGTGACTTGAGTTTGCTTGGGCTGGTTGAATACAAGTCAGGATGCAGAGTAATAAATCAGTTGTAGAGGCCTGACTGTGGAAGCTGGGAGACTAGCAAGCAACGCATTACAAACCAAGCCGGGATAGGATAAGGGCTTGAACTAACAGCTGGGTAGCATGTTCTGTGAGGAAATTTCTGATTTTCCTGATATTGTAAAGAAGGAATCTGCAGGAACAGGCAATTTAGCCGTCAATTTGAAAATTCAGGTCATGATGGATTGAGGGTTTAGCTGGGATTATGAGAAGCTCTATTTTTGCTAAATTTAATTTGAGATGACGGGCCTTCATCCGAACAGATATGTCGAGGAGGCAGGCAGATATCCGATTTGAGATTGTGGTGTCGTCAAGGACAAAAGACAAATAAAGCTGAGTGACATCAGCATAGCAGTGGCAAGAGAAACCATGTGCCTGAATGACCGTGCTCAGTGATGTCATGTATAGTAAAAAGAGGAGAGGACCTAGTACAGAGCCCTAAGGAACACCAATGAGTACTTGGTGAGAGTTAGAGATCTCTCATTCCACGACACTTTGAAGGTCTTCTTGTTAGATAGGATCGAAACCATTCAAGTGACTTGATTTGTAATTCAAACCCACATACAGAGAATAGCATGTTTAAATTTAACTACATAAATCAGATGTTTAACGACTGCCATCAGTTTAATACAGATCAACAACCACAGTACTAAAGCCACCTCCCTGTTTTTACACAAAGTCGATTTTCTCTGCTCCAATTCATGTGTACTATAGTAGCATTAGTTCTTATGGATCACAGGCCAGCTTGTACACCAAAACGCATGACTGAACACGACTCTCCTTTTAAGAAAATGGACCTCTGCATTATTGAAAGCTGTAAAATTCTGAGTGGATGCTTTCTGAAAGACACTAATATGTGCAAGGACACTCCAAAATCAAAGAAATCAAGTCTACATCAAAGCACATACAGGCTCTTCTGAAGCAGAGCAAAGAAAATCAGAGTGGGACTATGTTATTTTGCTTGTTAGCACTTATTTTCTGACAGGGTGCATGAAGGACAGTGTGACTAAAAGGTTACTAACTAACATAGGGATTGTAAATATAAGCTCTAAACCAGGGGTCTCAAACTCAAATTACCAGGCTGTGTTTTTGATGAGGGGCCAGATTAAAGAATTGCAACAAAAAGCAGCGGGAAACTATTTATATAATAACTATGTACACATATTGTAATTGAAATACATTTTGTACATTCAAATACATTCAGTGTTTGCTCAGTGCTTGCTACCAGAAACTTGACAGTGCTTCTTCTGACACAAATGAGCCACATTTGCTTTAAGTGAGTTTGCAGTGGACACTCTGATGATGGACTGGAGATGGGCATCGGTCAGTCTGGATCTGTGCTTGGATTTATTAACTTTTACAGTTGAGAAGAGTTTTTCACACATATGTACTTTTTTTCCCCAAGTCAACTTTTATTTTATTTTTTAAGAGTTTCGAAATTGACATTTTTGCTAACAAAATGTTTTTGCTGGGAATGGCAGGATACAAGTGGAAAAGAGTAAAGCGATTCGAAGTTCCTATTACTATACGAGTCTGTGTCTTTCATTTGCACCAGCGACACATCTACACCAGTGACTGTTATACTGTTCATCGACATTGGCTTTGTTTCTGAGTACAACCCGTTACACGCAGAGACGTGCAGCTTACGAGTGGGTTGGGCTTACGCAGCATTGTCTGGCCCTAATCACCGTGTGATTAGGCAACGCCGTGTAAGCACAAAAATAAAGACATTACACAAACACCACATTACAAATTAAGATAAAATATAAAAATGAACATAATAATGTATGAATAATTAAATCAAATTGCGGGCCAGATTATTGTTATTAAAAATTTTTTAATGCTTATTTTGTTAACCTTAGAGGGGCAGTATAAGACTGCATCGCGGGCCGAATGTGGTCCGCGGGCCGGCACTTTGAGACCCCTGCCCTAAACCAACCTAAGCCACTTACAATAAACGAAGGATATATGCATAAGCAGAACACAAATGCAAATTTGTAGTTCTAGAAAAAAGGCTAGACACTAGTTTAGTTTATTGTTCTTTCAACAGGAATGAAGAGCCAATCTGTTAACATGTGTCATTAAACCACTACAATATTTTTCTATCTGCAAAAGGGATTTCACACAAATGCAGTGTGGATTCAGCAACATTTTAATGAACGCCTATTAACTATGGTATTAAAAAGCGTGTACACAAATTAGTGCAGGAAAATAAACAAATAAGCTTTCTGACCATTTTCCACTAAGCTTTTTTGCATCTCTTTATTAAAACACCCCAGAAAACAGTAGGCTACAAAGAAATATATATATATATGGTAATGATGCAAACACGTTAACTTAAAGGATTTTTAATCTACATTTCTTGTTTTATTAAGAAATTGGATTCTGCTTTGCATAAAATAAGAACAAATATTTTATAGTCATAAAGGTTTCAAATACACCCATCTTTGAAACTTAGTGATTATTTGATTCCTCTTCTTTTGTCCGTATTTGTCAAGTTATTAATTTACACCACATACCCTTCCTGAAACAACCCATTTACCTGGGCTCAGGACCCACACCATGAGTGCATCATCATACACACCAAACTGGCTGGTAGAATTTAGGAGGTACACTCTAATGTGTTTGGTCAGTGTAAATTTCCCTCAGCAACCCACCCAGAGAAGTTCAATTTGAAATCATGCACATATTCAGCAAAAAAACTTTCACTGCCCTAATCCCCCAAATCTACCGTTAAAATCCAGCGATCCAGCTGTTATTGTTAAACATATGAACATTTGATCTTTGATCAAATTACAAATGATCATTGTGTACTTTTGGCTAAGGCTAATTTAATGAGTAATTATTAGAACATTGCAATGTCAAAAAAATGTGCAAATAGTACTGGGATGACTGTTTAGTATATTTCTTCAATGACATGCTACAAAGGTCATTTTCTCTCTTTCATATTAAATACCACAGATCCACACATAGTAATCTTTCAGATCAGATTTACTAAATGCAATTTCCCCCTGGGTAATAAGAAAGTATTCTGATTTAAATGCTCACCTGTTCAAACTTCCAGCCATCAGACATTGTAGAGACCATTTGAGTAAGTTCCTCCTCCTGGCACTGTAGGACTCTATAGACATGTTTAACAGGAAGCTGTGAAGAGATAAACAAGCCTTTAGACATATCTGTGTCCAAACTAAACACAATCTTTATTGTTCACATCTATAAAACAGTAATATTAGCCCTGGTGTTAGCATGATGTGTGTAGAGAGATGAAGCTAAATATGTCTCTTCAGTCCTAATGCATTAACATTCCATACAGCTTCTATAGGATGCTAAATTTGGTGAAAAGGCCACACCACTCACTGACCTCAGAAGCCTGGAACGAACATGTTAATGCGATACCAGCCAAAGCATTTGATAAGATCTGAAGCTTAAATAGACTGCATGCAATCAGTCTGGTACGAAGCTGGAAAAAAACTCATCCACAAAAGCCTGGTGCGACTGCTATGTACCACATCATGTCTTTTACAGTCCTTGTTTCATCAGAATGGAATCCTGCAAACGTGTCTTGGTGTGAAGGGCAGAAACAGTTTTAAAACTACATAAATAAATAAGACATTCCATAAAATATTACTGAAAGACTTTTTATCATTTCTAACGCACACAATCAGTTTATATGATACAACTTTAAAAATGAGGGCATTATAGGAGAACATTTTGGTCTCACAAGGAACAATTTAAGAGTGCACTACAGTAATGAACCCCCTAGGCCGCATTATAAAAGTAACTAGGTGTAATATTGGAGGGTTGAAAATGAAAATACATATTTCAAACATCGCCTCTCAGCGCTAGGGATTCCCGTTTCGAATCCCCATCTGGGTGGAGTTTCCATGTTCTCCCCGTGTCTGCATGGGTTTACTCCGGGTTCTCCGGTTTCCTCCCACAGTCCAAAAACATGGATCAAGTTAATTGAATTCTCTAAATTGCCCCGTATAGAGTGTGTCTGTGTGAGTGATTGTGTGCCCAGCGATGGATTGGCGCCCTGTCCTGGGTCTATCTGCCCAGCGCCCGAGACGTTCTCCCCTGGATGGGCATGGGGAACCCCACCGCGACCCTAATAGAGGATAAGCGGGAGATAATGAATGAATGAATATTTCAAACATACATAATTAAAGTAACTCAAGACAACTCAAATAAAACATTGTATTATTTTTTTTTTCTAAACATGTACAAGACCCCTTTATCTAGTCCTTAAATTACTACATCAGAAACATTACAGGTATAAGTAGGACACGCATACACACGCATGAACACACACACAAACTTATTTACCTGAGATATTTTGCAGTCCCTCTCCCTGATTTTGTCCTTTACTAGTTTTATTAATGAAGTGATGTTGTAGAATTCAGCCTCTTCTAGAACACCTAGAAAAAATATAAATAGCTCAGTGAGCATTTACTTACTACTTTAGAAACATAAAAAATACAGGCCTTTACACTGTGCTTGTTTCCCATTATGGAATAGAAGGAGGATATGCTTGAAATTTTGAACCCTTCAAAATTTTACCCTGCAGCAAGTTTAACTAAAACATCAGATTATTATACTTAAAAGTATTTAAAATAAGTGTTGAATAATTAGAGTTGGCGAAGTGTAGCTGCCACATTCTAGATGTACTGTAATCTGCAGATCAGGACTTAGTGGTGTACTCTTCCCAATACATGTTTGCCTATCAGAGCACAAACAGAGGAGCTCTCTCAGGAAACGAGCTTATAAGATGATGCTTATCAGACTGAAAAAATTTAAATGACAAACAATTTGGTTTGTGAAACAAATTTAGAAACCGATTGCGGCAACACACATATGAAAAATGTTTGGATAGAGGCATGTTTACTGCTCAGCCAAATCACATTTGTCTTTTGATTATATTTTAAGTGCTTTAAAAATTAAACACACAAACTTTTCAAACTGCTAACTCTGTTCAGGTACCCTACTGTTACTATTTTGCAGGTTGAATATTTGTAAATTTTTGCTGATTTCAAGACTTAAATCTATCTCTCAACAGTCTGTGCTTGCTTCTGTCCAATTCTCCTTTTTTACAATCAACCATGTGACTTGTATAGACCAAACCATCACACGCACCCAATGTCTATGAAGCCATGCTGTCACTCATGAAGAATGCGGCCTGGCATTGTCTTGCTAAAATAAAAACACGATGGTGCCTGCTGTATTTATAGGGTTACACGTTATGTTTTGTGGTGGTGCATTATGTTGGAATCAGATTAATTTTGCTTACATTGTTGTTTATACTGATAAAACTTTGTTTTTTTTTTGCTTGTTGAATTGTACTCAAGGTATTTTAAAACAATAAATGTCAAATAATTTTTCTGCTGCCTATATATATATATATATATATATATATATATATATATATATATATATATATATATATATATATATATATATATATATATATATGTTTTTTTTGGTCATATCACCCAGCCCTTCATGTATAGTGTTTATATTATAATATAGTATTGTATTGTGATATAGTACATAGTAATATTGTATATATACAAATTTGATATTTATTAGAAAAACGTATATTTGAGCAGATTTTGGTAGATATAATATACAGTACATAGGAGGGCTTTGTTAAAATATGTACACTGCTTGTCTCAAGTCAACTGTGTTTTCACATGCAACAAGTTGCTTTGGGCAGTGAAAGATAATTCACTCTCAACAAGAGCATTCCCAACATACCTTCTTCAGCAAGGCCACGATTCAGAACCAGCTTTCCATGTCTTAGATAATTGAGTACTGGTCCAAAGTAGGTCGGGTCCCGATCTATCAAATAAGCACCCGTTTCATCCTAGATTGTAGATTGACAAACAAGATGAAGTCAGACAATTTGTTTGGTAATTCAGACAATACTTGTTCGGTAATTCATTCTACATCTACCTTTTTAAGTCATGTTAATAAAGACTAAGATTTTAATAAACAGATTTGCATTCACTAATTAAAAGTAATAGATACTGACATTATAACATAAAATTTATAACTTTCTCTCTTTGACAAAACTTCAATAATCAAAAATGGTAATTGTTTCCATTGTGTTCTTTTTATTTTTACCATTCTTGTATGAGCAAACAAAGAAGTCTTCAATTAAATAATACAAATATTTTTAAATAAGATACATTTTTACATTTTCCTTTTATAGGAAAACAACAATTAGCGAAAAATTATGGAACAAGCTTGTAGTTACATTAGAGTTCTTTAACTCTAGTAAAACTTCACTCTGCTCATGAAATTGGGTTTGACTTTACTTTGAAGAACTTTGCACAGACCAAGTGATATCCTGTCACATCATCTATAAGTGGCCCTTTGATCAACATCCAAACTTTGTGTAAAAATCTCTTTTCTGTATTAGAGCAGAGTAAGGCAAAAATCATAAATAAGGCACAAACGGAAAATGTTTTGCTTATGCATGGTGCTTCTTGAATTCTCAGAAACACTCAGATGCACAACTGCATACACAAAAACAAAGCTTATATTCTTGAACTCCTTTAGTTAAATACAATTTAATTTGTATCCCATGAAACATTTGACCTAAAAAATGTATATGCAACTGTCAGAATCACTCATCTTTCCTCTAGAAGTTCAGAAATTAAATGTATATTAAGACATTTTAATTATTATAAAGGAATCTATCAGGGGGGGAAATCTTTCATATAGGCTTAAAAAAGCCAATACCAGTGTCTATCGTATATTAGTTTTGTTTATCTGTCTGATACTGTGCTTATGTATTTATACTCACTAATTCAATACTGCCCCACCCAAAACCACTTCATGATGTAATTTTGATTGCTCTACTACATCACATTGTGTAAAATTCACTGAATGATTTGTTTATGTAACAGTCAGAAGTGAGGCACATCTGACAAAAACAATTCCTTAACTGTGATGTAATACTGCAAGTACTCAAATGTTGTTACTTGTCTTAAATTTTATATTGTAGCTTTACTCCTTTAGAGAAACCTGGTAAAGTCACAATTATATGGCATTACAAACACAGGTTGAAACAAATTCTTTGCAGATCATTAAGATGTATTTATAACCCTTTGCTCAGGTATAGATCCAGAAAGGTACTTTAAGTCTCAAAAAATGTCTCTGTGTTATGAAACTGAACAATGAGATGATGCAGATTTTAATAGTATGATTATGGTCTAAGAAACAATCACGATCATCATGTAATTTTTAACTTTACCAAAACAGTGCCAAAACTAGTAGGAACAATGCAGCAATGTGCTTTCTTAATGTTCTTAAATGTAAACATAAAATAACATTGTTATTGAAGAGATTATGCAAAGCTTTTGCTGAATCTTAAAACATATATATTAAATTATTTTGTGAAATTCAAAGTAAAAAAAATAAAATAAAAATCTGTATCCCTTAAAAAAACATTTATATCCATGGTTTTGCCCATAGGGGCAAAGTAAACAGATAAAATAAAGTGGAAATTTATTTTTGTTTTGTGCAAATTGAACCACACTGTCTAACGTTCTGGCTACCGTATTCTTTTTATGACTGTTATTATGACAATGAGGCACTCCTACAATTAACTAACTAAAGATTTTAAATTACGATTAATTGCAAAGACTAATAATTCCATTATCCACAGTCACAGAACAAATAAGCTTCCGCACTAGAACCTCCATCTGGTGAAGTGAATTTAGTTATGAGATTTAGGCAATATTGCATTACCATTTAAATTAAGCAAAACAAAACATATATTTTTCTGTTATTTAGAAAAATGGTTATGTGATTTAATGATTTAACCCAAACCACAAAATAACTGAACTGAACCTTATGTAAGATACATAAAAACACACATGAAAAACACAAAGCCGATTTAAAGACCAACACAGATTACATGATGGAAAACAAGTTTGGAATTTCTAAATATAGCACACATCAGAATCATCTGAAATTTCATCTATCAGTTTTGATCACTGCTCTATATAATGGCTGATAATATTACAGAAGACATCTTTCTGTGTGCGACCAAAGATAGTCATTAAAATTACTTTACAGGTCTGGCAATGTTCTATTAAATGTCCAGAAAAGACAAATTAAGACCAAAAACTGAACTTAAACAGCTTCACATTTCTCAGAAGCACCTCTTGCACCTTCTCCTATTTTTCCCAATCATTATTTTTTTACATTTTAAAAATTGTTTCTTTTAATAAGGCTATAAGCTCATGTTTTTTCTTATTTGATATAAATCATTATTGTAATTTATATCATACTGGAAATTACTATTTTGCAATTGCATTCCAATTCCATATACCCTTATCATTACACAGTATGACACTTTTGCATAAAATCAACCAATGACCACGAACATTACTAGTCAAACTGAATAACATGGTGGTGAAAGCAAATTCTGGTTTCAGAGAGCAGGAAGTTTACATGCCTTATGTTACATCATTTCTAACAGTGAACTTTTTAATTTAACATTAATAAATGGCCTAAATGTTTTTTTTATTTCACTTTTTGCACAGATCCAATATTCCAGTGTATTCAAGTCAGGATTGAATTAGATTACTCTATGGTTTTATTATGGTGTGTTGTCTATAAGCACGCATTTTTGGCTGTTTTGGCATTTAATATTGTTTGGTTTCTTACAACATATTCACATGATATACAACCAGCCACGGAATATCCACCCTTTTCACATGTAGTGTAACGTGTTCATCTGATCACGCTGTTGGGTTCCTGCGGCCGGTGGAGCCACTATTATTAGAACCCAGACGATTTCAGACTTCAACAAACTGAGAACTGAGAAAAAGAAAATTGACGTCACGGTCAAAAATGGCAGCGCGCGTGGTGCAAAGTGGAATTTATCGATATAACTTTATAATCAGGTTTTATCGTCTGAAAGCGGGTTCTTACTCACAAACCAGCTGACTACAATAGAATGAGGAATGAATTCGATGCCCTTTGTTTTGATGGGCAGCGCAGCGATTTCGCCGTGTCACTGGGTTACTAAACGGCATGGGGGGTGAGTTCAGTTATTTTAATTGAGGTTCAAAGGGTTTATTTATTCCGACAAACTTAAACAGTTCTCTGATTAATCAGTCACAACAAAAAAGCAGGTCACTCTGGAGCCTCGGTCAATAAAAACAAACGCTCGGGGAGGTCCGGTTGGCGAATGGAATTTACTTACTGTTTACTATAGAAATAAATCCGAGGTTATTAAGATATTTACATTATACTCATTAATATATTTGTACATACACATACGCTAAAACCCCATGTAACAATGATGTTAGCGAGCTGCTAAACGCTCATACAGACACAAAATAAATAAACACAAATTATAAGCTACGTAATCGGTACCATTTCTTAAGACTACTAGAATGTACGCTATAGATTATTGTTATGTAGATACAAACAAATATTCTATTTTTCAACCATAAAACGTGAAGTCGTTAGCTAGCTCGCTAAAGTTCGCCTGCCAGCTAAAATGTGTAGCTTCTGGTGTTTCTTTAAATTAAGTAAATATCGGAGCAGCTGTACAAATGGGAAGGATCCATGTTAAAAGCGTCCGTCTGTTGTGTTAGAGAGAAGGCGGTAGGTGGTTGATCAGCTCGTTAGCGCAGTGCTAGCGGGGACGCTACCTTATCGGAGTCGAGCACCGGATCGGCCTGGCACAGGCGGTACAGGAACGATTTGGGGTCTCTGCACAGCGTTTGCCGGGTGGTCAGGAAATAAGTACCGCCGACGTTTAGCCGCACCCATTTGGACAAGCTGCCGTTCGGCGAGTGGATCCTGTCGGCGGTGTACAGAGCGCAGCACCTGCGGGCCCCCGCGGCGCTCGGATCGGCGCTTTTCTCCGCCATGCCGCCTCGCGCTCTCTCGCCAAACCCTCCGCCTGTTTGCGCTGAAGGATCTGAAGCTCACCGCAGCGCCGCGAGGACCCGCTACAGCGCCGAACATTAGACACGCCCACTGTCCTAAGTTGCCAGATCCAAAAACCTAACGCTGGATAGGTTTCCGAAAAATACATAAATGAATTAATAAATGAATAGATAGACAGACAGACAGACATATAGAGAGACAGACAAAGAGATATACATACAGATAGACATAAAGACAGACAAACAGAGAGAGAGAGAGACAGAGAGAGATAGACAGATAGAGACACAGACAGAAAGAGAGAGAGAGACAGACCGACAGGCTGAGAGACAGACAGAGAGAGAGAGAGAGAGACAGATAGACAGACCGACAGGCAGAGAGACAGACGGAGAGATATAGACAGACAAAGAAAGAGACAGACAGACAGACAGAGAGAGAGAGAGAGAGAGACAGACAGGCAAAGAGACAGACAGATATAGACAGACAAAGAGAGAGACAGACACAGAGATATAGATAGACATAGAGAGAAAGAGACAGACAGACAATGAGATATAGACAGAGAGACAGACAAAGAGATAGACAGACATACAGAAAGTAAGTAATTATATTTAATTGATCATGAGAGAGAGTGGCATGGTGGCTTAGTGGTTAGCACGTTCGCCTCTCAGAGCTAGGGATTCCCGGTTCGAATCCCCACCTGGATGGAGTTTCCATGTTCTCCCCGTGTATGCGTGGGTTTCCTCTGGGTTCTCCGGTTTCCTCCCACAGTCCAAAAACATGGATCAAGTCAATTGAGCGATAGATTGGCGCTCTGTCCTGGGTGTATCTGCCCAGCGCCCAAAACGTTCTCCCCTGGATGGGCACCCCCCCGCGACCCTAATATAGGATAAAGGGAAAGATAATGAATGAATGATCATGAGGGAAATTTGACCACCAGTAGCAGGTACATATTAATTGGAAAAAATAAATTCACCGATGGCGATGGGCAGATACATCCAGGACAGGGCACCAATCCATCACTGGGCACACACACTCACAAAGACATAGACACAGACACACACACACTATATGGGGTAATTTGGAGAATTCAATTGACCATGATCCATGTTTTTAGACTGTGGGAGGAAACCGGAGAACCCGGAGGAAACTCCACCCAGATTGGGATTCGAACCTGGAAACCCTAGTGATACTAGCGACCCTAGCGAACGTGATAACCACTAAGCTATCGTGCCACCCATATATATATATTCATTCATTCATTATCTCCCGCTTATCCTCTATTAGGGTCGCGGTGGGGTTTCCCATGCCCATCCAGGGGAGAACGTCTCAGGCGTTGGGCAGATAGACCCAGGACAGGGTGCCAATCCATCGCTGGGCACACACTCACTCACACAGACACACTCTGGGGGGCAATTTTTTGAGAATTCAATTAACTTGATCCATGTTTTTGGACTGTGGGAGGAAACCGGAGAACCCGGAGGAAACCCACGCAGACACGGGGAGAACATGGAAACTCCACCCAGATGGGGATTCGAACCAGGAATCCCTAGCTCTGAGAGGCGAACGTGCTAACCACTAAGCCACCGTGCTGCCATCCATATATATATATATATATATATATATATATATATATATATATATATATATACACACACACATATAGATAGAGAGAGAGAGATAGATAGATAGATAGATAGATAGATAGATAGATAGATAGATAGATAGATAGATAGATAGATAGATAGATAGATAGATAGATATAGAAATATGTGTGTGTGTATGTGTGTGTGTTCTAAAGTGACCATAGTGGAACAAAAACCCTGTTACCCTGTTGTTGTTTTTTTTTTTTTTAACCTATTTTTTCTTCCGGCTAAGGTGAACTTAAAATCCAGATGTCTCTTGGAACAAAAGATCTGAGTCTGTAGAGCAGCTCTGAACTTGCTCGTTTGGTCCATAATAACGATATGGAGTGTGTGACCATCATAATCCATGATGGGAAGCAGTTTCTTAAGTGTCCTCCTCTCTGCCGCCTCAACCACAGTTTCCAAGAGCACATTCACCCCACCACACAGGTATGGCTGAGATTAACAGTCAGTATAGATCATGTTTAAGCTAAGCGTGTTCTCCAATTTAATAGTATCTGCAAAATAACAAAATTTATGTAATCTATTTAACAACCATATTACACTGATACCCATCACCCAGCATCTATTAAAGAACAATAAGTCTTCAATTATGTGAATTCAAAGACTAGCAAGAAAAGCAAAGACTAGATAAGCCTTTAATAAATCTCTTTTAAATAATGTTAATATAACCATAGCTACATAATTTTTCATTATTCCTTAAAAGGTTGTTCAAGTTTATCAAAAATAAAACCTTTTTGTTACTAAGTATGGTGTGTAATTACACGCAATCTGGCAACATCAACCAAACTTTTGCATGAAACGAGAATTGAGGAGGTGCAGACTACAGACGTGGCAAGCCTTCAGTGTGAAACAGATTAGTGTTAAGTTTATAAAGTCTACGTTTCTGTAAAGACTGTCTCTGTTTTTCAAATCTAAATGTATTTTGAGTTGCATGTCCGTTATTCAAATTAATTGGTAAATCATATTCTTGTTTTTATGAAAAAAAAAACTTTTCGAAAAATGTTTCTATAAGGGCTTAAAATAGGAAATCAGCTTAATTTTATACAAAGCAAATTTCCATGAGCAACTTAAAGGTGGCAGTGGAAAGGAAACATTCCCCAGCATGTGGGAAAATCTTTTTAAAAGAAACTGGGCTCCAATGAGAACCTGATTTTACTTCTGCTATTAGTAAACAGCGATAAGCAATTACATCTATAGATCACCTGCACCGTCTGTGTAAGGAAGTCTGATTTATTAACCATCTTCTTAAAGCTATATTATAATGAATTCATCTTGCATGCAGAGATAATATAGATGACCTAGAAAGTACCACAGCCACAGTTTTACTAAAGGGATCATACCTATTTAAACAGCCATTGGCACTCCAGACGTGAGTTCCTTGGTTAACACAGTCTCTCAGGTCCAAAAGGGTTCTTAAATTAGCTTATGTTCCAATTTAAAATATGCTCCAAAGTCAACAGAGTTCTCAACTGTACTTTTTCGTGTGCTACTTTTGTAGTTGTGCCTAAAGACAAAAATGACAGAAAGCACAAAGCACCCTTTCGGTGTATAGGGTCATACCTCTTACAAAGCCTACAAGCGTAAACTACAAGCATCGGGTGGAAAAAGGGATTCAGTGTTCAAAGGAAAAGGGCAGCTTGTATTTAGCTCATGTTCATGGTCTTGTTTAAAGCAGGCATAACTACAGTTGCTCAGAAATAATCTTGGCCCACTTAAAAATGGAACATTTGCGTGCCAAGGCTTAACTTAATGTCATATATATGAAATAAAACATATACTCATCGCTGTGAGTTATACTTCAAAGAAACACAAAAGTATAGTGCAAAGAAGGTCACTCAGAAGTAATGAGAGCCAACATGCTTTAATTATAAGACGAGTTCAAGTGGGACAAAACCAAGAAAAATAAACACGTCTCAACTAATTCAGTGAGAAAAGAGCAAATGCAAAGTTGAAATGCTGCAAAACATAATTTACAAAGTTTTTGTTACATTCTCAGGCTAATATCACTATTCATAAATAATGCCCCCTGAACATAACCTCTTAAAAGATGGTTTATATATTAACTTGTAAATAACACAAGGGGGACAGCACAGCCAACTGCTCAAAGCCAGCAAATAAATTTATGCAAGAATAAAATTATAAAAGTTTTTTCTTAATAACATATCTATCTGTACATCACAGTCATGTTCGGCCACAAACCAGGTAGAGATTTAAACAAACAGTAGAATGTGTGCAGAATAACTTAATACTAAGGTAATAAAAAAAGACAGTGCATTTTATCAAGTAGTCTTCTGCAATCCTAGCTGAAGGAATGTTGCTTTATACACTGGCCACTTTATTAGGTCCATCTCCTTGTTTCTACAATCACAATTTATTGTATTAGTTTTAATTGTACATACTTTGTAGCTCTACAATTACAAACTTTAGTCCGTCTGATTTTTCTACATGCTTTGTGAGTACATTACATTGTTTTCCATTGGTCAGGACCCCAACCAAACCGGTATTATTGTGTGGTGGATCATGTCAGCACTGTTGGGACATTGATGTGATGGTGGTGTGTTCAATACACATTGTGTGTGTATTGCCTAAGTCTGAGTGGATAAGACACAGCAGTGCTGCTAAGGGTTTAAAACACTGACATTGCTGAACCTGTGCAGCAACATGTGGTGCTACTGTTTCTAATTTCACCTCCACAAGGAGGAGCTGTAAGGTCGATGTGTATAATAGAGGCACATGATGTAAACCACTTACATATTACATGTCTGTTGATCCTGTGAGGGTTGTGACCATGAAATACTAAAGTAAAGGAGCCAAATACATGCACAGAAACAGATGGACTGCAGTATGAAATTGAAGAACTACACAGTGCATCTGTATGGTGACTGAAACTGAAAGTGGAGTGAAGAATGAGTACAATAAGTGTCGAAACAAAATGGCTTGTGTGTGCTGATCCAACAGCAAGGACAATACTACTGTATAAAACACTGTCAGATTAATACATTCAATCAATAATTTTCTTAACTATCGATCCTAAGTCTATCCCAGTGCTTATTTGGTTAAAGATGAAAAACAACACAATCATTCACATTTATACGTAAGAAAATTAGTATCTTCAGTTTCCTGCATTTAGGTATCTTTGGACTTTGGGAGGAAATCCGACATGGTAAAATATGCAAGCAATTAAAAAAAAGGTAACAGCACCACACCATGCAAGTCACCATGCCTTCAAAAGCACTGACTTGTTTTTGTAAATCATCACCAACAGAACGCATGGTATTGGTGGTTGGTGAATAATATCATTTCCAGATGTTGGTGAATGATGTTGAATAGATATTGATTTTGGCAATATTGGATGGGGATTATGCTGATAGTTATGCATGTTGGCAAATTCTAACGGATGAGAATAAATGGTAATTACTGACGTGAATGTTGGTGAATGTTGTTACAAAAAATGTTGGGACAAAAAGTGATGGATCTTGGTGGATGCTGCTGGATGTAATGGATGACAGTAAATGATACCTAATTTGGTTGGACGCTGACAGATTATAATCAGCGTTGGAGGATCTCGACATAGTACATGTCCAGTAAAATGATCTAATCAGTGAGCAAGTTAATTGCCAGCTTTTGGTCTGAGACTGAAACTTTACCGCACTAAATGTTTATTTATGCTGCTCTAGACATTAAAAGTGTGCTCGGTTAAAAAGGCAAGGGCTTCATATGAAAAAGCTGCAGGAGTACATTCTCTGGCCTTGAAGGTGTGAAGCCAATGTACACAAAAATCAATCCTGCCTCATCCCAAGGATTTATAGTGAAAAAAAACTTAAAGGAATTAAAATGCATTAAAGGAAACTAAAAAACAAACTAAACTTGTAAACCAAGTGTAAACAATCTTAAAACTACTAATGCAAAAAACACACCATGTTTAACAGCATTACATTCCATTTCATGTTATTTGGTCACAAGGTGCTTCTTTTCTACATGCACCATTTTTAAGATTTAACAGTGGGGCAACAAAATTAATTTAAAATTATAACTATAACTTTAAGCTTCATATATACACACACACAAGCTATATATACAAGCAAGTGTTTTGGCTCATATCCTTATAATTTCACATGATAAATCAGTCTAACATTACATTACATCTTCACCAATAGCGTAATATTTGTATTAAATGTACAGAATGTCCAGCACTTTGAAGGTTTGAATCTTCAAAGAAAACAATTTGTAAATAAATTGTGGAAAAATCATATCTTGAAGACAAATAATTATTCTTCAGCACTTTACATGTCAGTACTCTGATGGTAAATCCTCCCCCATACCTCCTGGATCTTCTTACACCATTTGTCGGCATTGCCATTGGGATCCATTAAATAGTAAGTCCTGTTTGGCTGCAAGAGCAAAAGATAAAAGGTCTAGATTAATAAGGATCAGAAGTTTTCATTGCGAAAAAACAAAATGGCACTACACTGACACCACTGCTTGGTGCCACTACAGTGTATAAATGGTGTTAGTGTGTATGATCTGAATCTTATGCATTGGATAGATTTTGGCATCCTGTAAGTGATTTTGTAAACAGGGTTTTGATTTTTAAGTTTATTAGGTTGTGGAAGACCACTTTTTATAGTGATAATGCTTTCAATAAACTAAAATAATTTTATAATTTTAATACTTATAATATTTAAATTTAATAAAAAAAATATATATATTTTGTTTGTAACTCCCACAGTCCAAAAAAATTATTTGGATCAAGGTCAATTGGTTGCTTTAAATTGCCCCTTTATAGTCTGTGTGTGTGTCCAGTGATGTATTGATGCCCTGCACTGGGTGTATCTGCCCAGTGACTGAAACATTCTCCTGGATGGGCTTGTAAATCATTGGTTGGAAAATTAGCAAGAATTAAACAAATAAAGTCATTTTGGATGGGAAAGGCTTTCCTTACATGTCTAAACATACAATATATTCATTATTAGCTGTTTGTTTAAGGTAAAACAATGTGGATAAAATAGTCTTTGCTCTCAGACGTGTAAGAATTTTATGTTGAAGTTTGTGTTTATGTTTTTATTTGTGTATCTTAGGAATTTTTCCTTGCAGGTATTGAGTGCAACCATTTGTTGTTAGGAAATTAAAAGTTTAATACTTTCAGTTTAATTTTGCAGACTAAAAATGTTGTGTACTGTGTCACACTGAATTATTGCTTTAGGCATTTCAAACACCTTGTCCAATCTATGTGCACTTTATTGAACATATGTAACTTAATCCAAGGTGTATGTATAAATTCAGCATTCATTTGTTGTTGCACAGTTAAGGTATTCATCCTTTAAGTCTTTATTAGTGCTCACAAGATTTTGCCTACAGGATGCTGGTGTAGCACTGATGTGTCTGATCTAATTATACCAGTGCAAAAAATCAACTTCAAAACCACAACGTCAATGCCATTGCAGTGTTGAGAATGACCTGCCACGCAAAACATGCCTAATATTTAGAACAGAGTAAAGGAGACAAAAGTAGTATGTACAGTTATAGATGAACTACAGTATTTGTATATGGTAAGACATAATGAGCAATAAATATAAAAACAAAGTTTGCCTAATAAAGTAGGTGGTTAATGTAAAGTGAATCATGTAGTGTGCACTACATACTGACTGAGTAATTTTCCATGCACTGATGAATTTAAACGTTGGTTAAATTGTAAACTTTAAAATTAAGTTTTACCGTGTGAACGAAGAAAGTCTTGAAGTTCTTAGCCTCCGGTCGCAATTCTGAAGACCATGGTATTTCACCCTTGAGAACTTTATTCACAGGATCAACATAGTATAGGTGTGGTCCTTCAGTGAGTAACAACTGCCTCCGACGAGCAAATAAACCCTTTTATACACAAAAATTTAATAATAAATGTTATCATGCATGCTGTAGCCTAAAAAATTCTATAAATACTATATTTACATGTAAATATATATATAAAAAAAACTTCAAAATATTTATTTTTATGAAGATCAGTATACAAAATATTTGGACATTTTTAAATGTTTAATTTCTTATTAGAATCTATTTCACTGATCTGTTCATAAAATAATAAGGATGCACCGAATACTTACCAAGTGAAAATGGCCAAAAAATAAAATCAGGTGAAAAGACAGAAATAATGCTTTTACCTTTCTCTAGTTTTATTTTGCCCTGTAATTTTTATTTTATGAGTCACCAAAAGCACCTTCACATTTCTTGGCTTATTCAAACCAAATGTAGCCAAAAGCCTCATCTTTAACAAACATTACACTAAGGCTTCTCACACATACCCAAAACACACACACACACACACACACACACACACACACACACACACACACACACACACACACACACACACACACGCACGCACGCACGCACGCACGCACGCACGCACGCACGCACGCACGCACGCACGCACGCACGCACGCACGCACGCACGCACCCAGTCCCAGAGAACTAAAAGGGGAAAATGAAATACTTGTTTTTACCCATTTATGTAAATTGATATGGTCATAGTGTATTGTATTTTGGGGTGCAGCAAATATTTTAATACATTTACTTATGTATTATATAATTACATATGTACAAACAAATTTATTTCTTATATATTTAGAGGGCAGATAATTTATAATTTTGTAGGCATGTCTGCTAGGATGTTAAACATTAATAAATTATAGGTTATTTGGGGCTTGTTTTAAAATATTATATTATTATATATATTATTATTCACCTTAGGTGAAAGTAATACAGAAATATAGAATGTTGTAAAGAGTTTACAAGTACATGCATAACTGGGTCTCTGGCTATGCTGTTCATCTGAGAACTGAAACGGGTTCAAAAGAATGCTTTCTTGCAGAACCTCAATTATTTCATGTCTAAGTAAATGTTATTCTTTTTAGGCCAAAAGCTTCTATGTGTTAAGGAATCATGAGAATGTGAAGGCTACCTCTGTGATAAGCTTGATGTAGGTCGTTGAGGATACTGTAACTCCAGGCCATGTCAGGCTTTTCTAGATCAAAGCGGACCATGTTGGCATGATTCCTATCTAAAGACGGCAATGCAAACAAAGGTTTAGAGTCTAATTATATTCTTTTGCACTTCTTCCTATTTGGAAGCCTTTTTTTGCGAATAGTCGTGTTCTAACTGACACACGAGGCAATTTCTTATTATGCATTTCAAAGTTTTGTTCAGATAGACTGTTAGTGTGATCTGTTTCCTGGATCACTGTGAACAATGACTTATGTAAACTATACTTAAATCCTTAACGATCACAAGAAGATTTGACATAAAATTATTGTTAAGTATATATCATTTGATAGTGGATGTTATTCGGGCTATGTTTTTCAATTTGATTTCGGCTTGCAAAAATTCAGGTTCTTATTTACTGCAAGCTACTTTTTTAAAGTAATGTAAATCTCTCTATAAATTATTTAGCAATTTTCTTCTTACTGCCGGCTTCTTTAACTTTTTCTAAATCACTGCATTTGTGCAGAGAATGCATATACATAGTCTACACCAACATGTCGATTGCGGTCGACTTGTCAATTTTTGAGATGTGCACTGTTCTTGAAAAAGAAAAACAGAAAAATAAGTTCAGAAACACATTATACCTGACTGACGTTCAAAGTCAGCGCATTGTGTGAACTGAGATTTTCTGTAGCCTGGGTGTGATTTAGGAAGCGAGAGAAAATTATTTAAAGTGTTTAAAGTTTTTATTACTATTAATTATGGTTATGAATTGGTTACTCAGACTTTCCACCCAAATAAATGATGAACAGAACAGTGGAACTCCAGTGGTACACTGATATAATATGGTGTAATTAACCATAAAAACCATAACCAGTGCTGTGCAGAGATCTAGTGAGAACTGCAGCCTAATCCTAAATATTTGGAGGCAGGACTTCAACCTTCTGTCTGTGCTGTCTGGATTTAATGGGCTGTGTTTGGGGCATGATTTTTGTTTTCACCACATCCTTTAAATCAGCAGGATCCCTACCTTCACATGGCAAAATAGAAACAATAAATCTAATGCTCTTCCTTATTGTGCACTTGCCCTCAACAAATTCAGAAATAGCTTGCCTTCCTTTTGTCAACTGGTCCCATCTTCAGAATCAAGTTGTTTTGCACAAACTGGTGCCTTAAAACAATAAAATCTAATATTAATACAGCAGGACAAAGTAAAGCAAAAAAAAAACACTAACCAATAAACAACAGCAAGCAAATATAACAGGTAAACACTTAATTATACAATAAAACCAAAGATGCATTTTTATAACTAAATTTATGTTTTATGTATGTTTAAATAAAACTAAATCTGTATATTTATGTAGTTTCAAATAACATTGCTAGATACTTTGTTATGGGCATGTGATATGCAAGTGCAAGTACAAAAAACCTTTTTAAAATGCAAGTACAAAAAAACCTTTTGATACTTACCATGGGTTTCTGCTGGTTTGCTTTTGCAGTAGCAGCTGCTTTTCCACACCTGAGAACTGTAGGTCCAGCTCAAATGAGTTATTGTCTAGATCATGGACATACTGTTCGATGTTACTGGTGGCCCTATTTGGGAGCAATTTAGCTGGCACCGAAAGAGTTTGTGAAGAACTGGAGTGAACCATTTCCATGTTGCTAAACTGGCTCAGAAGGTCATCATACTGGGCAAAAAGGAATATAAAAGCAAATAGATTTTTGTTTTGTAGTAAAAAGTCAGCACTTCAATGTAAAGGAGTCTAAGTGATACAAAGTTTGGTTGGCTTTTGTGACCCCATGACTCATGTGATTAATAATTTTGCTTATACTTATCTATTATTTCCACCTTTGCATGAACCTTTGACAGTACATTCTAAATAAGTCCTTATTCTAATTCTGGGACTCAATTTAACCTACTTTCAGTTTTCAACAGACCAGATTTAACTATAGAGATAATTATTATATTATTTTACATATTAGCAGTATAGCAGCAAGGGGTCTCTAAGAGGCAGGCTGAAAAATTTCTCCTGCAAAAAAAAGAAAAATGTTGGTGCACAGTCGGTCACATTAGCCTGTGAACATTTTGGTAATTGATAATCCTTTCTCCAGATAAAAAGTACATAACATGGCCTAAAATAATGTTGCTTTTTCTCCAGTGATTTCTCCAGCTGGAGTTTTACCTATTAGAAAACTACTTTTTAATTCTGTAGCATATACAGTACTTTTTTAGACAATGCATTTTTTAAAGTTGCCACAGCAAATAAAAGTTACACTGTTTTAAGTAAATGAAAAATAAGACATCACTGACATAACTACCTGATTTAAGCAAATAGTTGTTAATAAATAAAATGTTATGCATAATGTGCAATAAATCAGTAGACGTGTCACTTGCCATTCCCTTTAATCCCAGGTGCTGTCTGACTTTTTGTGAATTGTTATTTTAAGGTCGGGACATGCCCCGGTTTGCCAACAACAACCCGCCCCCAGACGAGCCAGGAAGTGCCACAAAAATTTGTGTTGGCAGGAGTTGGTGTGGGCCCACGTCGGGCTTTGGTGAGTTGTGGCTGTGAATAAGCAATCATCCACCAATGCAAAATTTAGGGCAGTGACGGAAATAAACAGCACAGTTAAAAGGGCTGTGTAATAATTGTAAATAGCAGAATTTTGAGTGCAAAATTCTGTGCAGAGATAAAGGTTAGTTCTTGCCCTCACCAGAATGACCATAAAAAAATAGAAATCAAGACAGGACCTGGATAGTTAAAGGAAGTATTATGATAGGTCTTGTGGAAGAAGTTCAAAGACCAAAAATAACTTGGATGGACAACATCCTGCTACAAGCCACGTGGGGCATTGGTAAAAACTTTTGAGCAGCTAATCATTGCAAAGCAATGATGGCTTATAACATTACATGAGTGGATGAATAGGAGGATTGGGTTATCCAGCAGGTGTGCTTAAGTAGCCAGTTAAATGTGGCAGATAAATGTGAGATAGAAAATTGCAATTTTTATATATATATATATATATATATATATATATATATATATATATATATATATATATATTTCAACAACTGTGACATAAAAAGTTCTTTTTTTTCAAAATTGATTTCATATCTTTTTTAAAAATATGAAGCAAGCTAAAATAATGTAATGAATTTGGGCTACTTTAGCTAAATAAAGAAACAGAAGCTCATTTGTGCTATTTTTGTATTTCATTTTAAATTAAATAAATTAACCAGATACACATGCTGCAGTAGTGACATCAGTATTAGTTAGTGGGGGCTTTAGCTCCCCTGCCCCGGAGGTAAACCTTGAAATAATGTTATTAACTTACACTTCAGATCCCATTAATCCTAATTATTAATAAGGTTTAAGATAATTTGGTAGATATCTTACAAACTTTAGGATAACCCAACAACATGCAATACATGTGTCTGGTTATTTAGTTAGTTGGTTGAGATTTTATTGTTGCCTTTCTTCTTTGTATAATGTGCATTTTGTTAGCAGGTGCCTGATTGTAAGGGCGTTGATATAATATTGTTTTATTGTGGATATCACTGCATTAAGTTATATTAAAGCAATAAGGAATGAGAGGGTGTGCATTATTGTGAAAAATACAACAACATTTTTTAAACAAAATTGTTAATATACTGGTCCTTTGTGATGTAATGAAATCCAGATTTTTAAAGTGAATATTGACTGATGAGTAATTGGGTACCGGCTTAGTGCTATCATAAATTGGCTTGCTAATTATACCAATCTGTATTTCCATGTGTAGTACTTGATTTAAAATAATGTACATCACACATTGATATGAATGTGAAGCGGTCAGAAGTGTGCATTATTGTCAATAATGTCACGGCTGGACAAGCAGAGCAGCCAATCAGATTTACAGATCGGAACGACCCATTTTATAAAAGACATATCTTGAATATTGTTTGACATCAGGAGCAGCTCAAACACAAACTGCATTTATTAACAATTTAGTGCAGAGTTGAAATATTAACAATATTTTGACATGCATGTGTTTTTGCATAAAAATGCTATATCACCAGTTGACATACTATGTGATTATTTGATGTGAAACTTGCTTACATTTCCATAGAACTCCTCTTCATCCTCAGCCATTGGCGGCAGGTAGGGAGTGAGCTTTGGTGGAGTCTGAAGGTGAAGGTTATCCCATGAGATGTTCTCAAAAAAAGTATGGGTTCTTAAAGGATTGAAGCCCCCCATCTCCTCACAGCCAAGTCGTCTGGTTGGATCTGAACACTGATAAGGCAAAGACAAATTAGAAATCATGCTGATGACAGAATGCAGATCAATTATCATCAAATTCAAATAAACAAACCAAAAGCTTCTCCACCAGGTCCTTAGCATTTGGAAAGAATTTGTCAGGAAAGTCATACTCCAGCTTTATTATCTTCTGAAAAATCAAATACTTATTTCTGTTACAAGAAACAAAGGAAACAAAGATAAATCAGAAATATCTAGTGTCCTACTACAGTATTCCTACTTTTTCAGTACTTTAATACAGCAAGACAACAAAGCAATTTCTTATTTATACTGTCACAATGTAGCAAACATGTTACGTGACTGAGTTTCTTTTTAATTTGTCAGACTCTTTACACAAACAAGTCATAAACACCACAAGCATTATGCTTCCTGTTTTTTTCACACCATGAGTTTTTTCCTCCAATTAAAAAAATGTGATTGCAAAAAGCAATGCTGCTTCACAGTTACAGTGTTGAGCTCTGTGATGTCATTTTACAGCAATAATTATATAAAAAAGAACAGTAAGAATGTTTGTGACTTACGCTGCTCTGAAGGGGGGTAACCCCGCCACCAGTTGGTAAATTATACATCCCAAAGCCCAAAGATCTGAACTGAAAAGTGAGATACTGCTTCATTTCTAATAGGTTCACATTGTTTCAAGACTTTATACTGTACAGTTTGAATTGAGTGATTATTACCTCTTACAGGCGGATTTTTCAGTTAGGAGCTCTGGAGAAACATACTGTGCAGTTCCGACAAAAGAATTAGCTCTTGCTGCAGGGCAGAAAAAAAAAATAGTTGATTTTTTTTCTCCATTCCGCTGGATCTGCATTTTGCTAATGATATTTGTATATGCAAAGTTTTAAATATGTCATAAAGTGTTGCTCTAAAGTTTTTAAAGCCTTAAGGATTTCTGTATTTCTACTTAAATTTAACCTTATAATAAAATGTTGGGCAGATAAAGCAAACCAATTTGAACAAATAAGACAAAATATTAGATCTGCATTTATTTATTGAAGAAAATGAACCAATATATCATATCTGTGTGTATGTGAATCTTTGCATTCAGCACCTGGCATGAACCCCTTCTGAGAAGTGTACTAGTTCAAATTACATTGACCGGTGAAATGCAGTAGTGGCAATATCATGGCGTGGGCATGTTTAGTTACATCTGGGCCAGGACAGCTTACCATATTCAATGAAACAATTCATTATAATTCATACCAGCAAATTTTTCTTCTGAGGTCCTTAGAAGTTTCCTTTGTTCATGCCATGATACACCATTACAAACATGTATGAAGATCAGACCACCTTTAAAGGTTCTCTGACTCTGCTGACTTAAAATTACATACCTTGCCACTAACATATGTAATACTGGGTCATCATATTTACAGTTTTTTTTATTTATTATTATTATTTTATGAAGAAATATCAAAAATCCTAAATGATATAGTAACTCTCAAGCACCACTGTATGTTATGGTAAAACACACATTTACAATGTTTCAGTAAATGTTTTCAGCTAAAATAATGCTGAAAAAGACATTTGTAAGTAATAAGTCACAGTAAAATGAAAACATTTTAAGAACAAAGGGATGCAAAGGTATCAGTTTTCAACGTGAACTTAACATTCCATTACTTTGAGAAGACGAAATTTGCTTTGCCGTTCCAAAATCTGTGATTTGAATATGCATCTCCTCATTTAGTAAAATATTCTCTGGTTTTAGGTCCCTATGCAGAAAAGAAATAAGGTCAAAATACAACAAATATAGAAACAGTCATTTTTAAGGAGCAATTTAAAACATAATATTTACCTATGAATAATGCCTATTGAGTGCAGATATTCAAGAGCACAAACTATTTCTGCAGTGTAAAACCTCGTGCAGGTTTCATCAAAAGAACCGATCTTACGGATGTAGCGAAGCAATTCACCATTCCGGGCATAACCAAGTCCAAAATCTGGGACACCTGGGTTAAGAAGCATTACAAGAATGCTGCACTAAAAGCCCAGTAAGCTCAACTAATTACATTAAACACAGGCACAGTTACAGCAGATAAAAGGATACATAATTTCTCAGCATCTTGAAATGTAAAGAAGAGCTTCACAAAAAAGGGATGGTCTATGTTTGACAAGATGTCTCTCTCTCTTTTGACATAATGCGATTTATTTTCTCTTCTGACATACAGCTTTTCCAGAATCTTGACTGGAACAAACAAAATTGTAAAAGACTGCTTTGCAAGTTTGCAGTAAACAAAAAAATCAGGCATTTGTTTCATATAAAAAACAAACATGTGACATGATGCCAGACAAAAATCTTAATATCACTTTAAATGATGTATTACCTTTAAAATCAGTAACACTGAGAAAGAGGTTGGAGTATTTCACAAGAGTAAAGATTATGATATATATACAGTACCCATTAAAAGTTTGGATGCACACCTCCTTTTGACTCCACTTACCCATAAAGAACAGAACCACTTTGTAATTCTACAATTTCAGACTGTAGTCCATCTTTAATCTGTTCACTAATGGTCATTAATAACAATATCAATATACCACCATCCAATCAAACCTGTTCTGTGGTGGTCCTGACAAACAGAGAACCAACAGGGTACTAACAACAAAAAGAAAACACATGTACTACAGTCTGTAATTGTAAAACTACAAAATCCATCAATATTGTAGGTGGAGAAAATACAAAAGAAGATGTGTCTAAACTTCTGACTGCTACTGTAAAAACTGTAGCAGTAAGAAGTTTAGACACATCATATTCACAAATCTTCTTTTGTCTTTTCTCCACCTACCATATTGGTGTGGATGATGTGTCTAAAATTCTGACTGCTACTGTAAATACTGTAAAAAAAACTTTTAATGAACATTTGTAATAAAAAAAAAAACATATATTAATAAATATGCATTACTTGCATATTCCTTCCCTGTAGATACGTCTCTTGCTAGAACAACCTGAAATAACATAAAACATGTTATTCCAAAGTACATGTACTGTATACTGGTTAGCATGTAAATCCAGCTGTTTCTTAAAACAGGGATATTACAAAACTGGAATTTTCCTTAATAAAATTTAAATCACAGGGTATTGTACCAAAGGATGAAATGAAGCATGGAAAGTGAGTCAACTCACGGTTGAGAAAGAGCCCTCCCCAAGGATTTTGCCAAACTTAAAGTCCTCTGGTCGTTTCTTGTGCTGCTGAAGGGTAAGTGGACTGTGTGGTGGGCAAGTTTCGGTGATGGCGGGCTCCATACTGACGGCTTGAAGTTTCGTTTGGCAGTTCACCATGGAAAGAGTAGAAGACCAAAATGGCACACTGATCTGAGTGAGAGCAGCATCATACTGTGAGAGAAACAGGAGAAAAGCATCTCACTCAACCACGTAAACACACACCCGCTCGCTACAGGAACAAAAGCAGCTTTTGGTGTCGGCACAGCAGCTGATAAACTCGAGGGCTGGGTTTGTTTGTGTGCATGGTTACAGGTGTTACACTGTGCCAAAAATTTCCAATGGCCATTTAGGGAGTGGGAGAAGCAACCGGATCAACCCATAAATAAATTACTCATAATGATTATGCTAATTTTCATAATACAGATGCATAGATTATCCATGAAAAGTCCTCCATTTTGAAAAGTTGCAATAAAGTATAAAAGTTGCTCGCATTAATATTTTACAAATTGTTCGCTAGTCATTTAAAAGATCCAAAAGAAGAATTTAATAAGAAAGTGATGCAACACACTATGTGATCTATTATAAAAATTGTACATCAACAGATCAGTGCCATGCCAGTAACTTTTCTAACATCCCTTCTAAAACGTTGAAAACCAAAACAAGTATAATAGGTAGCTTGGATTATACTTTTAAAGCCCTTAAACAACACATTAGATCCTATATAATATAAAATCAAAAAAAAAACATTAATCTAACAAGTCATGCATATTAAGGAAGCCCCACTTCCCTACATCAGGCTGATCATTGCTCATTTGTTTGTACATGTAGCAAAACAACACAAACCAGAGTTATGTTATTGATGTACCAGGCTGGTACTTTCCAAACACCTGCCTTTCAAAGCTGCACTTAACAACCATCACCTGCTTAACCACTGAAACTAGAGGGCCGTTGCTCCTTAAACACACTTTGCTCCTCACTTAAGGAAATAAACATATTTAGGAACAATATAGGCTGTTATAGTTTACCACAAGAATGTGTATATAATTATAAATATAAACAAGAGCTCAAAGAGCTGAAGCGGCCTATTAACAAAATGTCTTAGATGCGAAGACATAATGAAACTGTGAGTGAGGTTTATATTATAAAAACATTTTAATAATAAAGATGTTACAAAACAAACTACTAAAAAGACACATAGTGGCCATCGCAGAAGCAGAGAATAGTCCATGCTCACTCCTTATTGGTGTATAATGTGTTGCTTTAGGGTTCCTCCAGTGTTCCACTTTAGTATTCCTGTTCTGGCTGGTGCCGAGCATAAGTATGGGTAAGAACCCTTTTTGCTTCATTTATTTTCGGTAAACTACACATACTTCCTGAGGTAAAGTTTTTGGGCTTACGTAGTAGTAACAGTAGTGTTACACCTGAAGTGTGTTTTGCGTGTAGGGGTTTGCTTTGAGGTATGATTATGGTATATATGTGCCCAGAGCCCAGAGGAAAACCATGCGGACACAAGGAGAACATGGAAACTCCACCCAGATTGGGATTTGAACCAGGAATCCCTAGTGCTGAGAGGCGAACGTACTAACCACTAAGCCACCATGCCTCACAAGAGAACATGTCAAGTAAAATAAAATTCAAGTGGAAAATAACATGCAATAAACTGTAAGACAAAACGAATTACAAAAGTAGATAAGCATCGTTTGAAGTTATTATATTTACATGTAATTGAGATCCCTATTCAGCTATACAAGCATTAAAATTATTTGAGAAAAATTTTATAAAAAAAAAAACAAAAAACAAGATGCATCACTATGCTCATTGCTATCTTACATTCCAACAACAGTCTATTTTCATGACTTCTGCGTGCATCGTTTAAATAGCAACAGTGCTTGCAAATATATCAACCCTGATGGGCATCGTGAAATGAACAGGAAAGCAGGATTCAAATTGGTGCCCCCCCCCCCCCCCCCAATAAGCTAATACTAGCATGTACTTCCTAACAAATAAAAAGCAATTCTATAATAACCCCATTCAGGTTGGCAATACTACATCCCCAAACATACATGAAAAATTACGTAAAAAATGAAAAACCATGGGAACAAAGTTCATGTTTCAACAAATAGTTCATGTTTGTTGCGTTTTGTGTTTAAATAAAATATTTAAAAAACAACATAGTTATCAGGAAATGGCATTAACCACATAGAAATGTTACTTTCCCTAAAAATTAAATTTAACAAATGAAACAAGAAATGTTGTAAACAAAATAATATAATTCCCATAGTTCCATTTATAAACTGTCCAAAACGTAAAAAAAAAAATATACAGTATAATCTCTTAAACATTTCTAATTAAACATGCAAGACATCTTAACATGTCTTTTGCCCTTGAAGACGCCACAATCTCGAAATATCTATTTGGATAAAAGGTCAGTCATTGCAAATGAAATTTGTTAAAAACAGAGCTGCTCATAATTCAAGCAAAACCCTGAATTTGTCATGACCTAAGCTTCCAAATCAACTTCTCCAAAATCTCTCCCACCATACATAACCCTGGTTTCACAAATGACACACAGCTTAAACGCTCTGATCAGATCACAAATGCTGCCCATCCAGGAAATTAACTCTGTGGAACATCAGGTAGATCAGACCTTTCTTGACTGAACAGGCTACTCAATTGTAAGCCTAAGCTCACATCTTCTCCTGGCTCAACTACAACTGATCCAAAACTTGACTTGTGTTTAACCAACCCAAGTAAGATCATCTTACTGCACTAGTCGTTGCGCTTCATTGGCTTCCTGTAGCTGCCTTCATTCAGCATAAGGCACTAAATATGGCCTACAGGACAATCTCTGGATCTGCTCTATTTTTAAGAGACACACTCTGACCCGATTACTGCAATTTAGTGATAAATGTCACCTGGTGCTTTAACCTCAGCATGGTGCTATTTCTCACTCCATATTGTTCACCATGGCTAAAAGGTGAAATTATCTTCTCAACTCTGTAATGCTGTTAATTGTGTAAAAAACATCTTTAAAAAAAAAACAACTCAAAACTTCCTAAAATACTTGCTATAAAACACACGAAAAATTGTCTGCTAAATGACCGAATGCAAATTCGAAATAAAAGATGCATTATGTTAATCAGATGTGTTCTTGTAGAATACAGGTGTTAGATCTATATTTTATATAAATCTAAATTTCACATCGGTATGTATTACAGTAGTTTGACCATGCAAATTTATAAATGTGCAAATCAAAGAATTTTATTTAAAAATTAAATAAAATATATTTAAATTAAATAAAATTTATTTAAAAATTAAATAAAACATAAATTGACACAAGTTCCTACTTTTAAAAATATAATAAAATATAATAACATTTAATTTAGTTTATCCAAATTAGGAAAAAAAGGAATTTGAGACATGTACTTTTATTTTCAATACGCCGTCCTTAATCTTACTACAGTAACTGTACAAACATCATCTGACTTATCCAAACACATAGCATTAATTTTAATATAGATTATAGATAATCATAGGCTGTGTCTAAAATCACCTAGGGAAACCCTGTAGAACAATGATAATTTCCATATACACAGTAAGAATTAAATATTAGCTAAAAATTGCCTAGATGACCTGAATTGGAAGCAATTATAAAATAAGCAGCAGCAGTGAATCTATCAATGAGTCAACAGAAGCTGAATCATGTGATAAAGTAGAGAAAGAAAAAAATGGCAAAAAGTGAGAGGTCGACCATTTCTGAGAATAAGTAAGAAACAACCACAAAAACAGATAAGAGAAAAACATGATTTTGTCCTTTACCAAGCAGTGTTAATATTTAAATTTAATAACAGAACTGTGGTGGTGTGACAGTTTAAAATATTTTTTGCAACATTGAGGCTGTAGTGCATTCGAGGTTGTGTAGATACTACTTTGTGTTGGCTTTCAGATGTTTATGCAATATTTGAAGTTAGAGTTAAGAGTAATATTGCACTTACAACAAAAAGTGCAATATTACAAAAGGCAAGCCAGTGCTATTTTGAAATAATAAAATAATAATAAATTAATCATAAGATAATGATGTAAGTAAACTGTCAATATCAATAGCATGTGCCAAAACCAAATGTAAACCAAGCATAGAACTATCTTATAACTATCTTTGTAGTCCATGACAAGGGATCCATTTATATTGGATCCTGTGTCATGGACTAGAAAGATAGTTATAACTGCAAAAAATACATCTACACTTAGATGGATTGTTTGTATTAAGCATAGAACTTTAAAAAAAAAAGCTGGTTATAACAATCTTGTTGAATATATATAATTATTGTAATAAACTTGAATCGGTTTTCCACCACAGCCAGAAGAATGAGGTTAACAAACATAGCAGTCACTATGAAAAAAGGCTTTATGTAAAGCTAAATATTTAAAGGTATTATTAAGGCCAGCAGCCAAATTATATGACCAGCAGCCAAAGAAATCAGATACAATTTATTTCACTAAGATGCAGGCAGTAACATTCAAACTCAGCCATTTGCTGAATATAGTGTATATTTACATTCATACAACAATATTTAAACTCAACCTTCCAGTGAAGCGCAATGTTTAAAAATAGACTGCAGTTAGGGGTCAGGTTACTTATAAAGGAGGTTCAAACCTATAGCTAGAACCTAAGTGAAGATTCAAGTTGTAAATAATGTGCATGGATTAAAATGTGAAAGCAGATTTTTTTAGTTTATCATGTCTCAGAGATGCTATAGATCGAGCCATGACCAACTGCTTTGTGTGTAAAGGGCAATATAGCAGAGAGCATACAAGGTACCACCATAAGGAAAATGGAGTAAAACACAGTTGATAGCAAATGTGGAAGATTTTAGTTTCACAATGTAGTGCACAGAATCAACTGATATGGTGTTTGACAAGACAAGACTGGCAATATCGATACAAAAAGGTGCTGATGACACCTGTACAATGCTTGCAAAAAAGTGGTTGGTGAGGTGTGGCAGGATAGAATAGAAGTTAATGGGCTGGGCTCCATGCGAGATCTTACAGATTTTTTAACATCCTGGTCTCTATAATTTCCCATTAAATGAGTGCAGTTATACTGATACAATGATTAATATAACAGAATTTAGTATAACAGCAGGAGCGCTAATGTGATATTGCATTTATACAACAGTTTTATTCACTGGTTAACAGTTTTAGTGGTTAGACTGTTAGGCCATGTGTGATTTTGTAAATTTCAAAATGATTTCTAAAAGGTCCACAACAAAACAAAAGAAAGTACTTATACAGCATCAAATTATTTACCAGATTTACTTTAAGTAATCATTCTTAAAGGTGTGTAAATGCAGTAAGTAAATATTTTTTTAAATACCTGGGCAGATGCTCATCACACTTAATCCTGACAATAAACCAAATTTATTAATGCAGACACACACACACAAACAAATAGAAGATTTCCCTCATAATAACTAAAGAATAAATAAGAATTATGTGTCTAACCATCCATATAAAATGCATCATGGACTCATTAAAGCACAAAGCAAAGAATATTTAGCACTAGGGATTCCTGGTTCGAATTCCAATCTGGGTCGTGGGTTTCTTCCGGGTTCTCCGGTTTCCTCCCACAGTCCAAAGAAATGGATTAATTGAATTTTTCCAATTACCCCATATACAGTGTGTTTGTGTGAGTGAGTGTGCCCAGCTATAGACTGGCACCCTGTCCTGGGTGTATTTGCCCAGCGCCCGAAACGTTCTCCCCTGGATGGGCATGGGGATCCCCACCCGACCCTAGTAGAGGATAAAGTGGAAGATAATGGATGGATATATATATATATATATATATATATATATATATATATATATATATATATATATATATATATTCAGATTGTAAATTACAATAAAACAATTGCATAAAAGAGTAAAAGCAACTAGTATTATTTAGTAAGTTCGTAATTTAAGATATAAACACAATTTGACTGGAGGAGCATCGATTTGTTTCTTTTAGGTTATGTAGTACGGCCAGTACACGATATGTTTGTGAATTTGAAACTGAATGTATCTAAGATAACGCGACACTGCGCTTTATCGTCGTGTTTGCTCGTAGCAGACCGCTAACTGAAGAAGTAAAAGCCATGGTTGTTATCAGCGGACAGGCAGCACCAAGTTCACAGTGGTGTGCAGAACGCACCGGCGTTTTATTTGGTTAAACCCAGTGATCCAGTTGAGTTCAGCAGACCGAGCTGGTGAACTGGTTAAAGACCCGAGCCGCAGGCTGCCACTCCCCAGGCTAATTAGCTTATCAAGGAGCCCGCTAACAACAAGCGTAACGCGCAGCCAGTTAAGCGTAGTTAGCACATCCTGAAACTAATCCTGAATACATCGTTAAAGCGTTCAGATGAAAACAATACTCATATCTTGACAAGTATACTCACTCTTTGGCTACTGGTCTTTGCCATGCCGCTTCAGCGCCTGCATCCTTCAACGTCACTGTTTACACTGTAACGCAGACCTGGCGCGTGAGAGCAGCAGAGTATGGGAGGCCAACGAGGTCAGAATTAAAAACCCTCAAGAACCTCAAGTGAACTAAAACTGTGTCGTCTGCTTAATTATGAGTGCTAGTATGAAACTAATAAGCACTGGTGATGCAACAGGTGAAGCAATGGGGCTTTTTACATTATTACATACATTTTGCCTACTTTGTAGTAGGCAGTAAGCTATCTTGGACGCTGTCCAAGTCGTTAGAAGTGTATGATCACCTGATCTACACACCAACAAGAGACTGTTTCATAACAGAGGTTTAGAACATTAATGTTACTTAGTGCTGTCAAAATGAACATGTTAAACATCTAATCTCATCTCATTATCATGTGCTTAATCCTCAGCTAGGGTTGCGTTTTTGGCGCTGCGCAGATACACCCATTCCTGGGCATACACACACACACACACACACACACACACACACACACACACACACACACACACACACACACACACTATATGCAATTTAATAAGAGTCAATTTAAAGCAGCCAAATCACCTTCAATCCATGTCTTTAGACTGTGGGAAAGCCGATGCAGATACTCATAGAACATGGAAACTCCACCCAGATAGGGCTGCAAACCAGGATCCCCAACACTAAGAGGTGAACATGCTAACCCCCCCATGTTGAACATGTTGACACAAAATAATTTAAATTTCACTTTTGCTTGTGGTGTTTAGAAAGCAGTGGAAAAGTTGTTGAGAACAAAAAAGGCAGTGGGAATATCACCAGCCTCACTCTCTGAATTGGGAGATCAGTCCTAGAACATAATGTTGTCACTCCGTTATGTGCAGAATCCAAAAAGGTTGCTATGAGCATCCATGTGACTTGCTCACTTCCTTATGATGGAATTACTGTAAAGTTGTATATAGCTGAATACAACCTTTGTTGTAACCGTTCTTTAGATTCGACACTGTGAACCCCATAGTCTACTGAGCCATCTTTCCGTAGACCCAAAAGGTCAGCAGCAGCTTTAATACCTGTCATGCTGGCTCTTCTACACCATGGACAGTTTTGTTGAAAGCATCTTCTTAAAACACTCTATTAACCCATTACTCTGTGAAAACAGCAGAGCACTACATGAATTTGTAATACATAGCATTTTGCAGAACTATTTCTCTGATTGGAATGAAACTCTTCTCGAACTCCATGCTGGCTAAAGATACTGCTGGAACTGACTATAGTATGCAGTCTCTTAATAAGAGCAAAATTCCTAAGGTTAATAGCATCAAAGTCAACAATGAAAGGACAGTCCACATAGGACAGTGCAGTGAAAAGAACTGTGTGCAAACAGTTAAAAGCTGAAGTGGTACTATATTACTATAGTCCCAAAATCCTTCACAAAATGCCAATAGTATAAAGCCAGCAGGAGTTACTGTAACTCCAGAAGCAAGAAAGTGGAAATCAGCCTAAACTGTACACAGATGCATTCACACAAAGTTAACATTTACTGTTTATCTACCACTACACACCCAAAAGTGACCACAAAAACATAACAGATAATGTTTTCATGCACACCATAATGCTTTATGGACATTATCCAAATGAGCAGCTACGCACCCTGCCACAGGCAGTCTAAATATGACCCTGAAACACCAATAATCAATGCATTCAATTAAAACTAATAATGCAGCTGTATTTTGCTTACTTCCTCTGACCTGTTAGACATGTGTCATCTCTACATTATGAGATGTCAGCAATACTGCAATAAAAGTCCATGAAGGACAGAGTAGAGAATGTTTTGAAAAGTCAGTGGGTGCTGTAACTGGGCATGTTATCAGCAAGAGAGAGGGTGTTTCTCAATATGGAATACTTCTTATAGCCAAAAAGTTTGTTGTGACTATTGAATTTGAACGTGGATCCTCAGCTGAGAGGCGAACATGCTAAACACTAAACCTTCTTTTAAATATAACTTTAAATTTGTTTTGCAAATTGTCTTTTGCATACTCTTGCTGTATTCTGAGTTACTCCACAGCATGTTATTACTGTTGTATGATTCTTCTTTTCCTGAGACCTTCACAATACATTTTCAAATAAACAGAGTCATGCTGTTGTATGTCATGCTGAATGTGACCTGGCATCGTTGTTCTATAATATACATGAAAACATTGCGGCTTAATTCCAGTGAATGTCTTTCCAAAATAAAAATACAAGCTGCTGCATTAATGTTAACTTGTTATATACTGTGTATACAATAATGCAGCTTCTAAAACAAAGCTCTGCTATTCAGTAATCCTTAAAACATTGTCATTTTTTGTATTTTCTTAGGCCCATCAGATATGCAATCTCTTAAATGTCAATATAATTAGAAAACCTCTAAACTGTATCAATGTAGCATGTTGTGTAAATAATATGGAAAACAGATATAATTTGTTGAGCACAATATGTTTATTAACCATAAATGTAATTATATACATATAAAAAAGTCAAAGTAAACAGTATATCTCCATTTGACTCGGTGCATTCTGTAGTATTTTTACATCGACTTGACCAGAGATCAAGACTTTGGACCAAAGGGCTGGAAAAAACATTGGATCAGGTGCAGGAGCTACTGGAGGAAGAAGTAAAAGGATGACATACACTCAACCTGAAGCCGAGTAATAAGTACTTTGCCTGCTCTGCTTCCGGGAGTGACAGCACAGCAAGCTTACAGCAGAAAGAACCCAGTTCTGGAAACAAAACACCATTGAAACTATTTTTGTTAATAAAACAAGCTTCATATTACAATCATGTTTGATTATACTACAGTGTAGCTGTTTTTTCTTAACTACTGACATTTGTTGTTCTCTCAAATGTAAGTTGCTTTAAAGCATCTGCTAAATGAAATTTAACACTCTTTGAGTGCAACATGATGCAAAAATGTTTTTACACTCAGCTCAATGCAGTACTTACCACCTTGAATAGACCTTTGAAGCAAGAGCCTAAAAATGTAGCAAGAAAAATTATTGTTTTGCTAAATCTTCTGAAGATGGAACATGATGCTACACGTGATGTTACCACTTAGTGTTAGCACTTTAGGAACAATGTGCTAATCAATGAGCAGAGAAAGATTTGCATGTTTGGGACAGAACTGAGCCAAAGCCATTTATCCCAAAGGTGCAGGATGGAGTCTTTCTTAAATGTGATGAAGTTAAAATAGTTGACACAGCATTAATGGCCCACCACACCAAGGATGCTGGCTGGTACTCTAAAGGAAACTGAGCAGCACCTAATGCACATTTCAGTTAAATGGACCGTGTTATTAAAAGAAAGGGCACAGCCGTGGTCTAAACTGCGAGTTTAAGTTGTTGTCAAATATTAAATTTCAAATTCCAAGTTTAGTTATGTTTGTAAAACACCTTTTATTTATTTATTTATTATTATTATTATTTTTACAATAGTTAATAATCAGATAGGCGGCACGGTGGCTTAGTGGTTAGCACGTTCGCCTCTCAGCGCTAGGGGTTCCCGATTCGAATCCCCATCTGGGTGGAGTTTCCATGTTCTTCCCGTGTCCGCGTGGGTTTCCTCCGGGTTTTCCGGTTTCCTCCCACAGTCAAAAAACATGGATCAAGTTAATTGAATTCTACAAAAATTGCCCCATATAGAGTGTGTCTGTGTGAGTGAGTGTGCCCAGCGATGGATTGGCGCCCTGTCCTGGGTCTATCTGCCCAGTGCCCAAAACGTTCTCCCCTGGATGGGCATGGGGAACCCCCACCGCGACCCTAGTAGAGGATAAAGCGGGAGATAATGAATGAATGAATGAATAATAATCAGATCTTAACTTATTACCTTTCGTTTAATCCGCCAAGTCTCAGTGTGGAATTTATTCTTTTTAAGCAGCCAGGCAGCATTACCAGCACCAGTCATTTGTTCTTGCTACTTTGCCCTGCTTTCTTAGAAAGCACTTTTAATAAAACTGTGTCTATCAGCAATTTTCCTGCCTCTTGATGGACCCTGTCATGAAAGTATTAATTAAGTCAAAACTGGAATATATTTTTCAGTGGTGTTTGTAAAACTGACAAAACACAAATAGCAAATAATTACTTAAATATTGCCTTTCAGCTCTATTCACTTAGAAGGTGTTTTTACATCCAGCCAACAAAGGCAGGAGAGACTATCACAATGTCTGCTGCTAAAATAAAGCCTACAGCTACTAACTACTGCAGTTTAAAGCTATATTTGAAAACATAAACTCAAAATATATGTGCTGAATTCCATCTAGTGTGTACTGTGTGGCCAGTGTATCTACTTCCTTTCTGCAAGTGTACAAACAATTTGGGTTCCATTGGGTTGCAATGCCAGCTTACTAACTTTAAAGTGCTTTTTTTCTATATAATGTCATTATACTCTTAATTATTTTCTAAAACGTCTATATTTACCATGTCAAAAAGTAAAACATTGCTGACTCAGTGCATAATAATAGTTTGGTAGTTTTTAATTACTCTCACCTCTGATTGCAAAGAAAAAAGAAAAGAAAAAGATTTTCTTATTATGTATAATTTTCATTTGCAAAGTATAACAATGACATTGAAAAATAATGACTTTTTTGAGCATTTCCCCAAATAGTATCTTTCAATACTTTAACAGACAAATAAAAAGTTATATAAAATATAGAACTAAATACCTAATAAATAATAATTATAACTATTATAAAATAATTTTCTTTTTAGCTGGTTGCATTCATAATGCCCTTTTAAAAGATTTTTGTTAATGCTTGTTGTGTCTATGTACTAAAATGGTCTGATCTATTATCCAAATAAAATATGTTATACGTTTTGATTAATTTTTTTTTTGGTTTTGAAATAATAGCGTGTACTGTACGTGATATCATGTGTCGACGCTAACAGCAGAGGGCAGTAAAGCACTTCGCCGGTCGCAAAGAATTTCTATACGTTTTCATTTATTCATTCATTCATTATCTCCCGCTTATCCTCTATTAGGGTCGCGGTGGGGTTCCCCATGCCCATCCAGGGGAGAACGTCTCGGGCGCTGTGCAGATAGACCCAGGACAGGGCGCCAATCCATCGCTGGGCACACACTCACTCACACAGACACACTCCAAATGGGGCAATTTTGAGAATTCAATTAACTTGATCCATGGTTTTGGACTGTGGGAGGAAACCGGAGAATCCGGAGGAAACCCACGCAGACACGGAGAGAACATGAAAACTCCACCCAGATGGGGATTCGAACCGGGAATCCCTAGCGCTGAGAGGCGAATGTGCTAACCACTAAGCCACCGTGCCGCCCCTATACGTTTTCATTTGATTCGGTGGGGTTCCCATGCCCATCCAGGGGAGAACGTCTCGGGCGCTGGACAGATAGGACAGGGCGCCAATCCATCGCTGGGCACCATTTGATTACAGTATTAATAAAATATTGTTGCACACGTGCACGGTAGTACGTTCGCCTCTCAGCACTAGGGATTCTCGGTTCGAATCCCAATCTGGGTGGAGTTTCCATGTTCTCCCCGTGTCCACGTCGGTTCCCTCCGGGTTCTCCGGTTTCCTCCCCCATTCCAAAAACACGGATTAAGGTCAACTGAATTCTCCAAATTGCCCCATATAGAGTGTGTTTGTGTGAGTGAGTGTGGGCCCAGCGATAGTTTGGTGCCCTGTCCTGGGGGTGTCTGCCCGACCCTAGTAGAGGATCAAGCGGAAGATAATGGATGGATGGATGTTGCACGCACTTTATTTTGAATAAAAGTTAACTTAACATTAGTGAAAACACCAAAAACATAAAGTAAACAGCATGCAAGCCATTACAATGCAAACTCAGTTTTGAAATATGTGGTAAAAACAAGTGCTTCAAATCTATGTTAACTTATTAAGTAAGACTAGATACAATTCTTAATGTATTGTGAATTGCAATTACAGTATAGTGGTTACATTATATACATATATACATAATGTGTGTGTGTGTGAGTGAGAGAGCAGAGAAGTGCAGCAGAAAAGCCCCATGGGAAAGAGAAATCAACCACATTCAATTTTTAGAAAGAGGACAAAATGATGAAACGCTAAGAAAATGACATAAAAGAAAAGCACAATATATACCCGAAAACAATAATAACACTATAAAAATTCTCTCTTGCATTCATAAAGTTGGGCGGCACGGTGGCTTAGTGGTTAGCACGTTCGCCTCTCAGCGCTAGGGATTCCCGGTTCGAATCCCCATCTGGGTGGAGTTTCCATGTTCTCCCTGTGTCTGCGTGGGTTTCCTCCGGGTTCTACGGTTTCCTCCCACAGTCCAAAAACATGGATCAAGTCAATTGAATTCTCAAAATTGCCCCATATAGAGTGTGTCTGTGTGAGTGAGTGTGTGCCCAGTGATGGATTGGCGCCCTGTCCTGGGTCTATCTGCCCAGCGCCTGAGATGTTCTCCCCTGGATGGGCATGGGGAACCCCACTGCGACCCTAATAAAGGATAAAGTGGGAGATAATGAATGAATGAATGAATGAATTCATAAAGTTTTAAAATGGGAAAAGCACAAGATTATGGTCCAGTAAGAAATAGTGTAATAAGGTCTTAAAAATAAAGTGTTAAGAAAAATATGTGATATTTCTATTTGCAGGTAAGAGTTTCCTTTACATACAAGCTTTCTGAAAAAGAATAAGTGAAAGGTACACTGCTTGTAAGAATTAATGCATTGACATCTTTTGGTCAAAAAGAAGACACATGTGGATCACTACTCAGCTAGATGTAATATAGAGGAAGGTGGGATACCTTTAGTGTAGACCAGGTTGAGGTGATTATATTTCCAGTGGTGTGCCATGCATCTGTCTTCCATGACTGGGGTGATAATTTAAGTAATACATTGGAATAGAGGGTTTTTGTTTTTGTCAATTAAAACCCTATAGCTACATAACATAAGTGGATGATCGAGGAATGTACCCGAGCAGGACTGGAGCAAGTAACCCCCCCACTCCACCTCACAATGAACTTCACCCAGAGATGAGTATACTCCCATACCTGCGCCCTTGTACCAAGGACCGAGACAATGATTCTGTAAACTACAGCTTTTTGTAATTATTTAATTCACTATAATGAGACAAACATGTGTGCTCAAAGCCCGAGAATAGGAGGTCAAACAGGGAGGAATACTTGCTCAATAACCTTGTACTTTTAAGAGAGGGCTGCTTAGTACTGCCACACTGAACCTGTGCAGGGTTCAGACTTTCACCTCAGCTTAAAAGGATAAACATCTGGCAACCAAAACATGATGTCTGATTAATTATACTATATACTGACTGAATTGCAGGTTCTCCAAAAACTCTAGTTTTTAGAAAACCTCTAAAACAGGTTCTGCAATTAAACTCTCCACTATTTAAATGTTAGGTGATGTGAGTCTCCCAATTGCTATGAAAAAGTTGTGTCATCAACTGGCTTTAATCATGTCCATGCCTGGAAAAGCTTTTCATTTTTTTTCTGCAATTATCTATGATTTATTATAAAGACCTATAATTGATTCACACTAATATAAACATTGACCCCAAAAGTAACTTCAGTTCAAACATTCATTCATTCATTATCTCCCGCTTATCCTCTATTAGGGTCACGGTGGGGTTCCCCATGCCCATCCAGGGGAGAACGTCTCGGGCGCTGGGCAGATGCGCCAATCCATCGCTGGGCACACACTCACTCACACAGACACACTCTATAGGGGGCAATTTTTTGAGAATTCAATTAACTTGATCCATGTTTTTGGACTGTGGGAGGAAACCGGAGAACCCGGAGGAAACCCACGCAGACACGGGGAGAACATGGAAACTCCACCCAGATGGGGATTCGAACCGGGAATCCCTAGCGCTGAGAGGCGAACGTGCTAACCACTAAGCCACCGTGCCGCCT